>LS520362.1:164798-198063 GCA_900490845.1 Pristionchus japonicus
ATTTTGGGTTTAATTACCCAAGTTTGAGTAATTTCGCCTGACTGATGACGTTTCGAGGTTTACCCTCATCATCAGTCAGGCTAAATTGCTCAATCTTGGGTATCTTAACCAAGATTTTATTTTGGGTTTAATTACCCAAGTTTGAGTAATTTCGCCTGACTGATGACGTTTCGAGGTTTACCCTCATCATCAGTCAGGCTAAATTGCTCAATCTTGGGTATCTTAACGAAGATTTTATTTTAGGTTTAATTACCCAAGTTTGAGTAATTTCGCCTGACTGATGACGTTTCGAGGTTTACCCTCATCATCAGTCAGGCTAAATTGCTCAATCTTGGGTATCTTAACCAAGATTTTATTTTGGGTTTAATTACCCAAGTTTGAGTAATTTCGCCTGACTGATGACGTTTCGAGGTTTACCCTCATCATCAGTAAGGCTAAATTGCTCAATCTTGGGTATCTTAACGAAGATTTTATTTTAGGTTTAATTACCCAAGTTTGAGTAATTTCACCTGACTGATGACGTTTCGAGGTTTACCCTCATCATCAGTCAGGCTAAATTGCTCAATCTTGGGTATCTTAACCAAGATTTTATTTTGGGTTTAATTACCCAAGTTTGAGTAATTTCGCCTGACTGATGACGTTTCGAGATTTACCCTCATCATCAGTCAGGCGAAATTGCTCAGTCTTGGTTAACTCAACCAAGATTTTATTTTGGGTTTAATTACCCAAGTTTGAGTAATTTCGCCTGACTGATGACGTTTCGAGATTTACCCTCATCATCAGTCAGGCGAAATTGCTCAGTCTTGGTTAACTCAACCAAGATTTTATTTTAGGTTTAATTACCCAAGTTTGAGTAATTTCGCCTGACTGATGACGTTTCGAGGTTTACCCACATCATCAGTCAGGCTAAATTGCTCAGTCTTGGGTAACTTAACCAAGATTTTATTTTAGGTTTAATTACCCAAGTTTCGGTAATTTCGCCTGACTGATGATGAGGGTAAACCTCGAAACGTCTCGATAAATAAGATCAACATCCACCTCCCGTTCACCAATTGGCCACGCAAATAAGATCCCAATGTATCATCCAACCATGACGGGATCAGAATCTCTATGACTAATCGCAACATAATCTCCATCTTTGCAGGTGCTCCGAAGAAGATCAAGGGCAACTACAAGGTCTCTGCTCTCATGGAGATTTTCACTCTGAAAGATTAATTTTTAAAAAATCTCCAGTTCTTCTGATGACCACTCACTGTCAATAATTAATCCTATTCCGTCAATAATTATTTCATAACTGTCATCCTTTTGTGCATTATCCTTTCCCCGCCGTGCTTTAGTCTCCGCCCACTTCATCTCAAAGCATCTCTCCTTCTCACCGCCACAATTGCTCCCTCATCCGTGCTCTTTCCTTCACTCATAATCAATGATCTTGAACAACGTATTCCAAAAACTGATAATTCTCCATAATTCCAATCATTACAACGATGAATAAAGATTTGTTTCAACTGTTATCTTGTTCGTCAATTTGATCTGTATCAATGACAGAAGGCTTTGCCGTATCTCAAATTATGCTCTTTCTGGAAATTACTGTTTATATTTTAATCAGATGGCAGCTACAACAGAGGACGAGATTCGCTGGGCGTTGCAAGCGGGAGACAGAGATGTGATCACTCAACTCATCGTACGTTTTATCCCTGATTGAAGGGTTTAGAATGTTGCGAACCGTCGCATGTCGCGGAATTCGCAACATATAGAGCAAATGTCACGGAGACAGCGGGAATCGCAACATTTTACACAACATTCGCGAATGAAAATGATTTCTCAATACTCTCTGGGATAACTTTATACAACGAATAGGCAAATTATTATTTCTTACAGACATCTGACAACGTGAACAAGCAAGTGAGCGGTCGCTATCCTCTCCATCATCTATCTGACTACGGGCACACTGATCTGGTCAAGTACGTGCTGTCGATTGGAGCGACTGTTGATGTGAGTGGATTATTGACTTCTTATTACGGGTTTGTCATATCTTCGCTAAACACTCAAAGTAGAATATACATTTTGTCGATTAACTGTTATATATTATTCAATCATTATAATTTCAGTCGGTCGACAAACACGGCCTCACTCCCCTCACTTGCGCTGTCTTCGAAGGCCATCCCGACATCGTCCGTATCCTCCTCTCTCACGGCGCTGACAAGACAGTGATGTCTCCCGATGGATATTCCCTCTCCGATTCAACTGAAAGTGAAGCCATCAAGAACATGCTGGCATAATTATTCATATCACATGTGGCCTTCATTTTTCTGTTGTTGCAATTTCATAATATTGGCAATCATCATAGCCGTTGTGTGTCTAGGATCGTCGAATCTCCCATATTGCTCGAGTGTCTATCTTTCACAGCAGCACTTTACATACCAAAACAATTCACTTCGCTTTGATAATACGGTAATCACTCAAGCCCAGTCCACCAAATAATGCCGTTTTTAATGACTGCATAATAAAGACAATAAATAAATAAATAGAATTTTGTCGATGCAACTGGCTGTTATCCATTAGATGTCTAATATGTAATCAGGCTTCAATCTCCCTCTCTCAGATATTACAGTTTATTGATGAGATGTGGTGTCGAGATTGGGAGTCATCCTCCTATCTTGCCCGTTGGCCTCCTTCCAAGAGATTGAAATCGGCCTTGGCGGTAAGCAAACCAGACAATTATCCAGACAAATTGTGCGAGAAAGGTCAGAAGACGGATAATTAAAGGCTCAATTGCAGGAACGGAGAAAGGGAATCAAGTACACTCTGCCTGGGATGAAACACGAGTTCAATGAGACAAGGGAATTAAGTCAGGAAACTGCTTCAATATTAAAGAATTCGTTCAATAACATCGAAGAGGATAAGAATTGGAATTCATTGAAGCACCTTCTAGTGAGTTTTAGTGGAATGCAAATGCTACTGCGTGATTATTATTTCTCAGGACTATCGGGAACACCTAGTCGCTTTAGTGGCTACTGGGAAGATTCTTACTCTCCTGGGACAAGGAATGGACAAGTCAGGAAGGAGCAGCACGTTGAGTCCTTATGCGCTCCAGGTTTGCAATGTGTAACGTGTACTTTGAATATAAATGTGGTTTCAGATCTGGTCAATCCGATTCCAACTACTGTTTGGTTTGAAAAAGTACACTGAACTTCTCGATGAGATGACATCCTTCGAAGATTTGGACGCACCTGATTTATTCTTTCAATATCATGATGACAAGAAAGAAGGTATAATGCACATATATTATATTTACTTCATACACTAAATGGTTACAGGATCAATGATCCCTTTCGCACTCCGAATGGTTCACGCAGAAGCTCTTGTTCATTCTCCTCTTCCGATTCAGGCCATTGGACGAGTAGATCGACTGATTACTGACGTGAACACGGTATTATGATACATTAATAAATAAATAACCATAAACACTTTATAAATATGAAATACTGCCTCGATACGTATTTGAACATCTGGTCTTGCTCAAAAAAATATTGTTCAGGTAATTGATGAGTTCTCCGCTGGTACACCACATGCTCATGTTGAAGGCTGGAAACAGAGACTAGAAGCTGTGAAGTATATGCGGTCGAGGATCTTTCATGAACTTCACGTAGGCCGCCTTTCTACTCATTTAATTATCTTCGTTTAATGAAATTGTTTCTAACTACGTGAACAATATCTTTATTGCAGTTATCGGATTTCGTCATCTCATCGATCGAACAAATTAGACATGGATTGGACGACAAAGAGCAATCAGAGTTGTCCTTCCTCTTGTCGAGAATACATCTCAGTCGATCGAATGAAGCGGAAGCAATCGAAGTTCTCAAGGAGGCGAGTGGAGCAGACGAGGGAATGAAACTGCAGCAGGAGTGAGTTCGTAGTGGTTGCATTATTTTCATTTACATTCAATTTTTGATCACATGTTACCTAAAACTTTTGTTTGTTAAACAACAGTAAACGGGGAGTAAAAAATAAATATATATAATGAATCAAACTGCAGAGCTTTCTTCGCAATGTACAGAGGAGACCGCGAGAAGATGCGAACTCTGTTGGAAGACTGCAATAATCGCGAGAATTCTTGTAAAGTAAGTGAAATTAAATCTTTATTGTAAGGGAACAAATTCAATTCCAGACAATAAACAACCTGGCGATCGCTCGTCTCTTCAATGGAGATCCTCAAGAAGCCGTTTCCTTATTAGTAGAAGAAGCTAGAAGAAGTATTTCCTCCAATCAACCTATACACCCAGTCCTTGCCCAAAATATCAAAACTCTTTCCGAATTCACTTTCGCAACCACAACCAAGAATCTCATATATAACGAGCTGCAATCTGTGCTTCCTCAGCAGTAACCAAATCTCTACATCTACCCCAGGAATCTCTTGACTCTAGTCGTGCTACCAGTATTAACTTATTGATTCGCCTTCTCCTGCCAGTCACAGACAATTTTGCCATGATGCTTTATCGCTCAATAAACAGTAAGGATATGATCGAGATATTTGATGTAGGCAATGGAAATTCTGAGTATCTCGATCTTGCTTAGCTTTTTCTCAACAGGGAGAGTTGGAAGAAGAGCTCTCAGAGCAGCGAAGGCGTTGTTGAAGGACTCGACTCTTACTCTAAAACATTAATTGAGGTGAAATTAGTTTAAAAAATATGTAAATACCTCTCTCTGGTTGCATGGAGATTGCGATATTTCGGAGTGGCTCTTCTTCTCTTTCTCCTCTCCGCTTTGGTCAACTTCCTTAGCTCCCTCTCTTCATCGGAATCACTCAATCCTTGAGAACCGGAAGTGGAAGATCCGAAGTGGAAGTCATGGTCAGTGATATCGAAGGGATGAAGGAAGGAACTCTCCATTGGCACTACTGAAGGAATAGAAGAGTGGGGGGAGCAATAAAGACGCTTCCCTTTATTAGCGAGCCCGATTCAATTAGCTTTTATTATCCGAGCTGTGAATGGGAGGGGTGAATGAGGGAGAGAATGAATGAGTCCATACTGGAATTGAGATTACCGCCCTCTTGAAATTAGTGCGAGCATGTATACTACATGGATAGTTCCTACAAACTCTTTCTTTATTTTATACTTGAACTATATTTAAATCAAAAAAAGAAGGAATATTGACAAATATGTTTATGCATCGACTCATCGGTCGCATTTACTGTATGTACTTGTATGACATATTACGGAATCACGAGTGTGGGATTGTCTTAGAATATCTGGAGATCAAGTCAAAAGTCACGGGGATATATCATCGGGAGATCAGAGAGTGATCATAACTGGGGAATCACTTGGGATACTCAAATGCAGCATTCTCATAGGTGTAATCTCCCTCAGGAGGAAGGGAACGAGGATCGGGGGAGTTATTGGAGGAATGGGCTCTTCGATGGACCACACTTCCCTGTCTACTTCCCTTCTCCTTCTCTTCCTCATCACGAGAAACAGGGGGGCTTTGGTGCTCCTTGATCTTCGGAATATCCTCCTTCGTAGTGATCACATCTTTTGTCACGGGAGTTGCACGCCTGGAATATTATCATTTGATATTATTTAATTAGAAACTGTGATTGTAGTTAATTGAATTTACCTGTAGTAGAAGTACTCGAATGTGAGCGTCACAATACTCAGTACTATTCCAGCCAGGATAACAATGAATACTCCTCCAATGTTCTGAATCGAAATTCCATCAGACTCGTCCGTCTGGTCAGGGCAGATCTTCTGTAAAGTATAATGGTTGAATAATAAGTAATATGTTCTCTGACTCTTCTCGGATTGTCGTTCCACCACTTCTCCTTCAGGGCCTCGAGGCGACGCTGGTTGAGAAGGAGTAGGATTCTGAATGGACAATTTATGAACGAAACCGGTGAATAATTGTTTGTGTCTGAACTACTGTTACATAATGTTCAATCAAGTAAGTAACAGATGTCCTCACGCGCTCGAGATATCATCCTTTAGCGGGTGTCCAGTCTGCACGGCGATTGCATACGGCTTTCTAGAGAATTCACTTCCGACTGGCTGCAGATTGCAGCTCGTGAGCTCAGCGTAGCGAATCTCTGTTGCGTCGCCTGCATATTTGTTTTAGAACACCTGATTAACTGGATGAGGAAAGCATTCGCCATTCAAGACTCGTGTCCTAACCGATGAACGCGAATCCATCGGGAGTCGTCAGCACACGATTGATGGCGTCGTCGAGGTCTTCGGGGAGGCCGGATTCCTGAAGGAAAGTAATTTTTTAACGTATCAAGGGAGAAAAAATACCTGCATATATCTCCACATGTTCGTGAACTTATCCGACACGGGGTAGTCCCAGACAGCGAGTCTCGATCTCTCACGAGGAGTCATCGATTCGTTGAGAGACATGTCCTTCCAGATACTGAATGATTTTAGTTTGCAAGAATGTGTTAATCAAAGTACACATACTTCCGTCCAGACAATGCAAATGAGGCAATAGGTATTGAAAGAGGTAATCATACTTGTAGAACTGTTCCTCGATCTCTGCCATTCTTCTGAAGTACGTCTCCGAGGCCGATCCCTTCATTGGAGCATATCCGATCTTATACTGTTTTTGAAGATCGTCGAGGGAACTGAATTAGTCTTTATTATGAACTCGTAGCTAAAAAGTGCTTGATTACCTGATGGGTTGTTCCAATCTTGAAACAGTCAAGAAGGCTGCGAGATTGGCAGTGTACGAAGCGATGATGATGAAACCGAAGAGCCACCACGTCGCGGCGACGATTCTTCCCGAGATGTTCTTCGGAGCTTCTCCACCACCTGAAAGATACAATCTTCATACGTTTCTGGGATCTAAGATACCTTGAGGTGTGAGGGAAGTCATGCAGAACCACAGGCATTCCTTGAGGGAGAACTCACGCTTCTCGATGTCGTCCTTGTATCGCTCCTGGGAAGATATTTGTTTGATCTTTGATCTTTATCTCTAATAAGGAGTAACACAAGCCTTGTTATTCGAGTAGGAGTATGGAGAGAATCGATCGAATACCCAAAGGAGAAGAGAGGTGATCACGTAGGCAGCGACGATACACAACCAGACCTGCCACTCGAGAACCTGAATGAAGTGTTTTCGATTATTCAATGCGAAAAAATAGTGAATTGTAAGGCGAGAATGGAAGAAAGACAAATAAGTAGGAAGAACCTTCATGAACTTGAATAGCGAGTACTCCACATCGTTCTTCTTCATGAGAATGGTAGTTCCGACGAGATCGTAGTAGGGCACCTGTCAATCTCAATTATCATGTCGTCTATCTTTTATGAATACCGTGAAATCCACATCATTCTCCCTCTCGGCCATTACAGACATGGGGGCGAGTGCGATATCTGCCGATCCCGAGACTGCGATTGAATAATTGATAGATTTTCTATTTTTTCTAACAAACCAAGTGCTCCCATGAGACCATTCCAGTTTCCGTTATCATCCATAGTTCCGAATGTTCCGTCCTCGACTTCATAGAGAATGTACGTGAAGTTGCCGATGTTCTCCTTGATCAGATCGATGAGGTCCTGAAGTGGTTTTATTGATTGGGTGATGCAAGATTACGGTAACCTTGCAGTATCCTTCGAACTCGGGGCCGGTGTTCCAGTCGGGGTAGCGCTGCATGAAGGGCGGTTGCTGCAATTGCTCATTTATAACATATTATTTGTTGATGCTTCCTCGTTTGCTTGTCAGGCGAGATAATATTTGAGATGAGAGATTGAAGTTATTTCAATAGTTAACTCACGACTACGGTTGCGATACGGTATATGGTGATATCTCTCGGACTCTGGGTAAGCGATTCATAGTAGGTCAGTACACCAGTCTCGACTGTCCAGTTGCCCATCTAAAATGTAGATTAGTCATATCAAAACGTGATTCAACGTACCAATTTGTTGAACTTCGAGTCCTCATTCGAGCTGATTCTGTCAATGTAGAAGATTCGCACAGGCACATCAGGATAGAAGTAGTTGCTGATGTTTGGCTCGATTATAGCGGATCACGAGTTGGCGCTTCTCTTACTTCTCCTGTTTCACCATCTTTCCGTACTCGAGCACTGGACGAGAGGTGAGGAAGGGAGCGAGAGGAAGAGTTGTGTTAGATGTCGGATTGCGACCACAAGAGAAGGTAGAGATGTCGGAGAAGGACGAGTTAACCTGCATTTATGATAATTGATGAAAATTATTAATTGTTTCATCACTTCTCTCTATAGGTTCTTCGGTGATTTTTACAAAGAAAAGAACGTGTGAACTAATTAGTACAGAAGAGAATACCTTCATGAGATAGTTGAACGTCGAATTGATCACATCGTAGTAGAAGGAGGCATCCATCTGAATTATTAATTATTTTAATTTAATTTGTTTTAGATTTAGTACTTCATCCCATGACTGTATTGTGTAATCCATATCAGTGTTGATTTCGTTTTTGTTGATGAACTCTTGATACTGACGAATATCCTGTAATTTTTGCATTTCTCATCATATTCAATCCCTTTAATACCTCGACAGCATTGGTACTGTACGGTCTGATCCAGAACATCTTTGTCGTCAAGCAATCATCGCATTTGAATGGTGTGATATCCTTAATACTCCCACACATTTCTTCCCTTTCCTTCCTTCCCTCTCACCTTTGTCATCGCAAACATGGAGAAGTCTTCATTTTCGATGTTAGTCTGGGCCTAAAACAAACATTTCCTCTCGCTTTCTTCTCCTTCTTCTTCTTCCTACCTCAATGATGAATCGCTCAATATTCTCTGTCTTGGCAACGAAAACGATCGTTTTGGCTTGATTCCTCAGAGCATTGAGCTGAGCTCGAATACGGGAGGGATTCGTAGCCATTTGCATGTATCGAACGGGCACTCCGAGAGAGTCGAAAGACGACTTCCATGAATCGTAGGCAACATCTAAATGGGACCGATTCGGAGAATTGAACATTGCAAGCGGAGATAATCACATTCAGTCACGGGATAAGGAAACACAAGGCAAGGGAAAGAAGAAACGCTAGAATAACAAAGTGGAATGAGCAACTAACTACGGTAGTGTACTTGCGATGGACTCAAAGATCTTACAATAGGAAAATATTGATTTAATTGAATCTCACTGTAGATATCATCGGACAGCACAGTCAATTGAGTTGAGATGTTCATCTGAGGGAAGATATCGACGATTGAGTATTGGAAGACAGATGAAGGTTGAACGAGCGCCACATAGTTATCGAAGTTGTTCGGCATGATCACTGAAATACATGAAGTAAAGTTCTGCTTGAAACAAAATCATGATACTTACGAGTTTGAGTGTTGTTCGACTTGAAGAATCCGGGTGGCATCCATGGGTAGAAGTGGAACTGAATCATCGGAATCTTAGCGGAAGCAGCGATGTTTCTCATGAGATCGATCTTGTCCTGGCTTCGAGCGAGAGAAATCACAACTGAGACATCACCGATACGAGGGCAGACTGGAATTGGACAGTATAATTGGGGCCCAATTCTAGAACTCGATTAAATGTTTGTAAAAATATCACTTACTATTCTCCTGAGTCGCATTCGGTAACAAGACCATTCTCTGAATTCCACCATCAAACTGATACTTATCCTTGAAGAACATCTGGGAGATATTGAGATGCATGAGGATGTCCTTTGCGTAGGTATCGCCCTGTTCGAGAGCGACCACTGAAAGTAAGAAGATTACGGTAGTTTGCTAATATTTGGCTACCGTAACCCTAGCTACTCTTCCTAACTGGAAATTCAGAGTCACCGTAGCTTGCACAATGGATTGAATCACTCACTGATATCGGTAGCGGCAACGATAGGTATCCATGGAATGAGTAGGAAGAGAAGCATGGATCCGCCTGTCTTCCAACTAGTAAGGTAAGCTTCTACCTTCTTCTTCTCTCCTTCCTCCCCCTTCCCACATCCCATCTCGGGTTTCTTCCCTCCTTCTTCTCTCTCATATTCTTCCCCGTCGCCACGGCAAACGACTCGAGAAGGGAATTCAATTACAGACGTTTATCCATCGAGTGGGCGCGAAATGGGGAAGTGAAGATATTATGGAAGGAGTCAATGAACAATGAGGAAGGTGAATAGGGGAGTAGAAGTGAGATCCATGATCGATGTGGTCGAGATTTATGGAAGTTGTAAGGGGAGATGAGCATCAGATTTCCAAGTGGGGGTGAGAACAAAGAGATAGCGAAGAAGTTCAACTTGGAACAACGGAAGAAGTTCGGGAGAAGTTATCGATTTCTGCATCTGATACTGGTGTGTATGACATTCGGCGCTTCTTTTGGACTTCGTGAGCAGCAAGAGTTGTAGGAGTCGCCGGTCCATTCTGAGAGAAGATGAGTAGTCCAGATCATACAAGATCTATTCACCTTTCCATCCTCCTCCTCACTCTCTGCTTCTGTGTTCTCTGCTGAGCTTTGTGCGTTAGAACTCCTGAAGTTTCTTTTTGATCTTATAAATTTTCATCAATACCTGTAGTTCCAGTAAATACGATGAACCACAACAAGTCACAAAAAGAAGAAATTGAGAAATTTATTCTTCTGAAATTTGCTCACCTCGGAGTAGGCAATCTGGCTGCACTGTTCTTGCCTACGAGATAGTACATCTGCATTGAACCCCGTGAGACATGGCATCGATCGAGTAACTGAATCAAGTTTTATGATCTTTCCTACTCTCAGTTGCAGCTCGGAAACAAAGTTTGTCAGAAAGTGTGTGACCAACCTTTGACTCAAACATGGTACTCTTCTGAAAAGAGAAAGTATCTGGTCGATGGAGGTCGATAATATCCTTCGTCTTCTCACTGCACTGGATCTTCATTGGCTGCAATTATTGAATTTGTTGTCTCAGCTCTGTAATAATATCTCAATTCCATAAATCTCATTCTCATACTTTCTCCGTTGTTTTACCTTAGTGAAAAAGGAAGAAAGGAAGTGAGTTCAACGAGTTCAATATACCTTCGAACTGCTCTCCATGGCATTTGCAATCGCTACCGTGTCTCCAAAGAGACAGTATCGAGGCATTTTCAGACCCACAACTCCAGCAATCACTGGTCCACTGTGGACACCGGCTCTGAAATTCATTTCTGAAAGATTAAAAAGTCAATCTTGGAAACTCGCCTGATATTGATCGGTTCTTTCAAGTGTTTCACTTCAATAGTTTTAACTTTCGTGAGGAAAGACATGGCGCAATCGAGAGCGTATTCTGCATGATTCCGTGTTCGAATCGGAGCTCCGGACACGATCATATATGCATCGCCTATCGTTTCCACCTGAAGTTATTGTTCGAATCATCTATATAACTTATTTGACCAATTACCTTGTAAACTCCATGCATGTCAATGATCTCATCAAAGGAAGTGTACATGGAATTGAGAAAGACCACGACCTTCAATTATCTCTTTCAGTCTCAATTGCTCTTACACTCTCGATTGTATACCTCCTTAGCAAAAAAAGTAAGTTGCAAAAGTTGCAATTAGTGAATTAGCTAATTACCTCAATGGCATTCAACTGTGAGCAGATATTTGTGAACCCGACAATATCAGTGAAGAGAACTGTTACCCCGCTGAAAGTCTGGAAGCGAAGGGTTTTGTTTGCTCAGCTTCCCAAGGGAGACCTCGCAACAAGCGACTGCCGATTCTCCCTTCCTCAACACATCTGCAACTGTTCTCGGGAGTAGTTGATACAGTAATCTATCCGTTCTCTTCCTCTCACTCTTCAGCTTCTTCATATTATCGATCATATTCTGTCTCTTCTGCCCTTCCTAAATCATGTCCATTATCAATTGGTCTTTCACTTCAATTGGCCTGATGGAGAAGCAATCTCAATTCTGCACTCTGTTGAGTACTCGCAAGTACGAGATCTCGACTCGAATCGTGTAGAGCGAAGTCATTGATGAAGAGACCGCTCTTATGCATTTGGCCGAGATTAGATACTCTACAACGAGTCCCCATTAGCCTCATAAAGGATGGCTAGTGGAGATTATTTATGGATAGAGAGAGAGAGGTGAGGGTCTGGGAGCGAGATTGCAATCGCAACCCCTTCACTAGATACTTCCGATCGAGAGAGAGAGATATTATCTAATCAAGGACCAATCGAGAGTCGGATTAAGAAGAGGAAGAGGGAGGATAACTCACACAGGTATACCCATAAAGCAGATGCTCTCCCACTCCTCCATATAGAACATTTGACCTTTGAGGGTGAGAAACTTTTCGAGGTCTTTCTCTGGCAAACGAGACCGTTCATCGGCTACTGAAAGAGGAAGAGGGAGGAGATCAAAGACCATCCTAATCCTCCTTACACATAGATGAGTCAGTGGATTTGTAGACAACTAATGATTCCTCATCGTCAAACACTGGGTCCGTGGTCATTAGCTCGAATATGTTGTTGGAATGAAGCATTATCTGATGTTCTTTGAGTGAACTCTCTCGGCTAGATTAGATCGAACCTCTTCCCATCGAAAACGGATGAATGGTCTCATTAAAATGAACTCCGATGTGATCTTCTTTCCTACCAGATTGCGAAGCATTCGAACGAGGCCAATGCCGACATTACTACAACGGATTTATTACCCATCCATCTCGCCTCATTGAACCATTCTCATACCGTATCCTCATTCCACGATTGAACACGATTATGAATGGAAAGATATCAAAGAAAATGTCAGAAGTAATCCGGATTTTCTCCCTGACAGCTTGGATTTGGAGTGAATCGAATTCCTGAACAGTTAATTCCTTTCTTCTTTCCTCTGAATGGATCTGACACTTCCCTCTTAGCCTACTTTCAATTAGTGCACTCTCATTGTAGTTCTTCCTTTTTGTTTATATTCCATTCGACCCAGATTAGTCTTCTCTCTTCTCTCACTTCTCCTTACTTCTCTCTCAATACTAATGCTAGTTCCGTTCGATCATTCGATACTTTCTCTCCTTTTGAGAGAAGAAGAAGTGAAAAGCGCGATAAGCGGCTTCTATTCTCTATGTTTGTGCCTCTTCTAGAGGGGAATAAACCGAAAGAGACCAACTCGTCGAGTGAAATGAATATTATTGAAGTGGAGTCGCATGATGACATGTTCCATGTTGTTATCGTTCTCGTGATCGAGTAACTCAATCTCAACATCTGTCTGCAAAGATCAAAGATCAATCGCTCTGATACACCCACGATTCGTAGGCAGCCACCACCAACGCTGAGCAAACATTGATGCGTGGGCAAGTCATTCTTCTCATTGAAATGTACGTGGATATCTGGCTATTGCCCATACCTGGAATAGTTCTCGAGCAATGCACTTGATCTGTCCCTTCACATAGTGTAGATAGCCCCTCCGTTTGCTTCTGCAATTCACACACACCCATGCATTCACTCATACAGTCTAGTCTCCATTCCATTCCATTCCCCATTTCGGCGGCTCCCTATTCTCGCCTCAAGGTTGAGGAGCAAAAAGGGAACGGGATACACACACAAAAAGTGGTAGATGAGTAGAAGATGAGCGTGTTCCGTCCTACTTATGACTAGTCTTTCTCTTTTTGTTGTGTCCTCGGATTGTAATTGGAGATTGAATACTCATTGTCTCTCTGATCGAATCGAGAAAGAAAGTAATGGGAAGAAGTAGTACTTCGTTTCCACCTCTCGATCACCTCCCTTACCTGTAGTGGAGAGTGAGACCAGTTCTACTCTCGTGTTCACAGTAGAACGAGGGCGGTTTCAGTTTGGGAAAGGAGAATCGGAGGTATTCGTGTAGATTATCGAGTCCATTCAGGAATTGAGGGAAAGTGCGGCCAAGAACTCGAACTATCTGAAAGTGAGAAGAGGAAGGAATTGACAGATTAGGAATGACAGTCGAGTGACCTTGTTGAATTCATATTTTCCTAGGAACTTGTAGAAGAAATAGCCAATGTTCGTTGTGATTTCATCGACAGAGTCATTTGTAACATCGTGACACGCCCAGATGAGACGATGAGCCAATCCTTCGGAGTAGATCTCATCCATAATATACGTGTCTTGGTCGATCCCACAAACATACTGCAAATTATTTAGATATTCGAGATTTATTCAGCATTCATTGAGAGTCAGCTACTAAATGGATTCTTTCCCACATATTGAAAGTCTCGCTAATTGCTATTCGATCCCTTCGTAATGGCACATCTGTGATTGAGAGAAGGAGAGATGCCATCAACTTCATGAGAAGAGTCCCCTTCCCCTTCTCCCTCTAGCACTTTTTCGTCAGCTGTTCACTTCTCCTTCTTCTCTTCTTCCTACTCAGTATAGCAAGTCCCTCTCTCTCCACTACGAGAAGGCAAAGAATCGCCGTGGACACTCACTGCTATCGGCATATTTGACTGGTGATTACAGTGGGGAAGAGGGAGAGGGACTGGAAGTAGGGAGAGGATGGGAGTGGACACATACCTTGACCTCTACCCAAACTGCTTCTCCGTAGTGTTCTCTGATGTAAGTGACGATGTTGTCGATAATGAGACCATACATGGAGGAAGAGAAGGTGAAATTGGTATGGAATGAGGGAGAATTCCCAAATGAGAAGAGGACTAAGACGGACTTCCGATTCACATCTTCTCATAATTCTCGTCCACTTCCTCTAATCGATCTCTATACATTTGCAGAAGTCGAGGCAGTTCTGGGGAGATTCTCCCCCTTGGTTGTTCCCCCTATCACTTCCCCTTTCTCCTTCTTCTTCCATTCAATCTCCCTCTACAATAGAGAAGTGCGAGTGAGAGAGAGGGGAATGGGTCGAGATTTATGAGAGATATCAAGGAGAGAACACGAACACTGTATACTAGTCCCTCTCTCCCCTCGTTCCCCCTCAAAGAGAGTAGCCATTGCATGGACGAATGCCCTCTTAAGATCGATGAGCAGTTTAACATTACATCACTGAATGGATCGACCTTCTAACTGCTCTTGACTGACCCTCTTTCGTCGATGGGAAAGATAAGAGTACTGTAGTGATTGAGTGACACGAGATACCCTAATCGGGACAGGAGCAAGCACTCTCTCTCTCACTCTGTCAATAGTATGGGAGAGGAGAGAGAGGCGGTAGCCTTTCCATCTCAAATCCGATCCTTCCTCTCTCTATATCAGATGAAATAGTGAAGGTCAGTGCTTGGTCCCATTGATTGGAGGTCAACCCTCGCTTTCCCCCCGTTCCAATTTCCGATCTGATCTTTTCTCGAGGAATCAATACCTTCTCCCCTTCTCTCTCACATACTTTGTATCTTATCGCCATCTCTTTACTCACCTAATACCTTTCTCTTCTCTTCTTCTTCTCTCTGTGCTTATCTCCATTTTTTCTGGATGACATTTATGATCTGACGATATTCCTCGAAAAGAACCAGACGGACACGTAAAAGAAGAGAAAAAGGATGCAGGAAAGTATCGAAATTCCGAGGAGAGATAATGATCCGAATGAATGGGGAGAACGGCCAAAGATGACTGGGAACGGAGAAGGAAAAACATCACATATTACTGACTAGTCGGTATTATCCCAACTACGCACACTATACATTCATAAATACTACGGTGGTTACAGGTATTTTACAGGGTGTACAAGGTAGTTTCAAAATTGAAGCACAAGTTAAGGGTTGAGGCCGAAGTTGCTTGTGGTACAAGTTAGCTGTGGTTTTAGAGGTCAATTTAAATACAAGTGGTATAATCTAACTACTATTTGGTAACTCTTATGGTACAAGAAATATACAAAATCTCAGAAGAACAGTTCCTGTGACTGTTCGAGTGTGCATTCCGATGGGCAGTAAGGGCATTTGATGCGATTGACTCCCCTGAAACTGCGAGGGGATTAGTTCATTCCATCCTCTACTTCTCTTACCTCGATTGGGCACTCAGCTTCGTGACTGCATCCTTGCTCATTACATGACCACACGAGATTCTCACTGCAGGATTTTCTTTGGTCACTTGCTGACGGAGGATCGGGCAGTTGACAGTGCAATGGCCATCACATTCCGAGTAGAGAGACATCGGGAATTCCTCTCCTGAGAACATGAACTCGGGTCTCTTGTCGATGTGTTGACGGATGTGCATGAGATTCGGAATGGACATGATCCCGATTTGGAGTCTGCAATGTAATCAGATTATGTTCCCCTCTCTGACCCGAGACACTCTAATCAACTGCAGGTCAAGTGTCTAGTCATCCTCAGGTCGGCCACGAATAGACTAATCCCTCGAGTAAGAATTCCATTTCATCCTACCCCCGATCCATCCCCTCCATCTGAACTTAATCCCTATAGCTATCACATAGGAAGTTGCAATGCCGAGAGGGAATGCAACAGTTGGTTATGCCTGAGGGGAGAAGTGCGATGTAATCTCATGCAAGATGAGACTTAGAGCTGCCATCGAGAATGCGTGTGACAACTGACTCTCAACTACCCGAAAAAAGAGGTCGAAAGTCACTCGAATCGAGGGCTAAAGGCCAATGATCTAACACGAACTACCTGCCCTTGATTTATGGTTACTCTCTACTAGAGATCAAAGATCAGCTATCACTCACAGATAGGGAAGCAGGCACTGCTCGTAGGTGAGTGAATACATGATCCTCTTCTGTAGAGTATCGAGCATTCGAGGAAGTTTAGTCTTCATGTAAGCTTTGCTATCCTTCCGGACGAATGCCGACATAATAATTCCCCTGAACTCTCCATCGCCATCCAATCCTGACCTCATCTTCTTACAAAACTTGACTGCTTCCATGTTGTTACCTGCAATCGATTGGCTCTCTCTTCTGACCTTCCCAAAAAGTACTTGTCATTCACTGAATTGGCATGCATTAGTTCTCTTTCTCTCGAATCGTCCTCTAGGCAGATCTCTCTCTCTCTCTCCACTCCAAACTCCAATCCCCTACTTCACTTCGCTCTTCTCCCTATCACTGCTTCGATCGATTTCGCCTTCCCTGCTCTCTCTCTCTCTCTCTCTCTCTCTCTCTCTCTCTCTCTCTCTCTCCTCGCCCAACCAAACGAGCCAACTCATCGCAATCCGAATCATCCTAGAGAAAGAATGGAGCAGAAATAGGGAAATCGATAATCAGCACCTCTCTTGATCATCTTGATCAGTTTCAGCTTATCGATATCACCACGGAGAGCGTAGTTCCCTTCATCGTTCTTCATGACCCATTTGGTCAACTTATTGAGACTATCCTCCTTGAGATGATAAGTAAGCAGTTCGACGTCCATTCGATCATCAGGAAGTTCTTCCAATTCCTCATCCAGATCCGCATCCTACAATGGACAGTCTCTCTCTCTTCCTCAGGCATCCTTCCCTCTCTCCCTGCCCCATTCACGAGAGTATAGTCCCTCTCCCTCTTCACCTCTCCTCTATTCCACCCGCACTGAGTGTGCGGTGTGAGCCCCCCATTGATCGATCGAGAGGGGAAGAGAGCCTAGACAACTCCCCTCCTCTCCCCGTCCCTTCCCCTTCCTTCCCTTACCTTGACAAGAGAAGCAGACGCCTTGATGTAACCAGAGGTGTGAATGTGCTTGCAGATGAATTCACAAGTCTTCCTTCTCAATTCCTTTTCAGAATCGAGATTCTTCTGTCCCTTGAAGAGACCCGAAAGATTCTTTCCGAGATATCGATCGATGTCCTTTCCACTCTTGGAGATGGAAGTATGAATAGATCGATGATCAGAGACGATGTCTCGTAGATCAGCCTCAGCCTTCTCGATATCTTGTTCGATCAGAAACTGAGCGGCGATCGATAGTTGGCCAGTGTCCTTGATAGTCTCATCCACTACTTCTTCCTTCAGTTTCTTGAGACTATTCGAAACTTTATTGAGAGAAGGGACGTATCTATCCCTGAGTGCTTGGAGTTCCTCTCTGATCTTGAGAAGACTCTCATTGGCCTTGGCTAGATCGGGAGATCCCTCTCCACTCCCTGCCCAGATAGCATCGTTGAGTTGTCTCTGATACGCCTTCCAGTCAGTGATCACATCGGGATCTTCCTCTTCCAGTGTCATCTGGAATGAATTGAATGAGACTTACTCGATAGATTGATAGGATATGGTCAGGGTTGGGGAATCACTTCGGCAAGTAGCTTTCACTATGATCTCAGAAACATATCGATTAGCTCTCAGATCAACGTGAAAACCGCATGCCGGGAGTGAGAGAAGGGAGGAGGAAGGGGTGGATGGAGGAAGGAGGAAGGAGAAGTCTGGGGAAGGGGGAAGGAAGAGTCGAAGGAGAAGAAGAGAAGAGGAGAGGAGAGCACTCAGCCAGAGGCACACACCAACACTGACTGAGCCCCTCTCTTCCCCTCAGTCGAACCAACGCCGATTGGGGGCGGAGCTTACAGTGCAGAGAAGAGAGAGTGTGGAGAGGGAGGAGAGAGCAGAGAGACACGCACACATTACACCCTCCCCCTACTCTCTACAGTTCTCCAAAGTGTGTCTCTCCTCGATCTACACACTCTCTCGTCCACTGGCCTTCAATCGAGACGAGATACAGGGGAATATCAAGAGTGCGAGATCGAAATCGAGATTAGAGAAGATGGATTATTGATTGAGAGGAGTAGTTGATCTACCGTTCGCATACAGTGTCTCTTACAAAGAGGAGTGCCGAAGGCCGAAACTCTCATTAACCCGTCATTGGCCCTTCACGAATTAGGTTCGCTATTGGGGTTTTCGGTTCGGTTTGGAGGTTACTCATTGCCAATACCTTAGAGAGGAAACCAATACCAGAGAAGGGAATGAATCAGAAAGGAGATTGTTGGAGATGACGAATGTTTCCTGTTGAGAAAGGTTCAGATTCTCAAAATGTAACACTCGTGAAATTCAATTGTAAATCTCAAAAGCTCAAAAATCTCAAAAAAGGATAATGCTAAGTAATATGCAATGAATTTCCTTTTAATGTATTAGAATAAAAGGAATCATACTTGTGTATACTACTTCAATCTATTTTAAAACCTTAAGTTCGAATCTGCAGACACTTCTAACGAGAAATGATGAGAAGTAATAATAGGTGAGGAGAGGTGTGGAGAAGTGATCACTATAAATTCAGCTTAACCATGATATGCAAAGGATCCAACGTAAATGTCGCATGAAGCATGAAGTGTTGCGTGTCATGAAGTGACTGTGATTGGACTTACTAATTTAATGTCGAAGTATTCAAATTATATTCTAATCAGTTCCATTGTGATGAGCAATTATCGATTCAAGCACAACAATTGATTAAGGTAATGTTCTCAAGTTTCTCAATTAAGAATTACGATTGCTATTTAATGTCAACACTTTTCCAAAGTCGAAGAAGAAACTATCCTTTTCGAACCTAATTTCAAAACAGAGTAGGGCAATGCCCACATTCCAACCATCAGTCAGTTGTAAACGAGAAAAATAAAACGTTTTCAAAGGAATGTAAGTAGCGTGAATTTGGTTATTTTGAACTAAAAAAAGCTAAAACGTTCGTTGCAGATGCAGAGGATATCAATGCCGGTTTAGAAAATGATTGAAACTAAATGTTCAAATGACTACACTAATGAAGTAATTTGCAAACTGTATCGAAAAGAATACTAATCGTTTGGAGCAGATAACCAGCTAATTCTTCGTCAAGTTAAGAAACAAACTATGTTTAACGTTTTCCAGGGCATACCATTCCCATTTAGAAGCAAACAAAAATGGAAAGAATATTTAAAATTACGATATGACCAAAACAAGAGTGAATTGATCGACTTGAAGACAGAAACAAGAAAGAACCAACGCAAATTCTTCCACTTTCAAGAGGGACGTAGACAGTGGAAGAAAAGAAAACGCAGGAATACAGGTCAACTCCATTTTCACGGAAAATAATTCAATCAAAATACTTAGAATATAGCAAATCGATAATTATTCGATAAAACGACGTGCGAATCACGATGTTTGCCTTTCGACAGACAGCTAAAATTCCGTGCGGGAGTCTCTGACCTCTCGACCAAGGGTGACGAGCCTAGGTTATGGGTTTGTTTACTTCGCGAATTCGAGTTTTAAAAATCCAAGTTTCCCGTATTCAATAGATTGAATTCGATTAGTTCGATTGCGAATCGTACAGCTGTTAATTATGTCTGGTGGATGCGAAATTGTCACTGAAAGATGGAGAGCCGGTAAATAGAAAGACGAACCGCGAACTGAATTCGGCGCACCCTGCTTTCTCTGCCACTCTCGCCTCCCAAACGTTTCGAAAATACGTCCCATTTGTTGTC
This sequence comes from Pristionchus japonicus, assembly GCA_900490845.1. Taxonomy (NCBI): domain Eukaryota; kingdom Metazoa; phylum Nematoda; class Chromadorea; order Rhabditida; family Neodiplogasteridae; genus Pristionchus; species Pristionchus japonicus. The sequence continues at coordinate 184,979 of LS520362.1, forward strand.
ATCATTTTGCCCTCTTTCGTGCTTTCTTATCACTCGTTTTCCTCTCTTTACGGATCAATTGAGGGGCGGCAATGGAGGATACCGTCCCTGATTCTGGGAGTGACCCCCCGTTCTTTCCTCTACGGATGATCAAGATGGAACCATTGGATGAGGATGACCATGTTCACTCTACTACTCAAGACGATGATGCCGTCAAGATAGAGGTTTCTTTGCGTCTTTCACCACAAAAGGTCTTCATATGTCTTTCGCAATACATTAGTCGCCTCTGGCATTATGTTTTCGTCCCTGGAGTATATCGATTACTCTCATGACTCATTGCTTCGGGTAATTTGTTATTGTTATTTCAGAGAGAAGAATTCAAACATGTTCGGACATTCACTGTGAAGGAGGAGATAATGGATGATGACGAAGAGGAAAAGACGGAACCAATGGTGGCAGACTTGGCGAACGTCAAACAGGAACAGGAAGGAGAGGAGAACTACTGTTTCTGCGGGTGAGAAGCCATTCTATTCTCTTCCTTTCCATTCACATGATTGACTCAATCCCATCCCTTCAGTTGCACTGATAAGGCTCATTGAGATAGAGATGGGAAAGGGGATCGATATGCCTCTCCTCATCCTTTCATTTCCTCTCTTCCTCATTCTCATATTAGTCGGCAGGGAGGGTCGATACGAATGTCATAGATTGGAGGAAGATGAAAAGGAAAGAGAGAGAGGCGCAAGGGCAAAAAGGATACGTTTTGTAGTCTCGAGCTCGTTAGTGAATGAGCGTGAGTAAGTTGTATGAGAAGGGAAGGAGACTCCAAAAGCATATACAGTAGTTGATTCTAAACAATTGCAGAGCGAAGTCACTCGTCACCGATTTCATGATTGCCTGTGAGAAATGCGACATCTGGTTCCACGGACAATGTGTTGAGGTATGTGATCTACCCTCTACCGTAGTCCTTCCTTCTCCCTTCTCCCTCTTTCATCCATCTTCTTTCCCTTCCCGAGAAGAGGCAAAAAGTGATGGAGAAATAGAAGGGTTCTCCATGATGGAAAGGGACGGCCAATAGATGGCACTTTCCCTATTTTTATGGGATGATTTGCACGTGTGTTGAAGGAGGAGAAGGAAGGGAAAAGAGGGAATTATGAATGATAATTGTAGATCGATACGGAGATGAGTTTCCACATCAAGAAGTTCTACTGTAACACCTGCTGCATACGGTGGAAGTGCGCGGTGAGTGACTACCGTACCCTACGGTAGTCTTACCATACTCCTTACAGACGACGTACAAGAAGTCATTCGCCGTCTTCATGGATAGAAGGGAGAAACAGCAGATTCAAGCAGAGGCCAGAGAGAGAAAGAAAGCGGCTAAAGACGCTAAGCAGGCGAAGAAGTTGGCCAAGAACATGAAGAAGATCAAGATTGAGATCAAGACAGAAGTGAAGGATGAGATTGACCATGGTAAGAGGAGAGAGATGGGGATCCAATACTGGATTCAATTTCAGATCGTGCTCCTCGCTGTTTGAACTGCATCAACTGTGCTGTCGTCGTGGACTGTGAACAGGTTAAGAAATCGATCTTTTAGAAGTTAGGGTGACAACACTACCGTGTATTTCGAAACGGATGTCATCCTCTCCCGAAAACTAATTGCCAATGATTCATTGCAGTGCTACTACTGCACCTCCAACACTGGTCGCTGCATCAGAGTTGAGTGTCTCTCTCTCATAACAGCGGAAATTGAGCAGAACCAGAGGGCAGCCGAGGAGCCTACTCCGACTGTTTCTCCTAAGGGATCCGCCAGAAGGAAGCGTGAGTGTATCCCTGTGATTCATTCACTAATTTCGTATTCCTTTCAGCACAGCGTAAGCGCAAGAGCGGAGAAGAGTCAGATGATGATGAGCTGTGTAAGTTATTGTAGTCTTTCTTAATTTATTCTTTGACGTTCTTTCATTGTCGGCTTCCCTTTGTGTATTTCATTCATAATCAATTATTCAATTTATTCATGAATGCATTGCAGTTTTCTCCGAATCTACGGCCACTCGGAAGATGATCAAGAAGGAACTCTCTTACAAGGAAGAACAGCAATTGGATGATCTGCTCTTCGATGAAGAAGGCAATCTTGTTGAGAAGAAGAAGAGAGGAAGAAGGAAGGGATGGAGGAAGGCAATTGATGGAAAGAAGGATGAGGGAGAAGAGGGAGAGGAGACCACTTCACCCAAGGTGGATAGGAGAAGGGTGAGTAGAGAGAGTCCAACGAATCACGATTAGGAAATTAAGAGTCCATCCGAGTATTCATTCCCATGGAAACCGTGCCAGGGGGTGGACTATTGCCACCCTCTCAAAGCATCGAAAGTACTTCTATGAATAATGGGAAAAGAGGGGAATGAGGATAGATTTGATTATACTGTTTTAATGAAGCATTTTATTCAGAGAAAGAAGAAGGATGATCCGCCAACTCCGAAGAAGGGAGGCAGAATCTTCAGAGCAGGAAGAGATGCAGAGTTCCTCAGACAGAATGGACCGGAGAATGCGGACTTCGAGAGACCAGAGTACAACGTGACTCTCAGTGAGTGTTGAATAAATACTCCTGCACATCTCCGGATTACTCTAATTGGTAAAATATGAAATATCCGGAAATGTGCAAGAGTGTTAAATAAAGAGTCGGAGATAAAAGATCAATTTCAGCTGAGAGACTCGTCGAGGCTACCACGTCCTATGCTATCCACCGGGAGCACAATGAACTAATTACTGAGCCAAAAACGATTGAGAAGTGCAAGAATGAGTGAGTGAATGATTACGGTAGTCAAGAAATTGATTATCGATTTTCAGGGGTTGTGAGTCCGGAAGACGTGCAGGTGGCAACTACTGTAGTGACGAGTGTGGAATGATGATGGCTCAGGTGAATCTTGTTTAAATAAATTGAAAAGGAAATGAAAGATGTTCTTCTTATTTAATTATTAAACCTTTGAATTAAATAATAATGTTTCAGACTGCTCTCGGAATAGCAGGAATTCTCGCCCGCCCTCTCCCTGTTCCCAAGAAGAAAAGAAGAGTGGAATCGAACAAGAAGGCTTTATTCCAGAAGCAGAATGAGAAGATGGAGGAGAGAAGACTCGATCTTATTGCTGCTGCCCAGGAGCAAGATTACCAGTTGAGAAAGGCTAAGGCTGAGGAGATGAAGGAGGAATTTGTGGAAGTGAAAGAGGACGAGGATCTGATACAGGCTTCATTCAGACAGTCAGTTTATTTAATTACTTCATTATTTAATTACGTAATTAATTAACTAATAACGTTCTAATTATTACTAATTGCAGACTGCAGAAGGACGTGGCTAAGATCCAGCGGGCAGAACAGGCAGAGCAGAGAAGAATCGAGGATGAGGAGATTGCCGAGGCTGAGAGAGAGAAGGCAAAGGCAGACGCAGAGTACAAGGCCCTTACCAACTACTTGCCGATCTCTGCCCAAGCCGCTCTCTCCAATGGCTTGGACATGCTTATGTCTCAGCCAGTCGTTCGTCCCGTCCCTGTCCATCCCATGCCCGGTCTATTCCCTCCTCAGGGATACTTCAACCCATTCTTTGCCCAATTCAACACTCCCATCAACGATAACGGACTCCTTCCTTCTCTCCCCATTCCTATCTTGGCTTCTCTCACTCAGGCTTATCTCGATCACAATGACTATTCTCAAGTGCCTGTTGTACCCTGGCAGCAACTTATTCTTCAGTATCCCCAACTTTTCAACGCTCAGATGTTCGTTAACCCTGCACTCCAGCCACCCCAGCCTATTCTTCCTGCACCTATCCAGCCTCCTCAGACTATTCTAGCAGCACCCGTTCAACCTCCCACGACTATTGCCCCTGCACCCATTCAGCCTTCCCAGACTATTCTCCCTACACCCACTCAACCTGCTAAGACTATTCCCCCGAAACCCACTCAACGTCCTAAGACTATTCGCAAACCCAAGACTCCCAAGACCGTTCGTACTCCCCAGCCTAATCAGAACAATCCTTCTCCCACTAATACTTCAACTCCATCCACAGCCTCAGGTGGTTCTCCTGTCTCATCCTCACAGCCCGTGGCCCCCGTTCAGTTCGTTGCTCCCGAACGTCCTCGCACTCCCTTCCTCTTCCCCATGACTCCCGAAGATCACGCTGCGATGATTCGTGAAATCGCCACGTTCATGGCTAGTGTCGGCAATCGGGTCATCATCCCTAAGTAATCAACCCCCTCCCTTCACATTTATTCAGAATTTCGACCTTATCCCTACCTAATTTCTGATATTTTTCAACGATTCCTATTTAATTTTGATTTTTTTCTTTTTCCTTTGTTCCCTTTGCATTCACCTACCTCTCTAATATCCTTAGTTAATCTTTTCTTCTCCACAGTACCCTACCTACTTCCCAACTCATCCATTATATATCTCATCGCAACCGTAGCACCCTTTCACATACTTATCTCATTATCCCATCCCTCCTTCCATCGTAGTATTCATAATTTTTTTTAAATTTTCACCCCCTTCTTGTTCCATGCGCATCCATTTTCTCATTGTATTCTCGCAACTCTTATTTGTTCTTACTTTTTATTATTTCGTGACTCGGTGTGCTTACCTCGGTTACTCCAGTGATTTTACTCTAAGCGTCACAGTACTCCGATCACTCTCTCCTCTTCAATCGGAGTAGTTTGATGCTTATTGTATCAGTACACAGCCTATTTTACTCGGTCAATTTCATCGCATAATAACCCACCTCCCATATTATTTGTTTGTGTATTCCCGATGCCTATCGTCTCCACCTCGGTTTCTCTCTTCTTTTCCGATGATATCTCCTCAGCTTCAGAAAATATTTGACTTTAGTCGCTCTTTGTATTAGTACATCATTTATATTCCTCGTTATATTCCTCGTACTCTGTCATTTCTCATTGCTTATTTGTTGCTGTTCTCCCAATAAGGTCGTCTCCACCTCGGTTTCTCCCGTACTCTTACTCATAGTAATTCTACATTCCATCGTTATCTCCTCAACGTATGGTCTTGTTCGAGTTGCTTGTTGTATCAGTACCCCTATAGTCTACGTCGTCTTCCTAGACAATAGAGTAGGCTATTTCTCCGCATTTTCTCTGCATCAAAGTTCGTTCTCCATTGTCAACGTCTCATCCCAGTCTTAGTCGATTAGAGTAGCCTCCTCAACTGCTTTATCGCTATGCCTCACACGGAGTAGTTACAGTCTCGGTTCACACATTACCATCCACCCTACCGTATCCCGATTACTGTTCAACCAATCCCAAAATTATTCATCCCAATCTAAGTCTAGCTTGCAATGCATCACCCTGATCGATCGTCCTTCAATCCTTCTTGCTCTTAGGCTATGCTCATCTTCCTTCGTAGCTTTCACACTGTCTCCTCCGACAGAAGCTAGTGTTCGTAGTGAAGTCTCATCCCATCAATCCGCCATTGTAATTCCATTAGCCTCTACTCAGGTAGTCGCTTCATCGCTTCTCAGCATCATCCCACAATTCTCACTCAAGTTCTCACTCTCCCCCACTCTACAGGACGCATTCCCCTATGATATTCTTAATTGGTAAACGAATCGATGTATATCGATCTCCCTCCTAACATTTCCTCCTTCTCCTCCTATCTATCTCGTTTGTATGCTCGATGCCGGTGTTTTTCACTAGAGTATCCATCGAACGTAGATCATCTCCTCCCATCGGTAGTAGATTAGACATAGTCTACGTCTCACTCCTAATGTTCTCCTTCTCCATTGCATTCTTTACCTATCGAACAGAGTTATTTTTTATCCCGTTGAGTATGAATCGAAGCGAGAGTACCCTTCCCCATTCATAATTCATTTCAATCCATCCCAATGCTTTTCTTGACCATTTACCTACCTTTCACAAACCCAACGAATATTCATCCTACTACTTGACAATTTTTAGTATCATTACGCTTCCTATGGAAGTCTCCTTCATAACCTCGCATTGTTCCCATGGAATTTCATTTTAGATTCATCGCTTGAATTCACATCTTACTACAATCCCAACAATTCCAACTGATTTATAGTATCAACACCCAACCTCATATTCCATCGAACCTGAGAATTATTATCTTCCACTTAGCCTAACTGAATATTTGAACTGCAATCTTGTCTCAACAATCATCGATCACAACAATTTCTTTCAATCCATTCACACAACTAATTTCATCTCTCTAGCATCGATCATACTTAGATAATACGTCACTCCATCACTCGGTTGATAATTAGTACACCTATCCCCGTTAACTCTCCGATTCACCCGTTGTACTGCATTTATACCGCTCTATTCGATAAAGATAATCACGAAAAAGATTATTCTTGGTGCAATAAATGATCAAATGTTATACCAATTTTGAAACCGAATGTACGCCACAAACAATAGGTGGAATCAAGAAGAGGGCCTTTCACTCATTAGTGATTCATTCCTCTTTCATCGTTGATCGACCAGGAAGTACTCTCTTCTTCTTCTCTTCTTCTCTTCACTCATTGCTCTCTAGAAGGGAAAGACAATCGAGAATAGGAAGAAAGTACGGAAGAGACGAGAATATTCATACATACAAGAAGAGATCTACGGGAATGACTTGTTATTCTCGGCCACTGGACGTGCCTTTTCGGTCTTTACCATGTCAGTTCTGGCACGTGAGCAGATCAGGCATCACTTTATCAGGAGCAGAGTCAATACGAGCACACGTTGGGTATGAAAGGTACAGTAGTGAGTATTGCTTTGTACGGAAGTGGAATCAATTGATGAATGACAGTAATGCGAATCGCTCAGGAATAATGAATAGAAGTGGTAGTTAGTACTCACTGCTTCACTGGTCGTCGAGAGAAGATCACTGCCAATACAACAACGATCACTGTGATGACGACTCCAAGAGTAAGGAAACTGAGTAGGAATGGGAACTGGCTATGGGCTGATCGGTTGCCTCTGATAACTCGAGGGTTAGGATTAGAGACGTGGATGTTACAGTTCTCCGTTGTACAGCAGCAGATGTATCCGAGATTGCCAAGATCTCTTCCGTTCTTGCACTTCATCCCATCCCCTGCATCAGTCCATCCAGGAGTAGAATCGATGGATCCACAATCGACATTATGCTGATCACATCCTTGCACGAATCCCTTCTTAAGTTCAGGTCTTCGCGAATCATCGAAGTGCACGAATGCACAGTATTCCTTCGAGTAGCAGTGAGACTTGGTCATCGTGATGTGCTTTCCTCCTTCCATGAAGTCGTGATTGCTGTGACATTGAAGGGATGAAGCAAGACTTAGTGAGTGAAGGAAGAGCAGAGAGAAGAGAAGAGAGGACATTCTCGAACACCGACTGAGATGAATGAAGGATAGAAGACTGAGAGGGGAGGAGGAGAAGGCTGACGGAGTCCATTCTCATGAATCGCTGAGACTCCCATTCGGGCCTCTTGATGACGCACTTTGACTGTGTTTCACGAGTTGTCTGAAGGGAGATAAGAGAAGGGTTGATGACGATCCAGCATGGAAAGAAGAGGAAGTATGCATGCAAAAGCAGATGAAGCTAGAGATGAGCTGGTACTCGGTTGAGTCGTGATGTCACGGGTCATCCATAGTAGAGGTTACTTCGTCATAGCTCAGATGTACTGTGAATATATTAATGGAAGAGATCAAAAGATCAAAGATGCTGACAATCACCTAGCTCGATCTGTTCGTTTTAACTTTGCTGCACAATACAATGACAATCATTCACCGATAAATTCCTATAACCGTTTCTACGGAATTGTTGTCTTCAAAAAACTTTTAAAAATAAAAATCTTAACAAACTTTACATCATATTTCGTTCTAGACCCTTCTGCAGCTTCTTATCTCTTCTCATTGCGGAAGTAAATTCCAATCGAATATAATGTGGATTAATTCATGCTGACGGAGAATCACCAATCACACTCTGAGAAAATGAATCAACAATTTCCATACGTGTAATGCTTGAACTATTTAATAATAGGACGGACAATATTTCTGCAAGATTTATCGAAATAAAAATGTGATTAAACATTGATGGACGAATGACTTCTGTACATGTCGTGTATCCTCTCCTCAATATCATTCAGATCAATCAAATCAACATCGACATGCGAGTGTAATGAATGACGAATGGAAGGGTTATGGGGTGTCGTTGATTTTTGCCCTTTCTCTCTTCCCATACACATTGTGATACCACTCAAGAGTAAAACGATAAGAATGAGAACGCCAATACAGGGAACGATAATGTCCCATCGATAGTTGTGGGGTGGGAAATCATTGCAGATATGGGAATCACAGCAACAGACGTATCCACCACTACCGTAATCTGAGTCCTTCTTGCACCTCCTACCGTACTCCCAGACCTCCCACGAACTTGATTCGGAGCAATCAGTCTTGTCGCACCCCATCGTAAATCCCTGCTTCTTCATTGGGTCGGAATCTTCATAGACAGCATAGACACAGAACTTGAATCCAGAGCACAATTGATTCGTAGTCATCGTAATTACTTTCGAGCCATCAATCGTGAATCGATGATAGTTCCGACATGTGATTCGCTTAGCGGAAGTGAGACCGAAGAGCAGATTAGTAAGAGGGAGAAAAGGCAACATTGGAAGACTGATGGAGACAAGGGAGACTCACGGGGTCTTCTCTCCAACTGCAATGAATGCTTGAGATGGACACTTGGGAGACAAAATACGTGTCCGACCGAATCGATATTCTGCCCCAGCTGCTTCCATGAATCTCTACTTAGACACTATTCTCAGTTCTGGACATGGAATTGAGTACTGTAGCAGCAAGGCTCATTATGTATTATTCAATTATGAGAATGAATGATATTCAGCGTTATTTATCAAAGCGTAGAGGTTCACACGAATCAATTCAAAGCGTTTCTATACAATAAAAAGATAGTGAAAGACCAGTATACAAAGGAAGAAGAGCGGAATCAAATTAGATGACGATTTGCAATAGATAAGTACAGGAAATGACTAGAGAATGAGGTAATCGGGTATGATAATAATTAGAATATCATGCAGTGAAAGACTAGACGAACAGTTCTGAATGGGATTCAGGCAAGGGAGTATGAATACAAGCAGGAATGACACATCTTTCAATATCTACATCATGCGATAACCCACAGAAGGAGGGTGGCTACTACAGGCATAATCATAACTGCCGACCCGATTCCATTGCAGAAGTCTTTAGTACAACAGCATATCTCTCCAGCAGTTCCGTAGTCTCGATGCTTCTTACAGAGATGACCATTCTCGTGCTTCTCCCATCCACTCTCAGTATGGATATCGATGCAATCCGTCTTATCGCATCCGACCGAGTATCCTTGCTTCTTCATCGGGTTCTTGTCCTCGTAGTGAACAGCCACACAGTACTTGGCAGCATAACAGGTCGATTTGACCATCGAGATGTCCTTGTAGCGATCAACAGTGAATTCGTGGTTGATGATGCACTGAATGGCATCGGAAGATGGGAGAAGAGAGAAGAAGAGAGATAGGAAAACAGGCAGCATCATGACTAGAAGGAGAGGAGAAGAAGGGAGAAGAGAAGAGAGGGGATGGACCTCTTGGAAGGTCGTTCACGATTCATGAATACACTATGGACACGCACCAAATGACGCCTCCTCTCTTCCTCATTCTTCCCTTTACTTCCCCGCATGCAGACTAGAAAGGAAGGAATTGGTGTATCAACCAGGGGATCATGCACGTGTTGCTGTTAATTCAATCGATTGAACGAACCAGAGAGCCACTTCATTCATTGCAATACAAGACAAGTGTCATAGATGGACGAATACGTTTAAAGCTGATGATTTACTGTTGAATCAACGCTGGGAAGGGTATCAAAGTGCATTCAGATTACCGGCCGATGGGGAAGAATTGTGTAGAGAGGAAAGAGAATAGGTAAGAAGAAGAGAAGGAGGAAGAGATGCAATAGGGATTGTGACATGAGAAGGTCGTGTCCAACAACCGAAGTAAAGTAGAAGACGTGGGGGAATAAAGCGAATTCAGGAGGTGGGGGATTCAAGCAACCATTCGTACTAACGAGCAGGAAATATGCACATCGATTGAAAGGGAGAATCTAAAAATGCGATGGGAGATGTGAAGACAGAATGGGAAGAAGTACACAGTGGGTATCATTCGATGGAACGGGATTATTACGAATCATGACGGGGTGGAAAGCAGAGTTCCGTGTTTGAATCGACCTCGATCAATTCCTTACTACAAGACAGAAGAAGCGATCGCTCGCTCTGGAAGCACCAATGGAACCGAAAGAGGAAATGATAAACGAAAAGTAAGTGGTAAGAGACGAGTGAGAAGAGACACGATCGTGGTGGATGAAATAGTGAATGGGGGTGGGCACCAATGAGACGAATGATACAGAGTGGTGGAGAGCTATTATGCTGTTTGATTCGATGGGATCTGGTCAAGGAACTGTAGTTGAAGGAGATGCTCATTCGATGGAAAGGGTCTCGATCGGGAAGAATCGATGGGGGAAGAGGCAGAGAATACGTGCAATTGCCATACCAGAGAAAGGAGAAAACGTTGTCAGTAGTGAATATAGTAAGGGGCTATATGGATACAGATAGGGACAAGACAATTGATCATATATAGGAGGTTGGAGGGGGGGGGGATCATGCTAATAGGGAGCGAATCGATTGATGCCTCTGGCTGCAGATTGGACGGCAGCATATGGGGAGATGGTCGACCCGAGATACTCCGATCCCAATCCTGCAGCTGCTGCATTCGCTGCCCTCTGTTGATTCATCGATGCAATGAGTTGAGCTGAAAGACAACGACATGCTACACTGAGAGATTGAGTGCCAATACCCATGAAAGAACTAAAAGAGAGAGAGTTGGAGTGAGTAATCAATCGGGTTCTACCCGCATCATCTAGACGGTTGTCACACCTCATGCACTTCTCTTGCTACACTTATTGCCAATTCTTGCTCTGAGAACGCAACGAGTTAATGCGAGCATACAATATGGATAGCTAGGGTGCGCAGAGGAGAGACGAGGGGCGAAGCACTACCAAGCAAGCTGATCCACAGATTGATTCACACTCCCCTCGTCTCTCTGATTATTCCGAGCTCGCCAACAAACCCAATGGTGCAGTAAGATAACGTAAAGGACGAAACAGATTGACCCAGCGAGTCGGATTTAGAGAGAGTGCTTTCACTTGAGGCGGAAGAAAGGGAAGTCAAAGATGTGCATATCAGCCAGGGGAAGGGGAGAAGTCAGAGCAATCTCAACACCAAAAATAGGGACGAAACGTACGCATCATTGTAGCCATTTCGACCCCATCCACTGAAAGGATCTGTTCGCCTATGGGAATTGGAGAGATTGAGGAAGATCTCAACTTATATTTTGTGAAGTTCGCCAGAAGAATGATTCAGTTGATTTTTTCAATCGAATGAGTAGAAGATTTGTATAAAAATAGGTTTCAAACCAGTATCGAACCATCCGACGAACTTCACAAGTGAAGGGTTTTGTGGGTCAATGATTAACCTTGCAGCAGCTGATTGGGATTCGCCGCCATTTGCAGATCCATTCCGTAGTAGGATGCTCCCAATGCCAATTGCTGTTGTGCTTGCAGATTCGCAAGAGATTGAGCCGCCAGCAATTGTTGCACCTGAAGTACTACCTTGTGAAAAAGGAGAAATGAATCAAAACGAAAAAGAAAAAATGTTCAAATTAAAAATATTTTGGCATTTTTAATTTCAAATTTCTGTTTGGTCCCAAAAATATCTTCATGATTCATTCGAAGACCCTGTACGCACGCAATTCAACAGATTGCTTTAGACTTTTTCGCAGCAATAAACGTCCCATTCCATTCATGATTGAACAAACACTAGCACTTTCACACCATTCAATTGTGCCCATCTATGGTCGATTGCATTGAAGCATCGATGAGAACTACAGTATTCATCGTACAGTCCAATTGCAGTGCTGTGAACATAATTCGTAAATATTAGGACACTCTTGATAAGTACGGTGTCCAATATTCAGCATATTTTTTGAAAAATCTGTAAACCTCTCTGTAGTCCCAGATGTAATATTGGTTCGAAAAGTCTTAAATAATCTCGAAACATGCTCAAAATTACCCAGTCCCGCACCTGTGGTTGCGTATTTGCCATGGTCGGCAATCGCAGGGCTGCGGCTGCAGGATTTTGGACTGCTGCAAGTTGAGGGAGCTGCCTGGCGATCATGGCCATTTGCATCTGTCGCGCAAGCTGCTGCTGCACTGCTGCACCTGAATTAGACTCGTATTTCGTTGTCGAAATACACATCGAAATGAAAATGATGACTACATGTAATCGTTCAAAGAAACTGTAGGAAAGAGAAATGCGTCGAAAGGAACCTTGGATGGCTGCAGCTGCAGCAAGTGAGGATGGATCGACGACGGAAGATTGGAGGAAGTGCTCTGGAAACTCTGAATCAGCGGTCACTGGCCGTTCGCCCCTTTTCCCTTCAATATACCCTAGTCTCTAATCTAAGATTTTTAAAAATATCATTATCGCTTCCTCTTTCTTCTAAATGTTAAAATAGTTCTGCAAATAATAAAACTTCTTCTCGCTTTCACAAGTACAGTACTTCAAACCCATGCTGTAAATGACCTCGTAATCCCATCCTCTAACTCGCTTGACCTACTAGTTGACAGTTACACCTATCCATCCCATTCTGTGTGTCATCTCCCCTTCAATTCAACCCTCGAGACCATTCTTTCCTATTGTGAGTGGGCCGATTGACCCACTTGTCGCCTCTTCTCTCCTTCTCTTCTCTTCTCACCTCCATTAGTCTTTGGTTTCTTCGAATGAATCCTTGCAGTTGCACTGTTCACTTCGATCTTCCTTCCCTCGATACAAGTCGAATTCAGCTCTTTCTTCGCTTTTTCTGCATCTTCCGGTCTTTCCATCGTCACAAATCCGAATCCCTGAAGGAGAAGAAGGGAGTCTGTATAGGCCTCTGATTGGTCACTCAATCCCATCCATGGATAGTTCCTTCCTTCCTTCCTCTCTCTCTCTCAACACATCTCGATGCCTTCTCTTCTCTTCCCGATTTGCTCACTTCGAGTC
>LS520362.1:198163-231661 GCA_900490845.1 Pristionchus japonicus
AGAGAGAGAGAGAGAGAGAGAGAGAGAGAGAGAGAGAGAGAGAGAGAGAGAGAGAGAGAGAGAGAGAGAGAGAGAGAGAGAGAGAGAGAGAGAGAGAGAGAGAGAGAGAGGATGGAGATGAAGGAAGAGGAGAGTCCTCCCCTCTCTCGAATCGTACCATCGACAACTTGACATGGTTGTGAATGGAAGGAAGACGAGGATGAAATCGGTTGCTCTCTCAATTTCCCATACTCTCTCAAAAAAAACGAGACTGCATGGAACACAAGACCATTGCTGGAAGGAAGGAAGCAATCGAGAATGGAGTAGATCTCCCTCCTCTTTCTCTATCCAACTGTCCCTCGATTTCCAAGTTACTCAAGATTCTTGTCCGCCGCTAATTGCACTCTCTTCCCTGTGCAAATTGTGACAGCGCCGCTCTGATTGTGACAGAGCTCATTCATAATTGGAAATGGCAAGACTGAGATAGAAAGAAATTCGAGGAAGAGAAATAAGAGAAATAGTCTGGCCCTCTCAATCCATACGCTCTCTAGTTCTCTTTGACAGGTGAAAAGTAGAAGGGAAGGAGAGAACAAATTTGGGATGAAGCTCCGGTTTCGAAAGCTGAGAAGAGCTTAGGGAATAAATGAATACCTTCGATCCTCTTTCGTTGAAGATGATCTCAACATCCGAAACGACACCAAACGCCTCGAACATCTTTTGTAGATCGGGATTACGGAATTTGAAGGGAATATTGGAGACGTGCAGTCTCCGACTCCCTTCCACTGCAAATCATTCAATAATTAAATTATCTAATTAGTCTAATATTTAGCAGATGAGACATAATTGTTTACTCATTCTGCATAAATTATTTATCCTTGATCTAATAGCAGCATACTCCCTCTCTTCTCCTTGAGATTCAATTCCTTCTCCTACTAATTCGACCTTCCTACGACAATCTCTGTGTAGTTCTTCTAAACGAGACCCAGATGCTCTCTTCTCTCTCCTACTTCTTTCCATATGTTCCTCCTCCTCTCCAGTTAGCTCTTCCCTCTCCTCCAAACACTCCAATGGGCGCATTTCTACACACAGTCGTTGTTGTTGGGAATGGCGTGGGGAATAAAAGAGAGAGAGAGAAGAGAGAGAGATAGTTCCCCCATGAATCGGCTAATCAGAAGAGACGACGGATCCATTTCAAGATCCCCTCCTCTATCCAGGGAGAGAAAGCAATTGCCCCTGCCTGCCCATAAATAATAGTCTGACTCGAGAGGAAAAGCGAGGAAGGCAACATATCAAATATCTCGTTTTCTTCTTTCCCTTTCGACCAGACGGAAAAAGCACTCATTCCCTTTCACAGTCTTTCCCACTTTCGATCGCGGTTCGATCAAAGGAGTTAAATGAAAGGACGAATGTTTTCAGAGTCTGGCGACATGTGGCAACATGAGTCGGTCTTCCTTTTAGGATGAATCATCCGATGGATTACCGTAATCGGATTGAACTCAATTCATCCTATTGATTTACTCACCGGAAGATGAGGCGTCGCTAGAGTTCGGAGTTGTTTGGCAGGCGATCAGATTTGATCCATTGGAAGAGGCAGTGGAAGTGGAAGGGACGGGAAGTTGAGGGCCGATTCCACTTGAATGAATTCCCTGGACCGAGAGTTCCTTCATCACTTGGTCCTCCAATCTCTGCTGAAAGTGAATCGATATGAATATGAATCTGAGAAAGGGAATGAGTAAAAGAACGGAAGCGGTATTCCATCTATTTTGTCTTTCTTTCATCATTCATTTCTACCCGATCTATCTCTATCTCTCTTTTCTCTCTTCTGCGACCTCCCATAAACACTCACATATCCCTCCAATCCAAGCTCAAAACCCGCCATATCCATCTTCCGATTACAACCCCATAAACTCTTCCACTCATTCTTCTTCTTCGTCTGCCTAATAATCGGTCGTAAACATCCCCTTCGCTCTCTAGATCTCTCCAACTCTCTTTCTCTTTCTTCCTTCTAAGGAACCTCGTAATACGTCAATTACTAAGTATCTCTTTCTTAGAAAGGAGGAGTAGCTAGCTCTACCTCCCTACTTTCCATTCACTCTCAGTCCGACCAAAAAAGAGTCGTCCCCACTCCATTTATGTGATGGGTGGATGAGTGGAATGGAGAGAGAGAGAAGGGAGGAAGTTTAGAGGAAGAGAAGGGTATTACAATGAATCACAAACCTTCTCAGCCATCATCTGAAGTTCTCCGTTCGGACTCGTTCCATTGAGCATCAAGACTTCTTGCTCTGAAATGGAAAGCAATGATGGTCGTCTCTCTCTACTTCCACATCAATTACTGTATAGGGAGAGGGATCGATCAATCTTCTCTCCCTCAATTACCATCTCTCTACTCTTCTCTTCCCTTACTCTTACTATCCCCTACCATCCTTCCTTCTCTCTTCTCACTCTGTGATGCCTCCCTTTGTTAGCCAGTGGACCGTCCCTTCCCTTCAGTAAACAAGACTCTCTCTCCCTCTCCTCCTCCCTCTTTCTTTCCCCTCATCTCGATCTGTGCCCAGACCCAATCAATGTTCATTCGAGAGGATGAGGCAAAGAACGAAGCTTTCAACTCATTCTCTCCATTCAGAGTCTCCTTTCTTCTTCCTTCGTTTCTTTCTCGTTTTCGACTTTTAGACGGAGATCGTAATCTGGTTGTAGGAAGAGAGAGAAAGAGGAAAGGGATGAGTGCCAACGGAATTTCTTCCCTTCTCTCACTCTCAACACATCTGGCTACTCCATTACTGTAGAGAAGAGTGATTGAGTAGAAGACTGGACATGAGAGTGTGTATCAAATGGAGAGAGTGGAAGTGAGAATTGTCGAAAGGAGGTCAGACCCGTGCACAAAGACTGTAGAGGAATAGAGGGAATGGTCCGGAGAGAGAAAGAAGAAAGAGAACTGTGGAAGAAAAGAAGGATGAATCGAGTCAGGACGAGAATTTGTGTGCATAAGAGAAGGAGAGGAGAAAGAAGAAGAAGTAGAGAAGGAAGATGGCACGACTTATCTCGTATCGTATCTTTCAGTCTCTTTCCCGCCTTAGAGATTGGCGCCCTTGATTGGAAGGAAGAAAGAAACTCACGTTGATTCATTTGACCGAGTGCAGACTGTTGGATGTAGTGTTGAAGGAGGGAAGGATGAGTAAGACCGGATAGAAGACCGAGAGAGACAGTGGGCACTTGACCCGGTGTCTGGAAGGCTTGTGGAGTCGTCCCACTCGAGAGTTGATACGGGAGTTGGAGAGTTTGCATTCCCTGAAAAGAACTCCGATTGATAAGAGAAGAGGAAGAGACGAGTGATTGAAAGGAAGGAGTACTAGTGAGGATGAGGAACGATGAAAAAAGAGAAGAGGAGAAGAGAGAGAGATGCTAGGATAAATCTGATTATGGAGAGTGAGACATGTATCTACCCACACCACTAACTCAATCAGGGAAACTCCCACCTAGTCGATAAGATCAAAGATGGATTACCTTAGGAGAAGCATGGTTAGACCATTGGTGAATGGGGATCGAGGTCTCTACCATTCTAAGGATGAAGATCCATTAGCTGACTTGAGTGAGGGGGAAGAGAGGAGGGGGATGGTTGTGTGTGAGAGGGGGACAGTGTGCTGATGGTTGGTAGAGGGAGGAGGAGGGAGAGGGGGAGGAGGGGGAGAGTAAGGGAGGGGGAGAGGGACCGTGAGAGACACGGCAGAGTAAGAGGGAGAGGGAGGAGGGGAGACTCGACGAAGTGAACCTCGGTAGTCTGAATATGACAGCGAGTAGGGGGGAAGGGGAAGTCGCAACGCAGCCGCCTCGCGTCTTCTCACTCATTTTACTCGAGTTAGCACCTTCTTGAGTTGTCTCAGAAGTCAGAGGTCGAGCATCTTCTCTCTCTCTCTCTCCCTCTCCTCTTCGCTGTTTACCCCCTATCCCTCTCTTCCCTTGCATCTTCACGGCTTTTGCGCGAATTCAACTGATCCCGAAAATAATTCGCAATTCACAAATTTCCCAGGGCAGTTTAGCTGTCGTGTTCGTCAGTAACTGCCTCTCATATGATTCATCCTCCATCCTCGGTTGTTCCCTTCTCCCTCAGACTTCCTTCTACAGTACCCTCCCTCTCTATCCCTCAGACCACGTCAAAACAGCGAGTAGGCCGGAGAATTGTGAGGCGAGGTCGCGAATTGTGACGAAATCTGTGGGAGATTTCACAGCATAGACAAAGAGTGGGAACGAGAGAGGGAGAGAGGGAAAGAGCAGGTCAGAAATCGGGTGGGAAGGTGAGAGATATTCAGTGAATGGGAAAACAAGGCATTCATTCTGTTATGAGGAGTGACCTCGAAGAATCTGTTTTGCTTCTAGTGTCCCTCTGTCCCTCCAAATCCCTTCCCTCTCTATCCCCTCTGCTGAGCTCCATCGATCGAGTAGTCAGCTGTGAGAGGGGGAGGTACTTCTAAGAAGGGATGGGACTGACCTAGACGGGAGAAGAGAAGGGAACAAACATCCAGAGAATAACCAGAGGAATAGGATGGGATGGGAAAGTGATATGTATGAGCATTGAGAGTGTACAGTTGAGAGGGGGAGGGAGGAGATCTCAAATAGATCTAGAGTCAGTGGGGGATACAGAATGGAAAGAAGAAGAAGGGGATGAGTAGAGACAGATGGCGCTACTCGTTCGACCCCGAATTAGATGGAATGAGACTCGTCCCCCTTTCCCCGTCTCTCCTTCTCATTACAGATTCCGATAGAACGACGACATTAAATAGTGAGAGAAGGAGATCTAAGAGGGGGTCGATGACTGAGCGAGAGTGAGACGAAGCCCTTTCTACTTATAGTAGGAGGAGGAATCTTCTCTCCTCCTCCATCTCCCCTCTCTATACTCGATTATGGGAACGATGATTACGTGAGAAGCTGTTTATCCCCCTCAACGCGCGACAAGAGAGAATAGAGAGATTACGATCTACGACAGTCGAAGACAAAGACAGAAGCGACTGATGATACTCTCCCTCCTCCTCTTCCCTTTCTAACTCCGCCCCATATGGATGCTTATTATCCCTTCCCATGTGATTCATAGTGACGGTACGTGGATCCGAAATATCATGGGGTGAGGCATAAACTTGATACCCAAATAGTCAGATAATCGTAATCCCCAACGTGCTAAACATCGGGAAACGGAAGAATTAGCGATTGCACCACGCCGATTATCTGATTCTGCTCAGTGAACACTCACGAACCCCAGAGAGGAGGGATATACTGTAGGATGAAGGAGGATGAGGGGGAGATACAGCCAATTCCCCGCGTGGCAGTGAATTAAAACCGCCTTTCTCGTAAAGTCTGACTAGGAGAAAGAGAGCCGAGGGCTACAAAAGTAAGAGAGGGTCGAGTTTGATGCGTAGAAAGGGGTGGAATTGAGCCTCCAAATTGAAAAATAGGACTGACCTCTTCAGGGATTGAAGATGCGATTTCGGCCATGAAGGCAGAAGATTAAAGAGGAGGAGAGAAGAAGAAGAAGAGCTTCGGAAGGGGGACGGAGAAGGGATGAAGGGATGAAGTGACGACGGGATTTACTCAGTCTACAATTGAGTCGATGAATTGAGAGGAAGAGACTGAAAGCATCGAGGGAAGTTGAGGGAGGGACGAAGAAGGGAGGAGAAGGAGGAGAAGAGGAAGGAGGGGAGGATTCTGTATAGAGGGAATGACACAGGTCCTAGATCTACGAAGACGTAAACTCATTGTCAGAATAAACAGAGTTGGAGGCCTAGAAAGAAGAAAGGAGAGGAAGAGAGAGGAAAGGAATTAAGGAGAGATGGACGGGTGGGGACTCGAGAGAGAGGGAAATATTGATGAGAAAGCAGAGGGACAATCTAAGTACTCCTTAATGGACCTCATCTCTCATAAGTTTTGTCTTCTCTTCTACGCGTCTCTTTCTCTCCAACGGCCATTTCATTGTGCGTCTAGAGAAGGAATTCCATTGTCGGAAGGGAGGGAGAGACCCTTGATATGTTGGAGACAGAGGACGATTATGGTCGAAGGGAAGGAAAGAGACTTCCTTGACACAGAAGGAGACGGGACAAATCAACGGGACGGTAGATGGATGGAGGGAAAGACTAGGATAGGGAGAGAACAAGATTCGATATGATTTGAATAAATAAAGGGGCTGAATTTGAGAGAAGGGATGGCATGAAATGAGGGGAGGCGAGGTGAGCCGAGAAGATCAGAGAGATAGGAGAGACGAAGTGAACAGAAGTCAACAAACTCATCCGATTTCTTGTTTATGATTATCGATTAAGAGAATGGGTGGAAAGAGGAGGGGAATGGGAATGAAATTAAAGACGAAGCTTAGACACGACCCATCCGTTCGTCGATTTCGTCTGTCGAGGTTGAGTGTAAATTGAAGGGGACACGGCTGCTTCTGACTTTTGCTCTCTCATTCTCTCTCGATCTCATTGTCTCTCTCTCCCTTTCTCTCTCTCCACTTCTCCTTCTCTCTCACACACACAGCACGACAAATAGTGGGTGGATGAGACACCGCAACTTCTGACTCTTCTCCCTCTACTAACTATTCCTCGATTACCCCTCTGTCCTCTGTCTCTAATCCATCTCTTCTTCTCTCAGTCCTTCAATCAACGACTCACGAGACGACACGCCTGCTTTCTCTTTCGATTTGTTCAATTAGGTGAGAGATGTCTCTCAAAGGGAACAAATTTACTTTACTTGACGATTGAAGCAGAGTGACGACGAAAACAATAGAAGACGGACCAAATGCTGAATAGGAACGAACGCTTTCTTGGTATCAAAAGAATGTGGGAAAGAGGGGATTCATCGGAGGACCCGTATGCAGAAGAATGGAGGGAGAGAAGAAAGGGAGTGTCTACGAAGAAGGGAGGGATACGGTAGACTGAGCAAGGAATGAGTATCCGGTTGATTGAAGAGATGAGAGGGCGATCCGATTGAAAGGGGGAAGATCAACAGAAGGGCTTCGTTGCTTCAGCATCCGAATAGATTCGAATCGAAGAGATTCCGATCTGTCCGACATTGGCTCGCTCCGTTTCATCTTGTGTGCTTATGATGAAGAACTGGAAGAGGGATGAATTGAGAGAAAGAAAGAGAGATAGAACGACTTCCATCCATCTATTCAACTCCCTCTTCAATGGAGACTATCGGAATCGTATTACATCGCAGTCTTCGAGAGAGTGTACCTTATTAATGTTATTGGGCAGTTTGACGACTTCCTTCGTCCACTTTCGTCCAAAGGGATCTGCCGAATTCTGGAATGCATCCCAGAAGCAGGATTGGCCTCTCCAATCAGTGCACACCTGCAATCGATTCGGATGAGAGAGATTGAAAGGGGATTCGAAGAGGGTAAACACGGATCTATCTCGTGATCAGTCACTAAGAATCAGAGCAGATATCGCACTAGCAGTTCTAGTACGAGAATTTTCAGTGATCTATGTACTCCTCATAAAATCGAATGAGACAAAAATGTAGAAAAGATACTAAATATCTTACAAGCAGCTCGATGCCTTGAGTTGCCATGTATTTCTTGAAGGAGAGATACGCTTCTGTTTTATCCTCGAGAAGGAACTCGGGCGACTCCAGAACGTATCTGCATAATATTAAAAAAATTATCGTCTCTCGATATCTCCTTCTTCTACGAGGTGCCATTCTGTGCTTCTCCTATCTTGCCTACACCATAAAAGTCGCCCATGCCCGATCGTTAGTACAACTCAATCGTCACAAGTCCGACCGCGGGGATTTATCACCAATTCCCAGTCTCACGACCCCTTCTTTCTCATTATGGGATCACTGGAGCAATCTCTTCAATATGTGTGAGCTCTCTTCCATCAGAGAAGACAAGAGACCATTCCGAATGGAGGTGGTCAGACATAGCATCTTTGGTCTCTCCCCTCTCTCCTCTACCTGTGTCCCTTCCGGCTTTTCGCGTATCCGGGGAAGTCGGCAACGAGGAAATTGGGATCTGCAAGAGGGAATTGAGTAGGGAGAGAGACTTCAATTGGTGTCAGTCAGGTTACGAGCACACCTGTCCACACTCATGAGGAGTCATGAGAGACCAAAGTGCACTCGAGAGAGGACTGACATGTGGTCACGGGATGGTATTAGCTTTGCTGTTTCCGGTTTGTGAAACTGCCATTCAGAATTGGAACAGGTGGCTAAGGTTTGGATATGATGTTGTATATTATGCAGTACTGCTTTGAAATTAAAATTTGCAAAAACTGTGATTCTTACCCATGGCGGCATCTGGAGGAGAATGAATTCCCGTCAGTGGATTCGAAGGAGTCGCTGACTGATGAGCAACCTTCCATCCTATTCTGTATCCTTCTCCTCTCGCTCCTGCTCCCACTCTACGATACAAACATCCTTCGTCATTCGACTCTTCAAGATTGCACTCGAGTGATCTGAAAAATCTCACCAATTATCAATCAAACACTCCTGGGAATTCCCAATTACTGAGAATTAGTAAAGTGATGATGTACGCTAAGAAGCTGTGAAGTGCACAATCGAAAGGACGAATGAAGTGAACGAGAGGAAATATCGGGATTGGAAAAATTGAGAATATATTCTAATATTCCTTGAAACAGATAGCAAGGAAAAATAGCAAGGAAGAATAATTAAAAACTACTTTTAGAATGTATTAATACAGGTACTTACTTGCATCCATTCTCATTCTCATCATTCGGTACAATCAGGATACTCTTCAGTTCATTATTGTGAACCTTCTCTTCGTCTCTGGCGATTTCGGTAGGAGTTGGAAGTAGAGTGGGTAGAGTCTAAAATAGGACGCTCATTTATAATTCTTTGCAGAACTTTAAAAAAATGTTTGGGAAGCATTCGTATCATCATCTCACCGGTGGAAGTGTGGCTGGATCAACAATTGCTTCAGGAGGAATCGTATTCTGCTCCCTCACTGCACAGTTCTCAGCCGTATCCAATTGGGCGAAGTAATCGATCGAATCGAGGATGATCAATCCTCCTTCGGGTTCGTTCTCAAAGCCGTACCCTCGAATGACGATCTGAGATGGAATAGTCGTATCAATTCTGCGCAGTCAGACGTAGTGAAATAATGATGGATAGAGCTTTCGAATGATTGATGGTGTAGCATGACATGCGATCATTGAGACGTACTACGTCTAGTTCTTGCTATGCCCTACACGAAAGAGATGGATGCTCACCTCGAATGGTTCGAAGATGGGAGGGATAGTGGCCAGGATGGTATGATTCTGTGTCGTTTCGATAGTCAGACAGTTTTCGAGAGTCGAATCGGGAACTCGACGAGTGCATACGTCCAGGTCTGGTTCCTGATGGAGTAAACATAAGTATCTAAATTATTATCGCGAAATCGGTGGAAAAATAGACTTGGTGCGTTCCAACAACCTATAAATCATTCAGGAAAAAGATTCGCATGTTACCTGCCCAATCACTCTTGCTCTACTCCTCCAGTATCTGAATGATAGGAGTCCGGATGAGGGTTGGCAAGCGATTGCCTTCGAGATGAGAGACCCGGCAAATGGTGGAGGTCGCGTATCCGATGCGAGGATGAAGAAGTTCGAGCCTGTTAATCAAATCACAAGTTAGTTATCATATCAAGGAGACTTTCATCTCCTTGAATTATCAAGATTGAACATGGGATTGCATTTCGTAAGTTCATTGCACAGTCACGAGCAAAAAAAGTAGTGAAGTCATAATTGGATCCCGTACGGACAAATCGGGACGACAAGTGGACTCGAGAGGGACTGGTTACAGGTACCACCACGCGGTTTGCAAAGGAATGCGAGAGTATGCGAATTAGAGAGAGCGGGAACTTTTTTGATTTGTACCGCCGAATTCGATTTGCCAGGCATTAGGTCCACTCTAGTTCGATTTCGCTTCTTTTTATAGTCGAAGGCGATGCGCGTTTGAACACGGGAATGCGGTTCAATTGAACATTTCGACACCTGGCATAATCGTTGATCCAGTGATGATGTTTAGCTTCGTGGGAGCGACTTCTCCGAATCCAGTGACCCAATCGAGTTGATCTCCTGCATCGTTGTGCCACGTGCACGTTGTTACCTGAAGAAGAATCATTTTGAATTTTTAATGGCTAACATCTTTCAAAATTCTCCGTCTTTTGATAAACAGCCTACACAGGTATAATTAATTCTGAGACTCACAAGGGAACCTTTTAAGTCCACGGAAAAGAAACCTAAAACGGCTTGCGGGAGGTTGTAGGGGTGGACAATAGAAGCCTCTTGATGATTTCAAAAGACGGGACTTGCCAAGGTATGAAAATTGATAATTTCTTTAACGTGTGATTCATCGCAAGCGCGATCCAAGATACACCCCAAGTTGCATCTGTCTCACAACTACCGGGATGGTGCAGCAGGGAAGGTGCCTGACTACCATTCATGGAGCCGGTGGTTCGATGCCCGCTCTGTGCATTCTTTTGCAAACTTTTTTGTCACTGCGGCAACTTTTAATTTCGTGTCCATTTTACTTTTCTGAACGATAGCATGTCAATAACATGTGGTTTCGTGATGAATCCAATGAATTGCTCGAAAAGGTCGGAACCCATTGTGCGAACCACCCAATCACACCGGAATCCACATGTTATGGACATGTTATCGTTCAGAAAAGTGAAATGGACATGAAATGAAAAATTGCCGCAGTGACAAAAAAAGTTTTGCAAAAGAATGCACAGAGCGGGCATCGAACCATCGACTCCATGAGTGGTAGTCAGGCGCCTTCCCTGTTGCGCCATCGCGGAAGTTGTGAGAGAGAGGGATGCAACTTGGGGTGTATCTTGGATCGCGCTTGCGATGAATCACACGTTAAAGAAATTATCAATTTTCATACCTTGGCAAGTCCCGTCTTTTGAAATCATCAAGAGGCTTCTATTGTCCACCCCTACAACCTCCCGCAAGCCGTTTTAGGATTCTTTTCCGTGGACTCAAAAGGTTCCCTTGCCAGAATAAAAAATGTCTGAATGATCAAATAATGTTCTAAAGATCCGGAATTAGTTTAATGTAACGTTATTTATTACATTTGTACACTGCAGTTCTTCATCAGTAACTGCGAACTCAGATTCACTCCTCAATTCGGAATAAGCTCTCGCCTGCACTCGATCGCCCAGGAAACCTGCGAAAAGTTTATAAAGTTCGTAAATAGTTGAGTTCATTCCCCTCAATTGAACGCATTACCCCTATTGTTGGATGTCAAAGAGAGAAAGGGATGAAAAGTAGAACGAAAGCACCCGCAAAAAGAGAGCTCATTCTCGCCTTGGTATTGTCCAGTAGCGTAAATATCGTGTTGGAATGAGGTTACGGCTCCGTGAGCCTGTCTGCACGAGGGTTGAGATGATGCGACGGAACACGGAAGATGGGGATTGGAGAGACAGGAAGAGACTGGAAGGAACATACTGTAGACACGCGGATAAATCAATTCATCAAGCAATGCAGCATCAAGGGCAAGTTAACATCATGTATCATGCATGGAAGATTCGAATACCAGTATCGATCGGTGTGTGCATTATGCAGGAAGTAAACAGATAAATAGAAAAGCAGTACAAAACGATAGCCTTAATCTTCGACTTACCACTGTGGATGGACAGTAGCAGTATTCCAAGTATCTCCCATCGAGGTCGTCTCTTCCTCATTGATCCACTCGATTCAGGAGCCAGTGTGAAAGGGAAAGGGAAGTTGACAGGTGGATTGACTCGTTCACTGAATTAGGTTCTTCTTTGAATGGCCTCTCGGGAAGAAGGAGGAGTCTTCTCACTTTCAATACCTAAGTGCGTTTTCCCTTCTTCCAGTTCCCCATCCATCTATCCTTCACTCTTTTGTATTGGCTAGTAGCTGGCTCTCGGACTCGTATGTCGTTAACCTTTATTCATACAAGAGACGAGTTCGTGAGAAGGGATTGGACAAAGTATGGGTTATAACGAACAAATTGGATGAGAGGAAGAGAAGAGAAAGTGAGAAACGCGGAATTGAACAGTGTGGAAATGTGAAAAGAGACCGAAGATGAAAGACCGAACATAGGAAGGAGAATCGAGAGGAGAATAATTGCTCATGGAATAGTCTGAGTTAGTGTACAGATAAAATAAGTTATGACATTCGAATGCGATACAGGACAAGGAAGAAGCGATCTAATCGACTGACTAATAGGCTGAGCAGAGGAATCGATAAGCTGATATGTTGATGTGGGCTATCAGATGGAGTTTGTGATTAGCAGATAAGACTTGATGCAAGATTGTCCTTCGAGAGTCTGACAGGGAGGAATCCGAGTTCGCCTCTCTCCGATCCGAAGTTCTCCGCATGCACTCGAAGCTGGAATGGGGGTACGGTAGGTTACTGTAGAATCGATCGATGATATCAGGGATACAGTATGTTACTATAATCTCACCTCATAGCTGCCTGGTGGCATCTTCGTGCATCGGACCTTCCATTCTGGCGTCTCATCCAGACTCTCCACTCCGTTCTTCTTGTAGAAACACTCGTTGTCATCGGTGCAGATGGAAAGAGAAAAGGCACGAGAGGAGAAGTACTCGTAGAAGCAGAAGTAGACTTCCTATAATCAAATACAGTGATGTGATTATTGATTTTGTAAATGTGCATACCGTATTCGATGGGATCGATACAGTCTCGGACACGAGAGTGAACTGCTTCTCCTTGTCGTCAGTGAAGGGAGCGACGAGGAATCTTTCGGCTGAAATAAAAAAAAAAACATTTTGAAATATTCAAATATTTATTCATAAAAAATGCGATTGTTCATGATTCATCGGTGCGATTGTGTTTCTAACGAAATCGTGCTCACCTCCACCAGGAGACGTCGTAATTGCAGCCTTCGGGGTCGCGACTCTCTTAGCCGATGCAATCTCCCACTGATTTCCTCCCGAAGATCTCCAGAAGTTGCAGTTGAGATAGTCTGAATCACTCTTTCATCAACATCACCGGAAGCATATTCGCTTTAATCTTGATCCCCATAACCGGTCATTGTTAGTAGTGATCTAGCCTGAGCAGATTACGATTCACGAGGGGCGGATTACTACTTCCCTCTAGAGGAAGAGGGCTGATTGGCAACCAGCCGGAGGGATGATCCCTCTATCTCCTCTCTCTGTACCTGTGGCGTCGCATGAGATGGCGAGACAAGTGTCGAAGAGACCGGAAGGAGTGTCGGAACCAGAGGAGGAGGAAGAGGGAGAAAGATCGTTGGAGATCGGTTGAGGAATGGCTGAGGGGACGAAGGACTTGAAGGGACTGGCTGGAGCTGCGTCGATTGGTTCGATCGAGTTTCGTTCGATAGTGGAGTACTTGGGGATGGCGACTGGTTGAGGAGCAGCTACTGCAATTCAATTTACTATTGGATTCATGAAATGCCGCTCACCAGGTCTATCGTCTCCAATCGGTCCTCCAAAAGACGGCATCGCTAGAGGCTCGACGAGCGTCGGATGCTGATCACCGGCTCTGGCTGTGGTGCAGTCAAGAGTTCCATCTAGTTGAATATCTTGCACGAAGAGAGCTCCTCCTTCTGGAGCAGCGAAGTTGTTGCCGTAGAGAATCACCTTCAATTATGAGGTGTTCAATAAATTTTGAATGTTCAGATAGATAAAACATTTGCTTCAGGGACTTTCGAAATGATAATAATAATAATAATTCATAGGCAATAATTTATTGAATAATTCATATCTTATATTTTCATTGTAAGTGAATTCACAATTAGCATAAAGTATACAATCTACCCTCTCATTATTTTCCCGCAGACTTTGTTAGCATGAAATCAGAGACGCAACACAGCGCGCGGCTCAATTTCTCAAATTTCGTTGCACGAGGTTTCACTGAACTCGTTAGCGTGCGGAAAACGAGAAGTCTGAGGAGACGAAGGGGCAGTGAAATGTGGTCAGTTTACAGGCTACTAATGAGGATAGAGAAATCGAGGATTGCTGACTACTGTAAGAACTATTTTGAGACGCATACCAATATTAGAATTAAGAAATTGGCATGATGTGAAAAATTAATAACTTTGAAAAAAATTGAAAAAAAGAGATAACCTGTCCAGGAGCTGATGCATCATTGGGAGTGGGTACTGCGGTAGTCACTGGCACTCCATTACGAACTTCAACTTCGATGCAATTGATGAGAGGGAATCGGGCCTCTTTCACGTTGCGAGAGCACACCTAGATTTCAATCTTTGCTGAATCAGAACTGAGAACAAAGTCAAACCTGAAGCTTCGGCTGCGTCTCCAGCTGTCCGATTCTGCTCTTCCATGCAGTGACAGTGAGTCGTAGTCCGGGAGAGACGCAGGGAAGAGTATCAGACACCAGTTGACCGCCCTCCCAACCACGACGTTGTGCGGAGATCAGAGCACCGGCTCCGAGATCTGAGACACAATTTCAATACAAATCAATTAAAACGTTTGAAATCTATTCAATACAACACCCTACACAAAACACTATTCTAAATTAAGTGATTGTGAATGCATTTCTTACCAGGAACAGTCGAGGTAGCCAGGGTAGAGTGCCATCTCTGCACATCAGGCAGATTCTTGCCCGAGACCCAGTCCATCTCTTCCTCGTTAGTATTCGACCAGCGACAACCCTCGTCAAGGGAGGGGCAGTTGAGAACAGAAGGATTACGGATCTAAGTGATTCCTTTGACTAGGAATTGTTAGAAAAAAATATTTACCTGATCATGGTTAGCCTGTGATCGGAAGGGACCCACGCGGCCGTACGCGTTGTACGGATATCCAAGTGGAGATCCGAGACCACCCAGACCCCCGAGACCTCCTGAGAACAACCGCATATTATGCAATAAGGTACGTATAGAAACTAACCGAGAGGATTGTAGGGGTTGTATCCGAATCCCGGTAGGCCAAGCCCAGGTAGACAGGCCTTGGTTAGAGAGGAGAAGGCTAATAGGAAGGAGAGGGATCGCATTCGACCGATCGGAGTGGAGGGAATTGGAAGTGAATGGCGGATAGGAGCTTTACCTGCCCTCTGACTACTACTGTAGAGGAAGGGGAGGAGATAGACCGGCCTGGGGCTATCATGATTCAGTCTCTTCCCTCTCTCTTCCTGCTCTCTCTTCTCCCTCGAGGGGATTGAAACTGTTCCCATTGTGGTGTGTCTCACTCATAATCTCCCATTGCATAGAAGGTACACGACTGAGTTAAATCTCTCTGGTCTTTATGAGCCTGCCGCGGCAAGTGGATTACATGAGGGAATATGTGCTTCACATTCACGAGTCTTCGATAAGCCCTTTCCGGTAGAGTGCCGATGATACAAGGGACCAGCGATGGCATTGCACGAAATGAATCTCTTATTCTGCGTGATATATCTTCTCGAAAACATACAGATTTCAGAGAGATTCATTACTTGCAAGCCCTCCCTGGACCACACACGATGTGGGTGAATGAAGAACACAGAGTAAAAGGGGAAGAAGAAACTAAGGCACATCATGTCACACAATCTAATAAGCGAGATTCGAGAAACAAATTGAATGAGAAGAAAGCGAGAAGGGACGACGATCCTAATGAAATATGGACTGAGGAAGGAGAATCACAATTGTTCCTCATTCTCCTCCTCCATCTCGAAACTACGTATGCTCCTGCCTGTTGTATCCTCTTCTCTGTTACTTGTAAGGGATTTGGAGTCGACGTCTAGATCGATATGGACAATATTGATAGGGGGAATAACTCGGGTGGACTCCTTTTTAGCATATCGTCTAATCGTCTGTCTCGTCGTTGACCATACTTTCTTCGCCACTGTTGGTTCGGTCTGGAAGAGGAAGAGATTAGGACGTGGGAATATCGAGAGGGATTATTTGGAGAGAGAAGGAGTAGATGAAAGAATGCAAGGGTGTATCATGTTCGAACTTTGCAGAATTCAGAAATCACGAACAAGAAAGCATTGGATTCGAGATAAACGTTCCGATAAAGATAAACGTTGATTGGATTGAGAGATAAGAGAAAGAAGGAGAGGTCACCTGTTCGTCTGTGCCGACGAGACAGAAAGCGAGAGCGACAACGACAACGACGACTGAGACGAGCGCCTGAATGGATAGATGATTGGAAAGAAAGAATTGGTAGTGCACCGTTGGAAATTTTATGAAAAAACCACTTATTTGCATTTATGTTTACAAAATAATTATTTGATTAATTGGTGAATAAAAAACAATTCAGAGTTTTATCACTCGGAAAAATATAGAGTCCCATTTTTCTAGGAACTTCTTCAATTGTCCATGGTCGTCTCCAGACCCTTAACCCTTTCTCATTCTAGCAGATAAAATGAGTCGTTGGGGTTATGGCATGAGATGAAGGATATAGTTACGACATCGAATCTTTGTATCTTCATGGAAAACACTACTGAAGTCAGTGCGAGACTCGTAAGCCTGCCGACTGTTTACACAAAACCAAAATAAAGAGGAGTGAAGGGATTAGCACACTTTTCCATCTGACTAAGCGACCAGCATTCAACAATTTCCTTGAAAACCCTATAGAGAATAAGAGAACAAAGAACAGTGAGATTCGATTATTATTTTCATCGTTCAGAGTGAGAAGAGACCCGAGTAGCCCTCAGAGAGAGCCTCTTTCCCACTGAGGACAGTTCCCTTGCATCGCCAATGTGTTTGCCATCCCCTCAACAGTGAGAGCTTCCGGAGATTACTAATGAGGAAATGAGGGGGTGGTAACTGTAGATTGGAGAAGGGATTAGAGATTGAATAACTCACGAGGTAGAGACCAGCCCCGTATCTCTCAATGTCAATGATGGCCACGATGATTCCGGAAGCGAGAAGAGAGACAGTGAAAACGAAGATAATGACGAGAGGAGAACAAGGACAACGAATGGCCATTGGATGAGGACGGATTCACATTAAGGGACTCCTGAAAGAGGATGGGGATAATGAGAGGACGAAGAAGGAGAGGAAGAAGTAGAAGAGAAGAAGAGGAGAAGGGAGGAGAGAAGGAAGATTCAGAAAAGGGGAGGAGTGAGGATGGAAGGCAATGATTAGAGAGGAGAGGGAAGGACTACCATCAATCTGATGAGGGGAAGAAGAAGAAGAAGGAGAGAATGGATAAGTGGATCCTTCGAATGAATTGAGGCTTCAGTCTTCAGTGTTATTTCGAGAGTGTGAATGGGTTTGGGCAGAAGAAGAGTTTATACTCGTAGAAGAGTGGTTAGAATAGGAATGACGAGGGAGAAGATGGAATGGGATAACGACCAAGGGTATTGCTGGTGTTGCTGTGGTCGAGGGGAAGTGAGAAGGTCGTAGTTGCGACAACAACTCAATCCACAGCAGTATTCCACGTATCGTTGACATCTGGAAATAGAGGGTTCAGTCCTTCGAATAAATAAGTAATTGTTGGAAGCCATTTTTCTGCCGAGAAGCCACATAATTACTGGAGCTCCGTTGTTCAAACTCTAATGCGAAAATTGGAATCTACCCAACAAGAAGTAGTATGCTTCTCATTTCCTTTACAATTTCCTGTGCTAGAAAATGCTGCCTGTCATGCTTCCAGCAGCAAGACAACTTTCAATACAATTTACTTATTGTCTAATTATCACAATAAATTCATGTCATGTTCTTCCTAGTATAATACCCCATGCATACGTGTATTAATTATTCGACTGCAGTATTTTTTGTCCTGCTAATGAATGCTATAATTGTAATTATTTTTCCAATTGTCGCATGTTCCATCGCATGAATTTGTTCAGCATCACATGATAGAATTTCCTATCTACCATCTCAATCCCAGTCTGACATATGCAATCTATGAATTATGGACGTCTCGTGTCCGCAGAACGCGTGTGAGAAAAATGCGCGTGGAATCTATGGGTGAGGAAAGGGGATGAGACTCACTGATAGACTATATTATATTTTTCAGTATAAATACTACTTATATTGAGATATTGATTACATCAACCTACCTTTGGTATGTTTCTTATAGTTTGACACTTTCATTTCATGATATTTTGGGAAAGGAAGAAAGAAGAGACTGATGGATAATATATTCATGCATGCAAAAATTCAAAATATTAGTAATGCCCCAGTGATATTATATTTATGCTACCCCAATACCTAATGATATTTTCCCTGTTCACTTAATGAAAAGCTTGAAAGAAAGTCATGGAAAAACTCACTGATAGACAATATCGTACACTGGAGAGCCATCCGTGTAGAAGATATCCTTACGCATGTCGTAATCCATTTTGAAAGCACACGTATCACGGGTAGCAAGATAATACAGGTTGTCCTAAAAGAAAAAGAGTGGTAAAAATTTTCTGTAAAATGTAAAATTTGATATATAGCGCGTTCACCTCTGTTTTGCCTTTCACATTTCATAAAGTATTTATTGTTATACTACGTCACAGAAATTCAATTTTATCTCTCTCATGTTCACTCCAATCTTCATGATGACGCATAAATATTTGAATACGGGCGGAAGATGACTCACCATGTAATAGTACCGGTCTCCGAACCAATACGACCTTCGATATTTCTCCAAATATACTCGATCATTGAATCCTTTCACTTGGAATTTGACCCATCCTCGAAGAAGAACAAGTGTGATTAGATTGTACACTTCCAGATTAGTCACGTTGTTTCCATCGGTTGCGTAAGTTCCGGAAAGACTCCTGTGAAAGAAAGAATATGTAAACTGCACGTAAACTCGCTAATTACCGGGTCTGTTTCGCCGGGGAAGTGGCTGGGTACTGAACGACTTGCCTAAATGAGCATTTTACGAGAGAATGAAGGACGAAACTAGTACCTTCTATGCTTCGCTTGGCCATCCGATACAAAGGTGAGGAATAGAATCAGAACGTGTATTGATTGTAGTGGAGAGACCATGAGTGGACGGCAGAGTGGCGTTACGTGTACGATAAGCAAATAAGACGGAAGAGGGAAGGGATGGAAGAAGGGAGGAGAAGGTCAGGAATGACTGACCAAGCATCCTCTGTGTTTGTCTGTACCCCTTGTTGTCCCTTCCCTTATCTCTTGATCTCCAATGGAAATGGAAAGTTGGGATGATACAGACAGTGATTTGTGTGTATGGATCAGATTGAACTGTTTACGGGGATGAGTGGCGGACTCCCCGATGAGAAAGAGAGGAGGAGAGAGAGGGAAGGAGGAGCGAGAAAGAGCCATTCGAGAGAAGAAGGATAGATCCAATCCGAGTGATCGACCTCATTCGAACAATGCGATCTCTACTGCCAATCCTCCTTCTTATTCCCGCTTCCATAGCTCAGCAATCCAGAGGTTCGTATCATTTTCCCCTTCTGAATCTCGTAATCATCATCATCGTTCAGCTTTCCCCGGTCTCAACAACTCCGTCGAACAACCGCAGTGTCCAAATGGAGAAACGCCGAAGTTGGACAAGCAGGGAGCGCTCATTCAGTGCCTTCCTGGTAGGTCATTTCTCTCATTTAATTATTTATAAATTATCCATTATGTAACTTCGAACGGCATCACGTCAAATTATATATCGTGATATCATAATCATCTCCAGGCGCTGGTCAGCACTCCGTCTGCGGCCCAGTCCACACTTGCTTCTTCTCCGGAATGAACTACATGTGCTGCCCAACGAACGAGCCTCCTGCTGATGCTCCTCCAGTATGTTGAATCCTAATTTACACATTCTCTACGTAACAACGTTCGCTGCTCGTTCTACGTGCGTCTGCAAACGTTCTATCCAAATCCTTAACGGTCCCCTGAATTATAAATGGTTGTGTTCTAAGCCCATTAATCTTTTGAGGTTTGCCCGAATGGCTTGATGACCGTCACCGACGCACGTAACCACGTCGTTCGATGCATTCCCGGAAGAAAGGCGTGCCCTGCCGTAAGTAACCCATCCATCTACGAACTCCTATCGTTTACAGCATTAGCTAATATTTGAAAGTAGTGGGTCAACAAAATGAACGATATTCTACAGGGCGGTCAGCTGTGTCTGCATACGGGCCGTGAACGTGAGCACGTGTGCTGTCAGAAGTTCCTTGCCCGTCCTGCTACTCCCAAGCCTGAACCAATGCCTATCGATAATGGAGATGATGAGGTCGTCACTTCTTCCAAGTAAGTCGATTTCTTTGCTATTTTATTTTTATTTTTTCCTTCCATCGTCGAAATTCCATTTTGTTCAATAGAAACGGCTTGTACTACCAATGGGTATAACTCAGCTCTCTCTTCCTCCTTTCACTCCCACTCTCACTATCCATCTCCATCACAAATCTCGATCGGAAATGAAAATGTCTTTCTCTTTCGATTGCGCCGCAAGAGTCGATTCCAGTTCGGAAAGGATTTCTCCTCCTTTCTCCTCTCTCAATCTCGTTTTGTTCTCTGCAGGGTTTCGTGTCCATCGAAGTCTCTCGCAGTCCTCGCCAATGATGGAAATACGATTTCGTGCAGTGCCAGTGTGCCCTGTCCTGGTGTGAGTTAAGAAGGGAGGAATTAGTAATTGCAAAGTATATGTTTGCACCAGTGAGACAAGTTGGTGGTGATAATATAATTGTCGTGGGGTCATCATAGTTCTGACCATCTTGAATGATCTTTCGATGACACTACGAAAAAACTAAAATGTCGAAGAAATGAGGAGTGAGAGAAAAGCAAGAAATATGCTAATGAAGGAAGCAATAGTCAGAGTGTACACACGAATCAGCTGGTTTTTTTGCGTAATGCAGCTTGCAATTCAAATGCAAATGAATGTATAACTTGAAAATTGTTTATACAACTGCCCTCTTGAAATCAAGATTCGTGATTAGGTAGACGATCTCAAGTGAAAGTTGGTGCTACACAGCAGGAGCTCTTGTTATCTCATTTCATCTGATAATCAATCCAGGCCAGTCACATCTGCTTCGGAACGACCAAGAGAGCGATCTGCTGTCAAGAACAAGCGAAGAAACACATCTCTCTCTCCTCCAGTGCAGCGATGGTCGATCACACCTCTGGCCACGCATCGGATGCAGCTGCAAAAGCTGTGAAGGAGACTGTGCAGGAAGGACTGAAGAGAAAGCAGTTCAAGGAGAGCGGAAAGGTGAATCATCGTGTTTTCTTTCTTCTCTGACATTTCTCAAGAGCTGGTTCTCATCACGAGAAGCATCATGAGAACAGGTGGCAGTGAGATCCGGTGGGTGATTGGATAATCAAGGGAGTGCCCACGCTTAATGCACGAAGTGGACAGCAAATCACTAGAACAGTGCATAATTGAGAAAAATCTCAGGAAATTCAAGTAGGGACTGTACAATTAGCATCTTCGATAACGTCCATCTGAATCATATGTCTGCAGGTGGACAAACGCCAGCAGTTCCTCGAGGCCGTTCAGCCTTCCTCTCCCGTTCAACAACTCGTCAACGACGGAGAGATGACTCAGAAGCCAGTACGACGACTGAAGAAAATGAGAAAGACGACTACCTCTTCTACCACGACTACTACAACTGCATCCCCGGTGAGTATGGTAAATAAAAGTAAAGTAGAGATAACAGTCAAAGCCGAGCTGACTAGGAATGACTAATCAGCGCATCGTTCATACCTTATCTGAGTAACCATGCTGATTCATACAGTAGACTTCGTTTCAAATGAGAATCGTACAGCAGCCGGTAGTTTTCGAATTTTTCTACCTTCATAAATTCTTTAATCAAATGCAAATGCCAATAGCATTGCATCGAACAGAGGAGTTAGAAACGGTGAATATTAATTCAATTCAGGAGGAGTACGAGTACTACTACGTCGATGAGAACGGAAAGGAGGAGACGACGACACCCGAACCAACCACCACTACAACTGAAGCAACGACGACAACGAGAAAAATCAGAAGAAGGAAGATCAAGACTACCACTGCATCCACTGAAGAAGCTGAGGCAGTTGAGGCTGAAGCCGTGGAAGAGACTGTTACTGAAGCAGCCCAGGGGCCCGTGGTTGACGTGGCTGAAGTTCCCCTTGAGCCCGTAGAAGAGAAGCAGGTGGAGAAGGACAAGAGCTACGAGAGCGGAGAGACCATCTTCAAGAACCGGCCGAGAGCTCAGGTAGGGCTATTTCATCAATTCATAATACGGTAGCACTTCAACATATCGATTTTTTGCAGGAAATCGATAACGCCATCACAGAGCCTCAGTTTGCTCGTGCTCGAGCTCGTTCAGCAAAGACTCTGACTGGTCCCATCCAGCCAAATACTGAAGGAAGGAAGCAAATGGCACAGAAATACATCATGAGACATATTAGGAATGGATGGCCGTACAATGAGAACTACTACCGACCCGGTGAGATTTTTAATTAAGTATTTGTACTACTAAAGAAGATACTACGTTTGATATGGGATAATAATTAAACGGATTTCAGATGTCACTGAAGCTCCCGAGTCATCGCAGGTCTTCGTCCAATAAACTTTTCACTAGAGACAGAATATAGAAGTAGATTCTATTAATATATCTCCGTGTCGCATTTCTCTTCTCTTCCCTCCCTCTTCGTCTTTCCCATACTTCTCTCGAGTCCTCCCCCATCCATTCCGTGCTTTGTACATATGACGTGTTTCTCCCTAATTAAGTCTTTCTAACCCTAATAAATTCCCTCAATCTGTGCAATTCAGGCCCTTCTTTCAGAGTGTTTTAATGATAAATGATTTGAATCTTATTATTATGAGTGCCTATGATGGAAAGGAATAATCTCGTGACCCCGTCGCTCTCCTTGATTGACAGCAGGAGAGCAGAAGAGGAGGGAGAGTGGACACATCGAAGACCCAGACCCTGACCCTCCTCCACCCGTCTACCCATTCAAATTCCCTCCCAAACTATTCTCTCGTCCCTCTGTCAACAAGGGTCATACTTACGGCGGATAGCAGCTTTCTCTCGCCCTCAATCGTTTGCTTTCGTAGCAACAAAATTGCAGTCTTTCGTTTGCACAAATACGTTCCCTTTTCTCCTCATCGTGTTTCTCGCCTTTTGTCGATAATCGCTCCTTCCTGCTTCACACAAGTACTCTCTCAGGCATGGGCAATACTGGAAGTAAGACGAATTTCCGGCAAGCCGTAATTGATTTGACTTCAAAGCCGTCCAAGCCCGGCGACGATTTGTTTTGGGAGCAATTGTGGTTAGTTCCGTCATATGTTAATCAAAGGCTTAGCCCGTGAGAATTCCTAAGCCGATGGGATTTCCCCGCACGAATTCTCGTGAAACTAACAATTACGTGCTCTTTCCTTTCAGGTCGACGGAGAATGTCCAAAAACCGGCTGATATTTATGTCCTTATTCCAACAAAGGATATTCGATCTTTACGGGATGAAAACCCTAACAATCTCGCAACTCTTTGCTTTAAAGCAATTGAACAATTGCAAGATGCAAGGGATAATCCCGCCACGATAAAACAAACGAAGGTGCGTATGAAATTATTGATTCTTCCACTCGGTTATTCTAGTTAGGCGAGAGGTTTTCTGCCTCACAAATGCAGGGAAAAGAATAGAATACAAGTATCTCTCATTATCTATGGCAGCCTGACAGTTAAATATCGTTTCAGGTTATTAACTGCGTTCGGTTACTTACTCGTATTCTTCCGTATATGTTCGAAGACACGGAATGGAGGGGATACTTCTGGTCGACGATTCCCAACAGCGACAATCAGATGCCATTGGCCAGTTGCTTGCTTGGAACCCTCTCCGACCTCCTCTTCTGTCTTGGATTCACAATTTCCAAGAACGAAGGCGGACCAGTAAGTGTACTTTCGAATGCAATCTTCATCTTGAATCGTGCAAAAGTATTGACCTTACGTTATTCTATTGCTGACAACAATATTTGTCATTGAAGAATATAACAATGACGATAACTAAATAAACATATTTGCAGGAGAAAGTGGAGGACCTGTCTAAAATCGATTCCTGCGAATATATTTGGGAAGCGGGAGTAGGATGCGCAACGAGGCCAAATTCAACTGCACAGATGGATCAGGTCCGTAGCACCTTTATTCACAAAAGATAACTAATTTTCACAATTAATAACAAACCTCTTATGAATTATTATGAACTTCTTATCAATATTCTTGACGATTTGAATATTTCAGAACCGAACAGAGATTCTTAAGCTGCTGCTCACCTGCTTGTCTGAAGTTATCTACATGCCTGTGAATGGTAAGTATTATGTTATTCAACATTCATAAACATGAATGACTCTATGGATATCGCGGATTCTCATGTAATTCGTAAAAGAAATATTAAATCGCAAATTCAGATGAGCATCGTCTTCGATGGACAATGCATTTCTCTGCAGCAGAAAACAGACATGTCTTACCTCTTTTCACTTCACTTCTGAATACTGTATGCTCGTACGACCCTGGTAAGTCCCATTTCTAATTAATCAACTAAATCCATGCTACATTTCACGAAATCATATTTCAGTGGGTATGGGCATGCCCTACAACTATCTTCTCTTCTCTGATACTCGAGAACCTCTCGTGGAGGCTTCTCTTCAGCTGTTGATTGCCTGCCTGGATATGGATTCAGCACCCAAAACTGACAATGTAAGAATTATCACAATTATGACCAACATATTTTTCTATCCGTCAAAGTACATTTTAACTAACTTCAAAATTATTAAGAATATGGAATTGCACATTCGTTTCATCATTTTTATTTAAAACCTATATTGCAGTCTGGATACGCCGATAACTTCTTCATTCACTTTCTCTCCCGTATCCATCGGGAAGAAGACTTCGAGTTCATGCTCAAGGGAATCACACGATTGCTACAAAATCCACTTCAGAATGGATATCTACCTAATTCTCAGAAGAAGGCGAGCAGGAATATCATTTCAAATGCATATTTAAAATACAACTCTAATTACAATTATTTTCAAATGTTTTGCTATTGTTTTCTGTCTATTCGATTTTATTTTCTAACAATTCAACGAAATGATCATTGCAGGTGATGTTCCACCAAGAACTGCTCGTTCTCCTTTGGAAGTGCTGCGAGTACAATCAGAAGTTCCTCATGCACGTACTCAAGACGGGCGACGTCCTCGAATTGCTCGTTCCCATTCTCTATCACATCTGTGATGCAAGAAACGACCAAAGTGAGAAATTATTGAATGGGTTACATATGTTTCACCATCTGTGAGAATTCCATGATCGAGAACCATCTGTGATCTACCGTAATCTACGTTGAATCAAATATCATAATAATTACCGTAATCCTTCCAGCTCGAGTCGGACTAGTGCACATGTGCGTCTTCATCATTCTTCTCATGAGTGGAGAACGCAACTTCGGAGTTCGATTGAACAAGACGTACACTGGACGAGCGCCAATCGATATTCAGGCAGTGAATGGAGGAACCCATGCTGATCTTCTTATTTTGGTACGGGTTTAGATTCCCCTTTTCGCCGCTTTTCAAACTATTATTTTTGTTCGAGAATGGAGATTTGTGGTTCGTAGAAAAAAGCTAAAAAATAAAGCTTAGAAATGAAATATGGGGTCCATATTTTGATAAACAAAAATATAATTAATGTGTTGCAGGTCTTCCACAAGCTAATCACGACTGGAAACCAGAGAATTCAGGCACTGTTCGATTGTCTTCTCACAGTCGTTGTTAATAGTACGTATCCAAATCATTAGTTATTACCTTTGAAAAATAGCTTTTCTTATTTCTTAAAAAATATCTCTTGTATAATTAGAGTCATCATTTTCAGTCTCGCCGTACCTCAAGTCGCTTACGATGGCATCAGCGAATAAGCTGATCCATCTAGTAGAAGCATTCTCTACTCCGTGGTTCCTCTTCTCGTCCCCAACCAATCACCATCTCGTTTTCTTCCTACTCGAAGTCTTCAACAACATCATCCAGTACCAGTTCGATGGTCCGTTGAATTGTTGTTCTCGAACAAAATGGAGCTTCAAACATCTGACAGTAGTCTCCGAAGAAGAAAACAATTTCGGTTACGAAACTTCTCGAAAACATCTCCATTTCAGGCAACTCCAACCTCATCTACACGATTATCCGCAAGAGACAAGTATTCTACCAACTGGGAAATCTGACGACAGACGCTGGATCCATCGCGAAATCTCTGGCAGGAAGAAAGAGCAAGGGAGCGAAGACAGCCGATATCGTCGAGCAACTGAAGAGTCCAACGGCTACTTCTGCTCCTGAGCTCATTGATGTTCCTGGTGAGCTTATTTTTTTCAAATTTATGTTAAGGTTTTCAATGTTGCTTTGATTTGAAATATTTTACGATTAATATTAATTATTAACTATATTTGTAGCTCCAGCAGTAGCCGGTCTTGCTGCCACTCCTCTCATCGCAACGATGACTGAGAAGGTACCGTGATCTATCGATAATGGCATCTTAAATAAATAATTCCAGCTCCCCACCGACCCCACTCCTGCGGCCCCCGAAGACTGGACTGCATCTTCTGAATGGGCCGAAGCATGGAAGGCGAAGCTTCCTCTCCAGACCATCATGAGACTACTACAAGTTCTCGTTCCTCAAGTGGAAAAAATCTGCATCGATAAGTAAGTTCATTTCTTTCTCAGATAAGAAGTACTTTTACCGAAGTAGAAGTACAATTACCTTCAATTTATATCGAAAGGCGGCAAAAAGTCACTTCTGGAGAGAATTAGTAACAAAAACTATATTTTCAACTAATGATTACTAATTTGCAGGGGTCTCACGGACGAAACGGAGATCATCCGGTTCCTCCAACACGGAACTCTCGTCGGTCTCCTACCCGTTCCTCATCCTATTCTAATCAGAAAATATCAAGCAAACATCGGAACTAATCATTGGTTCCGCACTTATATGTGGGGAGTCATCTACCTCAGGTATACGCCCAGTTCCTGTTTTCGTGATTCACCCTTCCTATTTTTCAGAAATGTCGACCCTCCAATCTGGTACGATACGAGTGTAAAGTTGTTCGAGATCAACAAGACCTAAGGATGCAATGGAAAGGTGTTCCATATCTCTTCTCCATCTATCTTATCACTCATCTCCATCATTCCCCCATCACCCCTTCCTTTATCTTTCCACATGTCCCTTCATCACTCTATATCTTCCCATCACAACTCGTTCTCTAACTCTCCTATACATTCTCTGTCATATATTGTATCCATAGTCAACTATCTCTTCGCCATTTCGCAAACTTTAACTTATTTCGAGTCTTGTGTTTCATTCCCAAGCATTCTCCTCATCTTTCTCTTTCCTATCGGCAATACCCTTCCTTCTGTTAGCTTGAATCCCTAAGAATGCCTTGAATCCTTAAGACAGTTTTGAAGCCCTAAGATCTACAGTATCATTCAGATTCAGCCTCATATTGATCCAGTTCACTACAATTGATAAAAGTGCTCACTCCAAATTGGGTGCTTCTCTGCACTCGAGACCATTACATAGAAGAGAGGGAGGGTTGGTTGTCATTACTCAAAAGAGAAAAGAAGAAAGAGAATACTTGTTCATTCTCTACTTGAAGGGCAGTGCCAAGGGAGAGAAAAGGAGGATTAAGGAGGAGAGGGAGGAATCAGAGGAGAAAGAGAATGATTGAGATGCATCCACAGATGGGAGACCCGCCCCTCTTGACTCCTCCCTCCCCCCTTCTATCTGTGACCCCTCGAACACCTCTCGTCCTCCTCCCTCTCTCTTCTCTCTTCTCCCCTTTTCATTCTCCCCCTCTCTCTCCCTTCATCTCTGTGTACATATCACAGGTCGGTAGTCGACTCATAGGAGAGAATCGAAGCTACCTCTGTACCTCTCCCTTTCCCCTTCGGTAGATCAAAGGCGATGAGCTACAACTATCTATTCAAAGTAAGTGCCCCTCGTCTTCTCTTTCGTTTGATCTCTCGATTGGTGTGTGATAGGTCATTTTCTCTGACGATGTTTTGATCTGAGAGAAGAGAGGGATCAAGAGGAAAGGCGAAAATAGATCTGAGTGATTCAACACGCATTGACTAAGCAGTTCCGACAAGTAGGAAGCGCTTAGTGTGGGATTAGTCATTTCTCTCAAACGGATATTCTCTTCTCTTCTCATAACTCGATCGATTTCCTTTCAGATTGTCGTTGTTGGCGATCACAATTGCGGAAAATCATGTATCCTGCTGCGATTTGCGGAGAATTCCTTTCGGAATGATCACATTTCCACTCTGGGAGTGGATTTCAAATTGAAGACCATCAAACTGGGAAGGTTCGTGTCGCCTTTCGCACTTTGAGAAAGAGAGGGGCTCTGTCAGTCCATTAGACGCACCCAATCATTTCTCACTCTCGACTCTCTCTCGAACCTTCTCCTATCTCGAGTAGATCGATCGTTATATCGAGAGAGAAGAGAGAACAGTTCAAGCGAGGCAAAAAGGGAAGAGGGAGAGGAGATTGATGGGAAGAAGAATGAATGGATTATGGAGGGTTATTCTTTCTGAATGAACGCAAAAAGTGATAGATTTAATGCGTGAACGTGGGTGTGTCAACTGGCGGGAGAGGGACTCTGATTACACTCTTCTTTCTTCAGAGACAAGATCAGACTCGAGCTATGGGACACAGCGGGGATGGAGAGATACAGGTGAGGAACTAGTCTCCGTCGCTTTACCGGTCCTTGTTTTCGCGTGTATTGGCCATAATATAGAGAGTTATCCCTTCGTAGCTCTCGATGATCATTCTCATTTCGTAGAAATAATAAGGTTTCATTATCTTTGATTTCCCAGGACAATCTACAACTCGTATTACCACTCTGCCCATGGAGTAATCTGCGTGTACGATATGTGTTCCGAGAAGAGTTTCGAGAATTTGGAGAATTACTGGCTGAAGGAGATCAAGAATCACGCTCCTTCTAATGCCGTTCTCATGCTCGTGGGAAATAAAGCGGATCTCGATAGTGAGAGAAAGGTCAGAACACTAGTTGTGAGAGTCTCGATTAGTCATCCAACCACT
Source organism: Pristionchus japonicus (assembly GCA_900490845.1). Taxonomy (NCBI): domain Eukaryota; kingdom Metazoa; phylum Nematoda; class Chromadorea; order Rhabditida; family Neodiplogasteridae; genus Pristionchus; species Pristionchus japonicus. The sequence continues at coordinate 227,014 of LS520362.1, forward strand.
CATCAGTGCAACCTTTCCCAGAATGATCATTGGTCAAAACAAGTACTGGTAAATGGTATCAATCAAAGAGTTTCTTTTCTATCCCGGAAGCCTGTGTTCTCGATTACTCATCGTCTATTCATCATCTTTCTCTTGTCCTTCTCCTTATTACAGATACCCTTGTTCGCTCCAATGAGTCTCGTCTCTTCACCCTAATTCCATACCCTATTTCTGCCCTTTCGACATCGAATTTCCTTTTCTTTCTCTATGCAGCCCCTCTCTATCCCATGTAATTGTTAGTCCTCTCTAAGGTCTTCCATTACTCTTCTTATCCAATCCTGTTCTCTCCTCCACCATCTCTCAGACCGTAATTGGATGATACCTTGGGAGATCGAGAGAGGGTCTATGATCAGATTAGAATCGATTGGAGGAGGACAAACAAGACTGAGAAGACTCTTCGACGGGGTCAAGACATACGGGAAGCGTGGCCAGTTGTCTGGTTGATTGTATGAGAGAGAGGGACGAGTGAAAGGAATTAGGGGCCTCCTTTTGATTCTTGCGAACCACCAGATGTCACACTCTTTTGTGTTCCCTGCTGAGCGGCTCAAGAGAAGGGGAGAGGAGGAGGGAGAGAGAGAGGAGGGAGAGAGATGGAGAGGGAGGTTGAAGGGTGAAGGGGCTGGTCAACTCTTACCTCGTCACTCGTTGACACTCTCAAGTTGAAAGAATGATTAGTGTAGAGTTAAGGTTAGATAAACATGGTAAATCAACGAGTAGGTCTTTCCCCCATTTCCAAGTTGGAAGTTGAAAGAGAAGCGATTTCGCCACACCCTCTCCTTCATTTGAGTGAATGGCGAAAGAATGGAAATGGGCTCATCAATGACGTCTTTTCTCTTTTTAGGTCGACTTCGATAGAGCAGAGAAGCTTGCGAGGAGACTCGGCGTCTCGCTCTACGAAGTTTCTGCAAAGACAGGTGAGTATCCGGATTGAGAATGATCTCCAACTGTCCACTCTCAAAAGCAAGGAGAGACTATGGGAAGTAGAGAGGGTGGGAACATTGCTTTGGAATGACAATAGGATCTCTTTCCTACTATCAAACATTCGTTGCTCTTCTCATCATCTGTGCAAAGGCGATTATGTGAGAGGGGATTGATTGGAGTGATTGTGCGTAGATACTGGAATAGGTGATCGTTGGGTGGGTTGGGAAAAGAGAAATGATGCCAAACAATTGAAAACCATTTTGAGACTATGTGAATTTGTTCACGTATGGAAATTTAACAAAATTCAATATTTCTCGACTTTTCAAATTTTCTAACATATTCTTGAAAGCGAAATTTTAAAAAAATGTCCAGGTATCAACTGCGAGGAGGCCTTCCACACTCTGGCAGCAGCAATGAGAGAGCGAGTTTGTGCTTCCCAGCAGGTGAGAATCCTTCCCTCCTCCATCGAATCAAGAGGTTGTAAGATACAAAACATCAAGGAGCAGGGAGGCTGGCAGAGTAAACAGAGCTACCTCAGAAATAGTTGATTCCCTTTGATGCTACCGTCGTGTGAGGTGTGAAGATGAAGTAATAGATGTGAAACATCGACCAGAGTTGATGCATACAATGGGATCTTCACGAAAATAAAATAAAATTTGTGAGAACAAAAATAACGAAACAAGGAAAGGTAAATTAAATTTGTAAAATGGGGGATGAAAAAATTAGATTCCGTTCTAAAGATTTGTTAATTATATGTTAGCAATTTCTTGAATAAGTAATTAGGATGAGGATCTACATAATACAAAGATTAAGACTTGCGTTTTCTTCTTCTGATAGTGATGTCACGAGACAATGATTCTAAACGAAGATCAGACCATAATAATAATAATATTATCTTCAGAGCGATGACTCAGACGAGGCCGACCACTACTCCGCAGCCTTCCATGTGGACGGAGTGATAGGAAAGGACAAGGAGAAGAGTCAACTTCCTTCCTGCTGTCAGTCCGCCCCTGCTCCCGAGTTTGTGTAGTACAGTATCCCCTGACACGGTTCAATCCCCTCTCGACACATCGATTCTGTCCCCGTTCTCCTCCTCAATTCACACCACAATTGGACACGAGCTTTCATCCGTATCTCGAACTTCCAAATCAGTTGACTTCTCCCTCTCTCTATGCATGGGTATCTCAAGTGTGCCTTTACTATGTCATTTCTCCATTGTTCTTCTTTGTCCGCACTGTTTCTCTCATTCGCATCGCTTGCCCTCGACACTCTGATAAACAGTCGTCTTGGTCTCTCACAAGTAAAGACGTGATGAGAAAGAAGGGGAGGTGGACTGATAAGGAGAAGAGAAGGGGAGAAGAAGGGGAGAAGAAGGGGAAGGGAAGGGTCATACGTGACTGACGAAGGACGTATACGTGTGAAGTGAAGATGGGCAGTGGAGAAACGATTCCGTTGATAAAGAAGGAGAAGAGATCGAAAAAGACACGCAAGTATTATGAGTATGTTTTCCTTCCCTGTTTTCTTCCTTCTCGAAATATTTTCGTTGACCGTTGTTCACCGTTCACTAATTATGTTTCAGAGACCTCGAACAACTTCAGAAAGAATATGCGGAGGACGATCTAGCAATCACGGGTCAATTTGTTGAGGAAGATGAAGTACGTTGTAGAAATTATTCTCGTAAAATATCGATCAATTCCAGTACGCTGCAGATGTCATTCTTTCTAAGATTGTGTTTGTAACTAATATTGGACTTTTGATCGCTAAGAGTGCCGCAACATATTTTACTTCCGGTACATCACTGTCAATCATTTCAACATTACTAGACAGTATTGTTGACATCACAAGGTGAGTCATTCTGTTGATATCGAAACCATCGATTTATTCCTACAGTGGTCTTGGCATTTGGTATGCTTCTCGTGCCATTCGTAATGCTGACAAGTTCATGTATCCACGAGGTAATCTGATTTATTCGGATAGTTCCGGAAGTTCTATTCAACAGGTCGTGAGAATCTCGAACTCGTCGCTTTCCTTTTCATCGGAATCATTATGGGAATGGCAAATTTCTATGTCATGATTCAAAGTGTGCTTCGAATAATCTCTCTCGAGGTAAGAGAAGCGAGAATGAGCGATAGTCGGCATGCAATTGGAAGTGATTCCATCCCATTTGTTATGCTCCACAGCCTCCATTGCTTCCCTCTTCTCGTGTACTCTCTTTCCCCATTGTGTGTGATCTCCCTCGGCTTTGACAAATTGAGAGTGTGAGAGGGGATCAATGCAGTGCAATACAATGTACTCTACAGACTGAAGCAGATATTACAATCCCTGCCCTGGGGATCCTTCTCGGAACCATCGTCACTAAAGCATTGCTGCTGATAGCTTGTCTTCGACTCAAAACTCCTTCAGCGAGAGTTCTCATGATCGATCAAAGGAATGACGTTCTGACTAATATTGTTGGAATGGGAGGAGCAATTCTGGCCAAATTCTGGAGTCCCTACGCGGATCCAGTCGCAGCTCTTCTTATTGCGTAAGACCTTATCAGTCAGACATAGAACCATTGGAAAAGATTAGAAATTGGGATGACACTGAAGGAACATCACTGAATCACACAATAATGGAACATTTATGTACACTAAGATATGCAAAATTCATAAATCAATAATTATTAGTAAAAGACGAATGAATTGAATAATTTGTAAGTGATCGAAGCACTCAGAATCGAGTATAAAAAGCACAATATGTCACCAATAAATATATCCTATCAGTTGTGCAATCACATTTTCAGTGGCTACATCACCTATTCTTGGATTGGCATCGTTCGTGAGCAGCTACCAATTCTTTCGGGAAAGCAATGTACGAAGTGAGTAATGCTGCCAATTCAGGAAAGTATCGCTTTCTAGTTTGTTAAAGAAATACAAAACAAAGTTGCAGCCTAATCTCTTTTCAAAATTAGCAGTAGTCCTTTAAATTGATTTTTGCATGATCTCCGTTTTTCAAACATAAGAAATGATTTTTCCATCTTCAGGAACGAGCTATCCCGAGTCACCCGCGTTCTCATCACTCACAGTGACCGAGTCAAGTGTTTGGACTGTCTTCTCATCTACCATACTGGGCTCAAGGTATCACTTAATCATCATATCTGATACTGAACTGAATATCATCTCAGGTGAGAGTCGAAGCTCATGTCGTGCTGGATCCAGAGACTCCGTCACATATCGTCCATGATGAGGTCAGTAATTACCTTTGATCTGTTCGTCCAATCTTTACTAAGTGTTAGTTGATCTTCTGATCTTTTCGAATTGTGACTTTTTTATCTTTATTAGTTTTCAGGTCGAAGAACCACTGAAACGCAAGCTCGAGTATCTTCCCTTCGTCGAGAGAGCATTTGTACATCCGGATTATGAGTGTGACGGATACGAGAAATGAGCGTGTATCTCCAATAAGTGTAGTGTACTTCGTGTCATGTGATACTACTCCCCAGTGATAAACTAAATTTATCTCCTAATAGGATACTCAATTGGATTTCTGTTCTTTGATGTTGGATTTCTTTAATTTCAACGATCTTCAGAATGTTCAGATAGTATGAGACAAAACATTTTCGTACAGTGAGTGAATCGTCAACTGAGTTCATGAGTCACCGTTGCCCTTCCACGTGTGAGTATGGCAGAGAGAAGGAAGGCAGCTTCGTTGC
>LS520362.1:231761-339775 GCA_900490845.1 Pristionchus japonicus
GGGGGGGGGGGGGGGAAGGGAAGAAGGGAGGGCCACATATGGAAGAAGCGTCGACTCTCATCGATTCTCATTGTCTTGTCTCTCTAACTACTCTTCCCATATCTCTCCATATCTCTCAAAATGTACTCTTTTCAGATGTGCCCATAGTGACGAATAGAAACAGGCCGCTAGCATGGGTGAGTACTTCATCTATCTTTCCCCCGTTTATTGCCTTCTGAATGCAATTTCTCCTTTTCAGGAGGAGTATTCAGCTACTTTCGTAATCTTATCGATAGCAAGGAGTATCGAATTCTCATCCTCGGATTGGATGGAGCAGGCAAAACGACAATTCTGTACAAACTCCAGGTTGGTCTCTTCCTGGTTCTTTGTTCAGTCTCCTCTCACAGGTGGGGGAAATCGTCACAACGATTCCAACAATCGGCTTCAACGTGGAACATGTACAATACAAGAATTTGAAATTTCAAGTGAGATTTTTCAGTTTTATTGTTTTTCTTCTCTTTCTACTATTGTCATTTCGCAACTTCACTTCTTCCTAAGACGTGTTGCACAAACAAACTAAGTAACCCAATCTTGGGAATAGTGAATAGTCTTGAGAAGTAGATATTGTCTTTCTGTTTCGAAATATGTGAATTGAAATATGTGAACTTCTTTGAAGGTGTGGGATCTGGGCGGACAGACGTCTATTCGACCCTACTGGCGATGCTATTATGCAAATGCAGACGCTGTTATTTATGTTGTCGATTCGGCAGACAAGGACAGAATGGGAGTGTCTAAGAGCGAGCTCGTCTCCATGCTAGAGGTTGGTTTGGATTGTTGACGGATGGGAAGGGAGACGGAATAGGATTAGAGAGAGCAGGGATGATCGATGATTGAAGGAGGAAGAACTGAAGGATGCTGTGCTGTTGATACTGGCGAATAAGCAGGATCTACCAGGAAAGATGACTATGGCTGAGGTTCATAAGGTAAGAAGATTCTTTGAAATACGCTAGAAAAGGAATCACCCAGGCCCTGGGTTTGGAAACTCTCAAGAATCGGACCTTTCAAATATGTCCGACATCGGCGAAGAAAGGAGAAGGATTGGATGCAGCCATGGAGTGGTTGGGGAGCACGTTGAGTACGAAAAAGCTTTGATCTAATGCATGCTAACTCGCTTGTTCAGAGCACAGAATCTAATCGCATAATACTAACACTTTGTATATCATCGGCTAGTTGTCTGCTACGGCTATCGACTCTTGCATTCCTTCCCATTGTGATTTCCCAGATATTGCATCAATGAAGATCATTATCAGCGTTATCATTAAAAACAACAGAACAAATGCGGGACAAGACACTGGGAATGATGCTTGTATACGAGAGAACGTTGAAGATCATCGGGTGAAGAGAGGGGAATCTGAACAGATCAAAGCTACCGAGAGAATACAGGAAGGAATCTAGAGGAAGACGAAGTAATATGGATGAGGGGGAGGAATACTCGTTAGTACGGGAAGAGACAGTCATGAGGTAGGGTGAGAAGGGCAGAATAGTGGTAAGAAGAACTAGCAAAGTGAATCTAGAATACAGCCCGGTATGTGACAGACATGATATGTACAGGTGAATTCACATCGAATCGGGTTGTCCGCAGAAGAAATCGGACAGATTACGGATTGGTCCATTCCTGAAATAAAACTTTTGTATGCAATTGTTTTACGGTATCATTAAGAAATTGATTGATAATTTTATTTCACTCACGAGAAAGGACTCTTGATATCCATGCAGTGATCTCCCTTGGTGAAGTGAGTGTACCGCTTGATGTTGAGTCGTTCGTTTGTTGTGATCTGAAGATACGATTGATAATATGTGTTTTGCAGTTATGTTAGAACTAATTCCTACATACAAATTGAAATATCGGAATGGATAAATTGAGATTCTTTTTATTTGTTCAGCTGCCATGGTTTCAATCGCATTATAAATGCTGTGATCAAACAGCTCGCTGATCGCATGTACTTACATTGAATGAGATCTGCCATATCTGCTGTGCAAGTAGGGATCCAGCCCATCCTCCACTGGCGATTGCAACGAGCATCGAGAAGAAAATCCAGTGGTTGCATTCCAGTATTACTTCGAGAGAGACCTCTCCGCAACCATCGCGCCAATCTGTATAATAGTTGGCTCTGATCAATTTTTTGAATATATAAATCAGTTTCTATTTTAAGTTATCTTTTGATAGTACACTAAACAATCGGAGGATAACAGTTTGTATTCAAAAGTTCCATATTAAATTTTGCTTACAATTGTACACTCCTTTGGCGTAGAAAATGGTGGAGATAAGAAGAAGAGCGAGGTAGGTCACGAATGTCTTGTGATTGTTCCCCGCAATGCATGTGTTGAGCCAGGGACAGTGATGGTCGAAGCGACGATAGCACATGTTGCAATCTCTGTAATTAAATATTGTTCAATCAGTCATTCAAATTTGAAAAATAAAAAAGATTCGAAGATGATCAATTCTATCAAAACCTCATCCTTTTTGATAGCACTTGAAAATTGAACTTCCCTTGCCCAGCATAAATTATTACAGCCCAAAAGCAAAAAAAAAATGGTATTCTGATTTAATATTTATTATCTTCCGAGCAAAAAATTGTTTCCCATCTCATTACTGTTATCCCCATTCTACCAGTTGTTTTCATAGTAACATTGTTTTCACGGTGCTCCCGTTTACCTGCAATGTTTACTCCTCGGTGGTCGAAAGAGGAGGCAAGTATGGCAGAATTTCGCCCTTTGCTCGCCCATCTCAGAGACTTCAATGACAGTTGCACATCTGGAGAGTAAACATACTGTATTAAGTTTGAAAATATATAAGTTTTCAAAACTTTTCACAAAAATAGCAACCGCAAAGATAAAAGACAAATGAAGTTCAATATCCATTCAAATTACTATTATCGGAATTAATAATATTAATAATTTCCAAATGCTTCTCATCTGCCATTCCCTTTCAGAGGCTACTACGAACACACTAAAAATACAGTCGCCGAATTCATCCATCATGATAATATCTAAATAATTTATGCATCCGTCTCCCGAGAAACATCGTTGATGAAAGCGTACTCACTTCTCTTGAAAGTTACTTTCGATCACTCCTGGATCCAGAATGCATACTCTAATGAAGGCTGAGGGCAGGGCGAACAGAATAACCGTGAAGGCGATTTGCATGTACCTTCAAAAGGAATGGTTGATGCGGGTTTCGCCTTGAAAGGTAGTTTTTGTAAACCCATTTGTTCGTTGACGGGTAGTTCATACAAGAAAGAGAGTTGGGTCAAAGAGAATGACGAACCAAGCGGAGATTGAATGGAGATAAGCGACCCATGAGAGGATGAGGGCAACCTTCGTTGCAAATGAGAAGGCAACGGGAATGGCAGTATCGAAGTCGAGATGACTGAATTTCCTGCAAATTTAACGTTGAAAATTTTATTAACATTCTAAAAACTAAAAATAACAAAACATTCAATTATATGCAAACCTGGTAATCAAATAGGCAACTCCTAGATAGGCGAGAATGAACAACAACTTGATGGCGAAAACAGTATCGAGATGGAGAATAACGGCGAACGATAGGTAAGTGAGGAATGGAACGGCTGAGAGGAAGGCTCGAGCATTTCTCTGAAAAAATTCAATAGATTTTATACAGTACTCAATCTCTCAATTTATTAGATTACTAGGTTTTTTCTAAAGTTGTATTTCAACAATCTCACAATTATTTTCAAATAATAATAATAATAATATAGTTAAGACAATTTTGTTTGTTGTTGTCGGTATACCTCCCGTGCAAATACTGTTCAGACTATTACGTCACTCACCGGTCTCTCAATCAGCCTCTGCATCCTCGTAGAGGGCAGTACTCCTCTCTTCCTTCCCTCCTTCTCAATCAATCTAACGATGGCGAAGTCGCCTTTCCTTCTGGCTACATCAAGTGCCGTCTCATTCTCTTTGTTCACTTGAGTGAGATCGGCTTGATCTGCAAAGATATGAATATTTAAATAACAGCTAAACATCACTGATGATCTTGAAGTTATTAAGAAATTGTAGCTACGTTAGTATCCAGACTAGAACATGAGGATCACTTCCCTCCTCGCCAACTCTCAACAAACATGTTTTCGCTGTAATCAAGTGTGAAACGTATGATTGATAACACCCCACTCCTGTATCATTCCCCTTCATTCCTCAAAAAATCGTATCGTCGATTCAAGTGGAATTTCCGATCCAGTAATTGGCTGACTAACGTTTGAGAAGAATCTTGGCGGCGATGAAATTGCCATGCCACGCAGCCCAATGAAGGGCGGAATTGTGGAAGACGGCATCCTTTCGAGTGAGATCAGCACCCAGAGTGATCATGAGAGTCAGAGGATCGCCGTTGAATATCTGTAAACATTGGAAATATGTTGATGATTATAAATCAAGCCATGTTATTTTTATTTCCTTTTTCCCCACTATTCACGTTCCTCTGAATAGCTGACTTTGTAACGAGAAAACTTCAATAGCCATTCGCAACAATGCATTCCATAGAATTTTCTTTAACTTCACATGGGCGAACAATCCATTGAATCGCTCTCTCTGATCTGTATGAACTAGCCTTGGACACGGTCCACATCACGGGGGTCATCATCGATACATCGGGAGTATCGATCGATTGTCCCCTTGCGACCAGATACGCAACCACTGGAGTCTTCCCGAATTGTGAGGCGACGTGCAGAGCTGTGAATCCTGAATGGATAAAACATTATTTGTTGAAAAAATCCACTCTTATTCAGTTTTAATCTGATTTCTTATTTTGAATCAAAACTGAATTCGTTAGACTGTGCCTGCACTTTGGATTATGCAAATATCATGAGACAGTGTGACAAAGCTCGCTGTTTCACTATCGAAGCATATCACAAGTCAGATTCGTCACCCATTTGTTATCGGAAAGAACTCCACAACCGCTAGTCATCTCCGTACGCTAACGATGGGTTGTCAGACAGATGAGAGATTCAAAGAGATGATAGATACAGATGATGAATGGTTGTACCTTCGACGTCTCTTCGATCCGCATCTGCTCCTCTACAGACAAGGAAGGCAACCATACGGAGATGACCCTGACGAGCAGCCCAGTGGAGAGGAGTGGATCTGAAATGATGAGGATGATCAGCGTTATCATACTACAGCTCTGCTATGATATACTAATTGATAGATATAATAGAAGAGTCAATAATGGCTGTGTAAATCATCTCCTTATCTGCAATCGGGCGAAAACTGCACACCTGAGCACACCTCCGACGGCGTTGACATTGCATCCACGAGAGATGACCAGGTCAGCTATCTATGATTCATTGTTATGAGAGAGGTTCCTTCCCTTGCCTGTCCCGTACCAGTCTCTCTCTCTAGGGGATATTCACCTGTATGCGATTGTTGATGGCTGCCCAATGGAGAAGCGAACACTCGTCTTGATCCACCCAATCCGGAGCGATGGCTCCTGCGATTTATGAATTTGGCCAATTAAAAATTTGTTAAATGAAAAAGAATTTCCGCGACGTTTGTCAAGAGAAATGAATGAGAGATGATGTGCATGGTCCCAGAAACGAATCTTTTTGGAAAACAATAGTTTGCTAGTTTGATCCGGTCATTCTTCCAAGTGACGTCAAAGGTCATTCTCGCTCTACTTCATCTCTACCTTTGTTCTCTATTCTCTCCCACATGGCAGATCGTCCTTCGATAAGATCTGCCCACTCTCTTCTTTACTCTATTCTTCTCTTCTCTCTCTATTCGTTACTCGCAAGTCTCTTTCTCTCTCTCTCTCTCTTGCATCACGAGATTACACTGGACAATCAGCTGAGGATCACACCAATCTGCAAGAATATCTCACTCTCTCTCTGATTTCTAGGGTCTCTATATATGTCTAATACGAAGAGTTCATTAGAAAGAGAAGCACACCACTCTTCCATTCTCCTGTCAAATGATTCACACCACACTAGTAACTTCATTGAAATGCCAAAGTGAGAAGATGGATGGTGAAAGTGGGCAGTGGGGACACACAAAGACACGTGATCATCAATTATTGGCTTTCTCCCCTTTCTCGGCCCATTCAAAGGGGAGAGAGCCAACTACTTCAAGTGGGAAGGGAGACTCACCAGAATCAAGCAAACTCCTCAGAGCATCGACATTTCCAAATTGTGCAGCCTCTCTTGCTTCCATGATTGTTGTCTCTCTTCTCAGAGGAGATAGACCATGACTGAACTGCCACTGCTTCGATTCGACCTCCTCCTTCCCTTCTCTCTTCTCTTTCTCTCTTCACTCCGCCCTCTCGAACCTAAAAAGAGAGGGTGCACTATGAGTGAAGTGGAAGAAGAAGAGAAACCAGAGATGGGAGAGAGGGAAGTATCACGCTTATGAGGAAGGAGAAGACGGAGGAGGAGCTCTCCTCAGATTGGAGAGAGATGGATTAGAGGGATTGGAGAAGGGAGATACTGTGATTGGAGTGGGAAGAGATGGTGGAAGAAGTGCAATAAATATAATAGGGGCGATAATAGTTGTCGAGAGAGTGTTATGAAGTGAGAATGAAGTGAGAGAATGGAGAGGGGAAAGGGAAGGGATGGCACGATTTACTGAGTAAGGAAAGAAGAAAGGGAGGGAATAGATAATGGAAGAGAGACAAAGAAACGGAGAAGAAGAAAAGGGAAGCAGATGGAGATTAGATGGCGATGCTATACTTGATATGAAGAGTGAGAGTAGAATGAATGAAAGGAGGAAAACGAGAGAAAGAGACGGAAGAGATCGAAGTGAAAGTAGTAAATATTGTACACAGCCTTCCACAACGATAATAGAAGCGTGAAATGAAAGAGAATGAGAACAAACAGCGAAAGAAAGAGTGGAGGACGGGAGGGAAACGAGAAGGAGCGAAGAAAGTCGAAGAAACAGTGGAGGAATCGAGCGATACTGCACAAGAACAAACAACTAAATAGCGGCCTCTGCAGTTTTCTCTGCGCTCCACTTGAACTACCGTAGTGAGAGAGAAAGCGCGCGAGTTTCGAATGCGCGGGGCAGCTTGCAGGGAGAGAGTGTGAGACCTTTCTCTGCGCTCTCTCACTTTCCCATGGTCTCTCGTTCTGAGTGGACGATAGGGTCGGCTACTCGCAGATCAAAGGAGGGGAGAGGAGGGGAGGAGGGGGAGGTCGAGGGAGGCACTGGAGATGGGGTCGGAAGGAGAGAGAGAGAGAGAGATGGAGGGAACATTATCGCTCCTTCCCTTCTCTCTCAGTCTCATACCATTCATCCTCTGTATTCCTCCTTCTTCATCCCTTCCTTCCCTTTTGACTCTCTCTGCTCCCTTAATCCCAGATGTGTTTACTCTTCCCTTTAGTTTCTTCTTGAAGCATTCAGTCCATCTTCCCGATTTTCCCTCCTTTCATTTCTCTCACTTCAGTTCCAATAGCATTTCACAATAGAACTTCATCTACTGGCTCCCTTCATTTCATCCTTCTCATCAATTATTCAATCTGTTTTGTTTATGGCCAGGAGATACCTACAATTCCGTGGAGAAATGTAGTTATCTGCTGGGTTGTCAGTATATCTTATCTTTCATTCTTGAGATCTCCTTACAACTCCTCCCTCATGTCTTCTCCCCTTGTCCACTCCATCCCATCACTCATTCAGTCCAATCACTCCATCATCTCCTATCCCATCTACTTCAACCTTCTTTCCATCAACCCCATAACCCACTCACTCCTATCTCTTGTCCCCTCTCTTACTCCTACTATAACCCTTCCTCTCACAAAGGGTGTGATTCTCATGGGATAGCTGTCCATCTTGACTCGTCCTCTCTCTCTCTCTCTCTATTCACCCACTCTCATTTCATGCCTCTTGTTCTCCCTCTCGAATCGTGGCTACTCTACTCCTCCATTTCAGCGTGATCATCTCTTCTTTCCTTCTTCTTCTTCTCTTGTGACGATGTCAGTCGTCTCAGAGAGATCAGCCACTCGACCGAGATATCAACGTAAGTGGACTCGATCTTATCGATTAGTTGATTGGACCCACATTTGACATGGGGCGCTTGACTCTCTCATATCCCAACGCTCTCTTGCGCGTCACTCAGATCCATGCCACGGGATAGATGGAGTATGAATGAGACGCATGAGATAAACTGATCAAGTTTATCACTTTTCTGATTAGATTATCGATTGATCTCCATTCAAATTAGTATAGCCCTTGATCAAATTAGACCACCCGTGGTTTCTCTCAATGTGAGTGAGTGTGCACATGCCTGATAGCCATATGGCCTCTTTCTCTTCTCGCCTGGGTGCTAGATCCCCATCTTGGTCCAGTGACTGTGGGTGACAAAAGGATGGGGGCTTGATCTTACAATGAGAGAGAACCAGAGGTAAAATATCTGGCCTATTGTCAGATTAGAATTGAGAATAATGGCATACAGGTGCTAATGAACTGTACAATAATGATCTACTATTGATTTTCTGATATTATACAGTTGAGATGATCAACATCATCTTATATTGAATATAAACAGTACTAATACTTCCCGATTCCAGCACACCAGCAGCGACCGCGACCGCTGGGTGGCCGAGGGAGAGGATACAGTCAATCGGATGTTGGAGGATTCGATCAACCCCTGATCTATCCCCAGCACAACTTTTCCGCTATTGCTTCTGAGGTATAGTTTATTAGAGAAATGGCTTCTAGTGACGTCAACAAATTGCGAATATATAAACGCGCTTCTTTCTCCCTCTCTCTCTCTCGTTAGTTGAATCAGGCGACGAATTTATCGATTTTTTAATTGGTTCAAATTTTATACCTTTTGAAATGATTCTGCACTTCTTCTTCTCGTTCTTTTTCGTTCCAGCGCTTTTATGTATATGTTGCATAGGGTTCTGGGATTACGGTAGCGCGCGAAACTTGAAATCATAATTTATGGGTTCGCAAATGAGTACACGACTTTCTTTTCTTTGTGTTATCCTCTTCATTCTCACTCTTCTTCTCCGCATCTGGGTTCTTTCCATGGGTTCTTCTCCAGATGTATACTCACCTTTTTCCTCATCTCCATCCTTTTCTTGCTTCGTCCATACATGGATATGTTCCTCATTCATTCCATCTCTTCTTCCTTCGTGTTGGATAGTCTTCAATGAGTTACTCTGTTCGATTTCCTCCTCCATCAATTTCTCCTCCACTTCCTCCTCCATCCATCTCTCCCCTTCCTCCAACAACTCCTTCCACCAGAAGAAGGGTGAGAGTCCCCACTTCCCCTCACTAATCTCATTCACACGTTGTCATGGATGGAGTTGGAGGGCTTCCCTTCTATGGGAGCAATGGTCTTGCTCTCTCCATTTTCTGTACTCTCTCGATCAGTCTGATGCCAGAGAATGATGGAGACAGACTCTCTATGAGGGCATCACACAGTCTCCTCCCCCCCCCCCTCTTTTGGTCTACTCCTTCCATCCTCTGAGTTGGTTAGACGGGAAGGGACTCTAATCCCATTGTCGAGTCCAGTTGGCAGTTATGAGAAGCAGATGTAGGCAAGGAGAAGGGAAGCAATGAATAGGATGTAGGCTGAAGGAGGATGACTTCGAGTAGTGGGGACTGCTAACGAATTAGTGGGCTTGAGAGAGAGAGAGGGGGGATGAGTTAATAGGAATTAGATGGTGTCAGTTGGGGGTTTGGTCTCGGATGTTTGAATTATAGTCGACTTACTGCAACAATTTCATCGCGATGTTAGAAGAAACTAGAGATAAAAAAGAAACTAGAAATTAGTTCAGCACGTATGCTACGTAGCATTATATAATTAAATTTGCGCGCAATAATTATCATAATTAGTTAATTACTCAAATTTGAATTAATTTATCGATTTATTATCATTTCTCTCATCCAGGGTCAGAAGCGTCTTCAACCGTACGGTGACTGGGCAGACGATGCAACTGCCATAACTGGCGCATCGGAGAATGATTTCCTCGATACATACGAGGAGAACAAACAGATCGACGCCCCTGTTGGAACTGTTGTAGTCAGGAGGTCATTCTGCCAGCTAATCACTTTGAAATTCTCATGACTCAAGATACGTAGAAGATCAAACCCTCACTAAGTCTAGACTGCATTGACTTTCAATACATACCTACTTCTCTAAGTTTGATATCACGTCAGACGTAGTTCTTTTATCTGAGAAGTAGGAGGAAAGATATTATAGCCTCTTTTTTGAGCACACGAGATATGAGATTGACATCAGATTGAACAGCCTGGACGCCCACACTTAACTGTTTTCCCTCGTATTGGGGCATCATATTGTAGTCTACTCGAGCAAAAAGCACAATCTCATTAACCGCCAGATTTAACCAATAACATTCGCTCATCATTCAGATGTTCTCGTATCCTCTGGTTGATGCTCTCTTCCCTCATCTGTATATCTGCCTTTCTCTCCGCTCCTCTAATGGTCGCCATCCCATTCTTCCTCCATCACTACAGAAGTGAATGGCCCGCCATCACTTGCGAGGTACGTTGGTTTCAGATTCACATCGCGTCGATATTCTAATGATTAGATATGAGAGAAGACAAAGGAAGAGATAGTACAGTTCCTTTCACCTTAGTCCTAACAGCTACCGTAGTATCGATACTCAATCTGCATCCCAATGCATTAGTCCAACTTCGTCCCTCCCCTTCTCTCTCTCCTTCCATCTTTCTTCCTCTCTCCTCTCTTCTCTCCTCCCCAATTCGACGTCCTCTTAGTCCTTCTTCTTCTCTTCCTTCAACGATGTAGTCAACTCGTCCCTCTTCAGTTGGACTGTCAAGGCAATCTCTTCGATCTCGTCTTCAAGTCCTTCTTCCTTCTCGTTGCCCAATTGGCGATGTACTACAGAAGAGCGACGGCGGATCTTCCTCGACTCTACTTCGCCCGTGCTGCTATCACTTTTCTAGTGAGTCTTGTTTTGATACCATCTTTTTCGTAATATCCACTATATCTGGGAATATGAGGATGAACCCCTTAGGCCAGATCCGAGTGAGCGAAACGGCTTAATGAGCTTGATTCAGAGGCTTCCCTCCTGTCTTCTCTCACCTCATTTCTCTCATTCAGGTTCTCTTCGAACTCATTGGATTCTGGTTGTTCTACACAGTTCGAATTCTTCTCGAACGTCAGGCTGCGTACATTCACATAACTTCCTTCGCTCTCTCCCTTCTCAATGCTCTTCTCTGCACTCACTATCTCAGGTGAGATTACGGTATCCTCCAGAGGGAATCGATGCTTTCTCATTTCCGGCTGGCAATGGATGGATGCGTAGGGGGAAGGGACATTGATATATTTCCCCCAATGAGATTGGCTAGTATTAGTTCTCTTTGGGGAAAGAGAGGGGACGAGATCACGAGTCCATTCGATGAAAACGATTCCATTTTCAGTTTAATCATCCTCGAGCTTCGCAAGCATCGAAAGGAGTACTACATTACCATTGTGAGAGATCCCGATGGTGAATCGAGGACGATGTCTGTTGGTGAGTTACCGTTTCCCCTCTCTTCCACTCGAGAACCTACCGTAATCCCCATCAACATAATCGAGAACCACCGTAGTCCACATTCATTGGCGTTTTCTTTTCTTGTCATTCTTCATCTCTCTTTATTCACTCTTGAGTGGAACGAGACATGGAAAGAAGAAGGAGGACAATAGAATCCCTCACATCTCTAAGATCGAATCTACGATTTCCTTTTCCCTTCCAGGAAAGATGTCTCTTCAAGAGGCAGCAGTCCAAGTGCTTCGATTCTACCAGGCCCAGTTCCCCTCTTACAACGTCGGTCTAGATAGGGTAAGGTCATCTACTTGAGTGGTCATTCTGAAAGTGATCCTCTTCAGGCACGCAATTCAACTAATCGAATGACTTCCTTCGCTGCTTCTGAACTCAAAGTCTACGATATCGAGAACATGGGCAGAGAGCATTCATCGATCAACGAGGTAAGAATGGAAGAGAAGAGAGAGTAATTGAATTGGTTGTCTGGACATGGAATGATTGCCTTCCTTCTTCGTCCTTCCTCTACCTCTCCTCTCTCTCTCTACCCATTCTCTCTCCCTCTCTCACTTACCCCGTCCACAGGGCTGGAAATAATGAAATTGGATAGTCGGCTCCGCATCAAAGTTTACGTTTGATGTTAATGGCCCCTCTTCCATTCTCTAGATCAATCATCGATTACAGGATACAGCGAGGACTCTAATGGAGCAAATGGCCAGAAGGAGGCCGAATCGTCACTATGATATGTACAAGGTGATTCGAATACTTCTCGATTCCATCTAACTGATAATATTGCAGAGAGAACAAGATTGGGAACAGAAGGTGAACAAGAGGAAGTATCGATTTCTTGCTGCGAGTGAAGATCTCTTCTCTCAAGTTCTCCCCGTCTACAACCACCAGGATGGACCCAAGGTGAGGATACATCCTTTCTTCCTTCCTTCCTTCCTCTGTAACATCTGCACATTCACTGCTGTAATTGTCTCTCTCTCTTTCTAACGGTCAGATTGGATTGGCCAAAGGGGAGATTGGGATAGCGCCAGCTCTCCTCTATGACATAATGCGAGTGGACGGCACTCTAGATAGTCCCCGCTCTCCCTCAAAGAGAAGAATGCCCCGTTTTCTCCCCCGAGGGAACCACTTGTAGTCACAACTGTGGTAGTAGTGTGACAAGAGGGAAGAGATGATACGAATGATGAATGAGCGGCATAATCACTCACTCCAAGATGTGACAGGCCCAGTCTTAGATGGGGAAGAGAGAGGAAGTGGGGATTGAGAAGCAGTAGTGGTTGTAAAAAGAATAGAATTTTAGATTTTCTATCTGAATCAGTCTGTGTTTTTCGAAAATGAAAAAATAGAAACCATGGAACTGGTGGTCGGTCTTAGAGAGGCTTATGTATGTATGTGTATGTGTGCCTTCTAAGCGTAACCAGGAGGTAAAAAGATTGTAAGATATGGCGTCGATTTCCAGAATGGCGAGATGGATCTTCGCAAGACGGCTGAATCGATGTACACTTGTATCCATCGAACGCTCACGAAATATCTCAAAGTGACCAAGCAAACGGAGAGAAATGCACCCGAAGCCGTGAAGGATCATATCGAGAAGTGAGTTTATTTCTAAAGTTCATTTCCATCCGATTTCAATATCTACAGCAAGTTACACCTCAGAAGTCTCTCTAGAGATTTCAAAATTTCTCTGTCTGTAGTATAGTTAAAAAGTTTTTCCAACTGACAGACCATCGATTTGAGTGCGTAAACCCTCAATTAGTCCTTCTCCTCCAATCAGTAAGATCCTTCTGCATCTGTCTATCCCTTCTGTCACTCTAATCCACTCACTTCACAGATGTCTCGCTCTCAAGCTCAACTATCGAACGTTCGCTCAGAGGTTCACCTCCGATCGATTGCCAGAGAAGGTGAGAATTGATTTCTCTCTCTCCATTCTCCACACCCTCTGGCGTCGCTGACTGACGAGAGAGAACGCAAAAAGTGGAGACTCTTACTACAAAGCGTCCATTCATGCATGTCATAGTTGTAGGCGGCTAACGAGTCAGTGATATCACAGGACTGAATTAGAATCGTACAGATACGCAAATAGATCTGATAAATCCGTCTTGGAGATATTTTCGATGAAAGACGTGTATGGTCAGAGTAGTCTTCGTGTTATTGATCCTTCTATTTTTGATGCCAAATATAGGTCTCTCTGAACGTTACAGTCTTCCTTGATTAGTTTACTAGCTCAATCTTTTTCTTCTTCTTTATTTTCTCAATTAATATTCTATTTATCTTCTTCAATTAACTTTTCTAAATTATTATTTTGCAGGCCGTGGTCTCTGAATGGAAGTGGTCCTTCTCCTGTGGATCTCCCGCTTCTTCCTCCGTCGAGAATGGATCCTCCTTCTCCCTCCGCTGTCACGATCCCAAAGAGAACATCGGAGTGCAGCTCATCTGTTCCGTCTCTTCTCTCCCATTCATCAATCTAACTGAACAATCCGTTCAACCCCCTCAGAAGTTCTCCATGCGATTCGCAAATGATGTCTGAGTTCTCCCTATCTCCAGTCTCCATTCGGGACTGAATTCCATCTAGTCCCCTTTGTGACTTCCATTCCATCTGAAGTCCCGGTCACGATTCAATTCAGCTCAATCTCAATCGATATTTAAATCGTGGATGAGACTGTAGCTGAATTGCAATCGTTGAACCATATCATTCCATTCATTGAATTCCGTATTATTCATTATTATTAATCAGTATTTTTTTTCCGTATTATTGTTGTTCACATAATAGATGACTCGTCTTTCGCACGAGAAAAGATACGTATGTCTATCGAATTCTCCCATATACCATCCAGACAACTACGAGTGTCATCCCCTTTCCCCTATGCAGTCTTCTTGAATCCATCAGTATTTCGAACGAACGCAAGTTCGATCTCAGTCACTCATCCCGAACCAATTCCAGTCATCCACTGTATCACCCAATCCACACGCACTTATCAGTGATAATAGCATTTCCTTCTGAGTTTACCCCCGATTGTTCTCCAGGCAGAGATTTTTCATTGTATCATCCATGACTCAATAAATATTGTTTAGCAAGGCAGTGCATCGAGATGTGAGATAGATATTGAATCTAGGCAATAATTATTACATCGAGAAAGTGAAAACCGTTCTACTGACATGGAATGAAGCTAGCTGGGGATTACTAAAATCACAGTTGAACTCGGAATGATCCCTCATGATGAGTTGTGATTCCGATGGGATTCGAGTAGGTCACTTTCACATCGATTTCTGTCGAAGTTACTCTACTGTCTTGTGAGGAGAGAAGAAGAATCTGTTGTGAGTGAGGAATGGAGCCAATCTTGAACGGAGTTAGTTGTAGTGGAGAAGAAACGAGCAGTCGAGTGAACACATTCTGGAAATATCAAAAATCACTTCATTCTAACCCCTCATTGAGAAGATTGTGGAGCCTCCCCCGTGCTCTTTCATTCCTAGAAGAAAGTTGATGTGGATGTAGTCTCTCAAATTTCGTTGGCCTGGTACCTCCAGGCACTACGTTTACTAATTTCCATCTCCACATGACTTTCAGTCACCTTTTTGCTATCTTTTTGCCGATATTAGTCGGATTTGGGATACAAAACGGAAATTGGACGAAGAGATCAAACCTTGCTTCTCGGAGTGAATTCGATGGAATAGGAGAAGGCAGAGTCTGATAGATTGACTACTGTGACTACGGCAGCCTTTGTTGCGGGTGGAGGTGCATTCGTTGCCATGTGAAGGAAAACCCTCGTTGTGGGAGAGGAAATAACTTCGATTGGTGGAGAAGAAGCTGATGAGTCATAATGTTATACTTGGAATACTCGAAGACCATACCGAGAAGAACATTCTCCAGTGGAAAGGTCATTGTGGCAAATGTGGAGGAGGAAGGGGATGGTGATGATCTGAGAATATAAATTTGGTCTTTGATCTTCCCTTCTCTTCTCACTCTTTCTGAATCGGTTTCGAGAACAACGGAGCGACATCGAGAAGGGACGATAAATCGGATAGAACGTCTTTCTGAGTGTTGCTTGTCGACTTCTGAATGATAGTTTCGACGTTGTGAATGGCCATTTCAATAGAACGGAGAAGGGAATCGACAAGAATTCTTCCTCACATTGTAATCGATGCCTATGAAGGCAACGTCGTCTAAAAGTGCCGGCTCTGGACTCGAAGACAAACCATTGATCTGAGAAGCAGTTCCTTCCTTTTCTCCCTTCTTTGACTTCTCAGCTTTCCCCACCTCTTCCTCTAATGAAAGTTCGCCGCCCAATAAGTCTGGTTCTTCTTCATTATGTTTGCCCTCAAAGATGCGTTGGTATCTCTGGATGAGTCGATTCACCTAAATGAAAGTGTGATGAAAGGTCGAAGGCCAAGGGTCACTTGATCGTTCAGCGAGAGGATTTCTGCGAGTATTTCATCATTAGTTTCTGCTGCTTCTCCAGCATATTTGAATAGGACTGGTCTGATACCGATGAGTCCTTCGAAGACACACTGAAACAGGAAGAACACTCTACTTCCCTCGTCTAATTCCATTGGCCGTTCATTGGTAGTCCCCTCTCTCCACTCAGTCTTCTCCTTCCCCACAAACACTTTTCGTCATTCGGGAATGTATCCCTAATCTGATCGACTGTCCTTCTCCCTTCCCATCCACTCTACCACAATGACTTCTCTACTTTCCTTCCATCCTCTCCGCCCCATTCTCCTCTTTCATCCATCCTGCTCGTCCTCCTCTTCACCAAACTTTGCCTTCCTACACTCTACCGTAATCTCTGCTCTTCTCATCTCAGTTCATTTCATCTTTCATCTAATTCAATCTCATCCTCCGCCATTAGACTTATATATCATTGTCATCCTTCCCTCTCTCTTACCTTCACTTCTCCCTGTACTACCGTATTCTCTCGTGGGTGGAAAAGAAGATGCTCCATGCATTCACACGCTCTTCGTGCCTTCTCCATATCTTCCTGTCGCTTACTTGCCTTCTCCACTTTCAAGTCCTCCTTAACGGAAACATACAGTAACCCAATCTTGTTTGTTTGAACAATTGTTTTTCGACGATCCTAATGACAGCCAAGCTGATCTCTTGCCTGAGAAACATAATCTGTCTGGTGTTTTGTTTCATAGTTTTCATTTGGTCGTTCGTCCGGGATACGTCTGGGGTAGTGTTTGATTCTGTAGCCTAGACGTGCACTAATCCACGTTGTGTGGCTATACATGGCTATCCATCTTCGAATATGAATTTCTGATGATGCCCATCTACTCCCTCTACTACTCCGTTGTATCCACTAAATGGAGAGAAGCTAATTTCCTAGTCGGAAGTTTGAAATCCTATCATATCGAACCTCCCAGACTCCGCCCCTTCAATCCCCTTCTCTCACCGTTTTGACTAGTGTCTTTATCAGTCGATTCGCTGCTTGGAGATCATCTGGATTGCTGCTCTTTAGCAGATGTTTTAACAATCGAGCCTTCTCTTCATCCTCGAAAGGAGCTAGTTTGGGTGGAGGAGGAGGAACGGAGAGTATAGCGTCCTCTTCCACCTCTGGATCCGATCTAATCACATTGTGTTCCCGTAGATTATCGTATACCTGCAATTTTTACTAACCTTCAATTGTACTTTGAGTGATTTATCCTTTACCTCCTTGAACTTCTCAATATGTCTCATCTGTTTCTGCCATACGAACAGTAGCGCGATCGTTTTCTCCTTTACTTTATCGGAAGTCAATGATCCTTGATGCTTCGGACTGATCAATTTGACCATTTGATTGAGAAATCTGTATTTGCCGATCTGAAGAACCCTCTTTTGATTCCAAATAGAGGATCGGCTCACCTTCGTGTGTACTTTCGCTCCACATCGTTGAGCGAGCGCTTCGATTGTCTGGAATTTATCGGATTTTGCCAATTTCCGAAATTTTCGTGCGAACGTGCTTACTTGAAGAACAAAGAAGGCTTCTTCTTGGTTTGGAGTTAGAATTCGATGGGCGAGAATATTAACGGCGATTTGGGCAGCTTCTGCCTGGGAAATGGGCAGAATTGAATTAGAACGGGCAAAAACAAGTAAAAATACACTACTTCGTCATTCACTTTCTCACAGAGAGAAAGAGCGGCGATTCCGCGTTGTTTCTCATCCAGAAATGGGTCTGTGGAGCGACCTGAAGTATTTAAAGGAATTAATAACAACCAAAAGCCTCAAAATGCTAAATAAACTTACTAATGTAGTACTCGACGGGCCTGGAGGTCTCCACATCCGCATTCATTCCTTGTCTCTCCAACAAAGCAGAGTGGTGGGGTGAAAGGGGAGGTTGACTCGAGAGTGGACAGAGGGAGGGCACTCAACCGATTCCTTCTTCTTCTTCCCCTCTTGGACGTGCGCGTTTCCCCCTCGTATTGATTCGAGAGAGTGCGAGAGCTTCTTATGAAAGAAGAGAAACAGAGACACGGGGCAGGGGGTAGAGGAGGAGGAGGAGAGGAATCTCCGGAGCAGAGAGAGGAGTAGACGACGTCATCGTCGTGCAGATACTCATCTGTTGCGAGATGAAGGATCGGAGAGTGGAAGGAGGAAGGAGACTTGCACTCAAAGTGGTCAGATGATGACAAGGAAGAATCACTTCCCCCTCTACACTAGAGGATTACAGTACTGTCGTCCTCGAAATCTCTCTTCGAAGAGTTCTTTGCTTCCCGTTGTTTTGATTGTTGCTCAGACAATCAAATGTGCTCGGGACAAATTAGATTTATAGTTGTCCTAGGGGCATTTGTAGTAGGAACTCTCCACCTACCGTAATCCAACAATCAAACGTCTTGCTCGGCAAATACAGAAAACAACTCTCTTCAACCCAGAATTATCAGATCACATAAAACTCCTAGAACAGCATTGTTTTCAGAGATAAAAACAAATGGTGAAATAGCACCTTGAACGGTGGAATGGGTCTGTTATTTATGGATAAAGAGAACAGATAATTGTTATGCATGGATTGGGCTTTAGTTTACACTTTTTCTCTTGGTGCGGATTCTTGAAAACATAACCTTTGTACTATGTATGATAATTTCTCAGCATAAAATAATATAATTCCAATTATTCCGAGAAACGAAAATGTTTCCGCCTTCTTTTGATATCAGATACCTAGAATGTCTATGGTAGATCAAAAGATGTCTTTCTCTGTTTATCCTCTTCTTTTCTTCTCTCTGCATCGTTAGTATGTAATTCGGATGGTGTCTTCTGCATATTTCTCACCTCTCTTCTCCTCTTCTGCAGCCTCTTTGACTTCTTTGAGAGTGCGTCAAGACAATCCACGACTAAATTAGTTTTCGTTTCTCGTTTCATTCACTCTTCAATTGGCAATGAATCTACCCGTTTGACCTCTTCTCTTCTCCTCTGCAGTCACTCAACCTTCCCTTCTGAGTCCTCGTGAGCTGCAATCTTACTCACAATCTACGACTAATGATCTCAGCCCCTCCATTTCGCATTTTCTCTAGTTCTATCTGACCTCTGAAACGATAGGAATTCGAGAGATTCAACCATGGCTCGTTCATGCATCTCCTGACACTTCTCTTACCCCATTATCACAACAGATTTATGGTAGAGAGCAGTTCCGCATTCCTGGATACCGTAGCTTGGATACGAGATGCCATAGGCAGATCAGAAAGCGACTTACTCCTCGTGTCACCATATTTTTAGTCAGTGTTAACTACGTAGTCATGAAGCCATGCAAGGTTCTCGGTGCTGTTTTTGTCTATCGGTAAAGAGCCCTGTACTCTATGCGAGTCATCGTCTATTCATACAGTATTCAGAAGTGAAAGAGAGGATAGATGAGAGTGAATACTCAGAATGTAGTAGAAGTGTACATCTGCCCTTAGTCGAATAATCTGCAGAGAGTGAAGGTTGCGAGTGAGAATTAGAGGTTGTAGATATCAGCTTTCACACCTTCACTCAATTCTTTCACTCTTTGCCCCGTATTCAGTATCTGACACCTTCCCAGTCTACTCCATTCGGGAGGAGGAGAAGGATATTCCCCCTTCCTTTCCTCTTCTCAATGATGTGATTTGGGGGCAGTCTCATTAAGAGAGTGGAGCTGGAATGGGAGAAGTCACTCAATCTGTCGAGAGAAGGAGAGTGTCATTGGTCCTTCTCGTCGTGTCATCTCTTCCCCTTCTTCTTCTTCCTTTTCTTTAATCAAACAATCATTATATCACTTACTAGGATCATCTTCAAACTTCGCCTATTACTAGTACCTGTACCTGTCAAGATGTTCTCATCCACCAGATTATCACTATTTTCATCCGACCTCCTACCCATTCTATCACTCCTCCCCCTCTTCAGATGCTCTGTATTCGTGGTCGTTCATCGTCGAGAGAGAGGGGAGACGAAGGAAGACGCCGCCCCCATTCTCATTCACCTCCTGTCATGTCGCTGCTCTCCCGTCGCTCCGTCAAATCCAACCAGTTGACCAGACTACCGTCCAAACCAGGAGAGGCTCCATGTCTGGATGGCACCTCATGCCCCAATTCACCAGCAGTCAAAAAGGCGAGTCATTCTATCACACTATCGAAGCCCTTTGTTTGTTTTTGCTCGCGCGCTGTCCAATAGGCTTCCACTCTATTCAGTTTTTTTTGTCTTCTAGTATTCATTTCTCGTCCATCATTATCCGCTTTCCATAAGCGGGATAGAATAGACTCCCCTTTCGTCCCTTTCTTCTTCTTCCTTCTCCCCTCTACCAGTAGTCCTGTTTTGAGGATTCCCTTCTCTAGCAAGACAGCCTCTTGTCCATTAGTACATCACAAATTGGGCGATCTGTGTGGGAAGGACGTCGACGTAGAGAGGGAAGGAGGACTATTCAGTGTCTTCCAAAGGGACGTCACCGTCTGTTTCCTCCCATTCACTCCCTCCCACATTGCATATTATGTAGACATTGGAGTGAGGGACGAGACGTCACCCACATTTTCGATTACGAATATTAGCAATGAGGTAGAGAAGCAACAGTCAGCGTCTCTCTTCATGCATTCCGCTCTCTTGCTTGTCAAACAAATGAAGGAAGTGTATGAAAATATGAGGTATTTTTCCATAGCTCGTGATCTGTGTGTTAGGAAAGTGTTGCGAGTTGAAGGAAGGTGAAAAACTCTTCTCTTCTTCTATTTCACCTGCTTCCACTCACTAATTAGCAGATTTGGCACGCAAAATGTTGCTTTGGTGTATGTCCGGATTCCGCGGCTAGAGATTGATGGCAGATCCGGATTTTCGTGGAATGTTGAGGGGGTTAGGAGAAAGAATGCGGATTGTTGAGTATTCTGAATTGCACGTGCCCATGTCTGTCAGAGAGGGTGAGTGAGTGTAGTCAAATTAGAGGGTTGAGAGAAGTGTCAAGGGCAGATTGGCAACATCGTGAGAAGAATCCCATTGCAGGTCTATCGACTTGTCATCGTAGGAGCAGCCAGGACTGGCAAGACTTCCGTCGTGGGAAGATTCCTTGACAAAGAGCACGATGAGAGGTGAATATTGTCCAGCTCTCTTTATTCCCCATGTATCCAAGTAGAGGTCACGGAACGATGAGATGTGACGCTAATTGAGAAGAACAAGTCATGCATTCAGATACATCCCTACAATCGAGAACTTCCATCGTAAGATCTACAAGATCAAAGGAGAGATGTTCCAACTGGACATTGTGGACACATCAGGCAACGATCCCTTCCCTGCAGCTCGCAAGCTCTCCTTCATATCGGGTCAGTTTGAATCGTCTGAGAGCACGAAAGAATATGCAAATTGGGGAGAGTCAGATGAATCGTTCGGTGAGCGTCTGTAGTAAGTGAAGTCTTCTTCTCGTCCCGTCCGTCGAGAGCAAATTTCACGAATGGAAGCAGCGGCCAGTCAACAGTCTCTCCTTCTACACATCTCCAATTGCAGACGACAACTCTCTTCTTCCTCTTTAGAGTGCCCAATGTTTTCAATTAGTCGACCAAAAAGCATGCATAGAAAAGGGACACGAGGAGGAATATGTAATGCCGCCCTTCCCTTTCCCCATTATACTCCTATCAATGGGTATCATCACTCTTCGTCTCCCATCCATTTGGACATCTCATTTCTCTTTGAGACTCAACAGACGGAAACCGGAAGAGAATGTTCTCAATAGAAACTCGTCGTCCACACAAATCTCCCATCCATCCGAAATTATCTGATTCAATTGAGAGAGAGAAGGGACTCGCAATGAGTGTGTGAATCTAACTCGAATGTCCTCCTATCCAATGAGTTCCTTCTTTGCAAAGAGAGAATATTCTCGACTCCATCAACTGTTTTCCTCTTTCTTTCTGGCAACGTTTCCTGTCCCCTCTAAGAGTCGCCTGACTTATTCACTCATCTGAATAATATAGCTGAAAGGCACTGAACTTTGAAAAATGGAGAGCAGCAGTTCAGAGTCATGTGAGAGAGAAGAAAGAACGCGCGAAGCTTAATTGAATCGAGAGGAGAAGGCAGATTCTTGAAGGCGATTGAACGGGATGAGAGAGATAAGAAGAAGAAAACAGTCTGAGAAAGGAGAAGAATAGGAGGAAGTGTCACGGGTCAGGGCGAAAACAGTTCCTTCTCTATAAGACTCGTGTTGTGATGTACGAGCGTACGTGTGAATCGAGAAGGAGTGGGATGACTATGATGTGCCTCCTTCATTGGATATGCTATGCTAATACTCCTCTTGGAAGTGCAGTCTTACCTGACTTTCTCGAATTCTTAAATCAGCCTAGGGACAGCTGAATATAACTGCGGAACTGCACAACCGGAAGTGTTTTGGAACTGAAGTCAGTAGAGAGTAAAGGTCGATTCTGACTCTCCCCAGTGCACATACTCATTGGTTCTGTCGGACAAAATAGCTTTCGAAATGGAGAGAGAGAATGGCAAGATTGCAGGTGACATGTTCATCATTGTCTCCTCAGCAGACATGGCCTACTCCGTGTCCCATGCAATCGACCTCAAGCACCAGATCACGGAGTGCAAGGTACGGTAAAGTTATCGTTATCTGAAAGCTACCGTATCCATAAATTGTCGTAATCCTACCGTAATCATTCCGTCTCTCAGCAATCTCGCGGTGTGGTCGGCAACGGAGACGTGCCTACCGTCTTCGCCTTCAACAAGACGGACACCATTCCGTCGAGAACCGAGGTGAACATTTTGATTTTCTCATTCTATCGGATTCCAGATGGAGTTGGTAAAGAGTGTCCTTCTCATCGGACAGACGGAGTGATAAACCTATAAATCAACATAATTTATTTGATTCAGATCGACGAGAAGGAGGTGGCTGCTCGACTTGAGGACACCTTCGGCCACTCCGACAATCTCGTCGCTTGCTCCGCTGCACAGAACACCAACATCGATAAGGTGACTCATTCCTCATCTTCTGCGGATTGTAGTGTCGCATATCTGATGAATGTGTCTAGGGTTGCATATCTTGTTACATTTCCCAAAATATCTGGCTTTGTCTGAGAGAAGAAAGAGATGTGATGAGATTGCACATCGTCTGATGTGTCTGACAGAGTGCATTGAAGAGACGAGAACACAAGGTACTCCAATCCCCTCTTCTTCCCTTCCTCACATAATCCAATTTGTAATAAACCACAACCACTCTCGACTACTTCTCGTTAATGCAGAATAGATACAGCGAAGGAAGGAGCGAAGGATACATTTCCTGCATTCTCTTCTTCCTTTCTTCTCCACAAAATACATTCAATTATACATACAAATTCAGTGGTTATTATTATGAGCACCTACATTCTAAGGATCGAATTCACTAACATTCGGCATTTATGCAATGTGTATGCAAACAATTTAATTTTAATTTTACTAATTAAAATAATAATTAAAAAGTTAATTAAAGGTGTTCGGCCGCCTGTTCGCCATCGCCAAATGCCCTAAGCACATGAATCCCGAACTGCACAAGATGCTGAGGAACGAGTTGAGTGCAGATGGAGACAGCAAGAAGAAGATACTCCAGAGAATGAGGAGCAAGTTCTCGAGGGATGGGGATGATACTCTCGCTGTGTAAGTAGTATTCGTCTTGATGATTTCGTAGACTAAACTGGATTTTGATCATACCCTTCAGATACACGGACGTGAATGCTCGTCGCCCTTCTCTCCGCACTGATCTTCTGATGAACAGAGCCAAGACATCAGTCGTCAATGCTCACACCGTGGGAAAGGTCCCTCCCAACTACAACAACAACAATGATGGAGATCCATCCAAATGTTGTCTTATGTGATTGTTATGTGATTGCCTGTCTCAATCCATTCTTCATAACTCAAATCCTGTACGATGGAGACAGTCAGACCTCGAGTCGATTGTTCATGTCTAATCTAATCCTTGCACAATATGCATTCTTATGTACATTGATTTCGTTAAGTTTCCCCTTCATCTAAGTGGTTGTCCAGCTTTAAACGCATTCCTCTTTTCTTTTCTCCCTATTCCTTCTCTTTTTCTCTTTTCCTTGATTTCCGCTTCAACAGTGTCCCAAATGTCCTCCGTATTTGTGTCAGGGGAACGATATCCAGTTCGATGAGTAATCGAGATCCTTCTCCATCGTACGATCGTTTCCCCTCTTCGTCTCTATTCCTTCCTTTTCTCCCTCACATTAGGAGAAATCGAAGTACGAAACCGTTTGAGAAGTTCGATTGACCTTCGCAAAAAGAGACGACCTTGTCTCATATCAAGTCCAACTTCTCCAGTTCTTCCCCTTCTATCTTCTTTGCATCAATACCTATCTATCCCTTCCATTTCTTCCTTTCCCTTCTGCATCCGGTTCATTCATATTTGTCTCTCCACTATGGCATGTATTATACGATAAAAGCTTCTTAGAATATGGGAAAACATTCTTATTAGCATCGAATCGAGACAACTTTGTACAAACAACGGTGACATGGAATCAAATTGGCGAATTACTTTCCGACGGATGAGAAAGTGGGAGTGTATTGGCAAGACTCGTAATCGACGGGAGAGATGAGGTTGAAGGCCTTCGTCATCACGTTGATGTAGTCTGCAACAGGTGGGTTGGGTACGGTAGGAACAGATCAAAGATCAAAGATTGGAAAACTTACTGTTGTCCTCGAGGAACTGAAGGACGTTCTTCATGTGGACGGTTCGGAATCTTTCCGGATCGCGTGCGACGACGATAACTGGGTATCGAACCCAAGTGGAGATGATGGCGTAATCGTACTGGTTGAACTCGTTGAGAGGACCCTTCTTGATCACCCAGACTGCAAAGTAACGACGTCATTAGTGCTCCTCTTTCGGTTTCTGCGTAAAGCCCATCGTAGCACCGCATTAGTTTCGCATTAGCACACCCATTTTAAGAGAGCGAATCATGCTAATGCGCGAGAAAGGTTCTGAGAAGCATTAGAAGGAAGTAAGGAGAAGGAAACTGACAAGGTTCGGAGTCGGCAGAGTTGGAAGAGTGGAGGACAAACTGTCCAGTCTCTCCACTCTTGAATCCGTATCCGAGGGAGAATCTGGGAGGTCCATTGGCGTTGCCCTCTCTGTAGAACTTGAGAATGGTGAAGGTTGCAGAGTAGGTAGAGTTGGTGAGGGCTCCGACTGAAAAAGATCATTGATCAATTATCACTGACAGACACAGGAGCATGACTACAGAAGAGATTACTGTATTCGACCATAATAACTCACAATGTGACACAGTGCAAGCCTCGCGAATCACATGAGGAGAGTTGATGACCTGAACGGCATTTTTAATAAGGCGATATTCAAGTTCATTATTAGCTAACGATGTTATTCTAAGAAGGATATCTCGTGATATTTCTATTCTAAATTGTTTGTCACCTAATGGTGTTATCTCTAGAATTAAGAAATGTAGTGATTACAGATCCACCTCCTTGTCTTTTAATGACTAATGGTTAGGAGCAAAATATGGTAATGAGTTAATCAAGATTACCTGGAACCATCTGCCCATCATTCTGTTCACATCGACATTCTCAGCAGAAGGATGAATAGCACGGAAGACGTCCTTTGCCAGATTCTTAGCACTGTCCTTAGGGAGAATTCGAGAGATGGACGATCCGATGAGGGTATTCGCGGGAGGAATCACTTGAGGGAAGAGCTGACCGACCTATGGAGGGAAAACATGATTAGAAGGACACCGATATCTCATTTTTCTATGATCTTTTGCCTTCTGTTGAATTTTTTCATGTACTTGTCTCGTGACCGTCTCACTGTGAAGTTAAGATGCTGATTCTCTTCAGCTCTTAGCATATCCTCAGAGTCAGACAGTATGAGAGAACAGGCAAAGAGAATAAGATCACAGCTCACTCGGGGAAGCCCCATTTCCCGTTGGTAATTGACGTATAATCTAGGCAAATAATCGCTCACGAGGTAGTTGAAATTGCTGAGTCCGGGGATGGTGTTGACACCGGGGATGGAGGGAACATCCGAAGGACCGGGATATCCAGGGACGGGGATGGGGGCGAACTTATCGAAGTTGCCCGAGGCGATTCCCTGAAATTTTGTTCTTTGAATTTCAAAGATCGAATTCTCTAATAGAATTGAAATTGCTTCTTCATCGCATTAAATTTATGGTCTTGTATAAATCACTCTGTAATTGTTCCATGGAACCGCATGGTCTGCTTTATGGTAACAACAAGAAATAAAAATATAACTCACAGTGAGATCGACTCTATTCTGTCCAGCCTCATCAACGATGGCATTGAGATCATCCTGCTGAAGGAGAGAAGAGGGAAGAGGAGCTCTTCTCAGATTTGACTCGTTCTGCTGGCCTTCGGGACGAACGTTGAAGCCGAGTCGCTCCAGAATATTCTCGGCCACCTCTCCGATTTTTACCTGAAGTGGAACCAATGAATTGTATTCACTGAAAAACGAATACCTTCAGGGCATTGCCCTTTAAGACAATAGCACTTTCACTATGATTTCACTTTCAATGCACTCACCTTCTGTTTGGGATCTTGCTTCTCAGTAGCCTGCTTCGTGAGGAAGACTTCCTGGTTGAACGATCCTCCGAAGTCGGGTCCTTCTTGAATGGCAGCAACGGCCACGAGCAACAACGCACAGCTAATCGGAAGACGCATGATGAGAGTGAATGAGAGGGAGCTTTCCTTCTTCCCTTCTCACTCTGGATCACAGTGAATGACCCCCTTTCTCCCCTCCCTTTGGTCCAGTCCGGATCTCTCCTCCCTCCAATAGCCGATCCGAGAGCTACTCTCCTGTCCACTCCCGCTAGCACTTTCTTTCCCACTTTCACTCAAGTTTGCAAGGAGGAATTCAGCTAAGAAGTTAGGATTGACTCTCAAGGAGGTCATATCTTATTAGAGATCTCCATCTAATTGGGACTCGACTCATTCGAACTGTGAGAAGGAGAAAAGAGGAGAAGAGAAGTTCTATCTGATCGAAAGTTTTGGCTTTCACTTTTCGAGAATGGGAAAATCTATTGAGCTAATTTAGCTGTGTATCTGCATCGCACGGAATCTCCTTGGAAATTCAATTGCTTTCAGTATTCTTGGATATTCCCATTCCCATTCAATGCGATTGAACTTCAAGGGATCAGAACGAACAATTTATTAGAATCACATTATTAGGAAACTCTGCACATACGAATTGGTTCATAATGACAAGAGAGGAGAGAAGAAAGCACCATGGACGGTGGATATTATTACGAAACTCATTCACTATGTACAACATATTGCGCTCGGGGGAATCGACGGCCTGATTGCTCTGATCTCTCTGTCTCTCCATTGAGGAGAATCTGAGTCTTCAGAGCGGGTTGGAGAACGAAAAACTGGCAAGAAATGGTGGCTGCGGTCTATTACAATTGGAAAACATAATACACTCGTATCGGCGAAAGTAAGTGAAAGAGATTGGGAGATGGTCTATCCCATCATATTGAAGATGGAAGGAGGGAAACTGCAGATGGAATTGTCAACGGGGGCGACGATATTGAGAAGACGAGAGAATCCATTGATGATTCCCTTCCTC
This sequence comes from Pristionchus japonicus, assembly GCA_900490845.1. Lineage (NCBI taxonomy): Eukaryota > Metazoa > Nematoda > Chromadorea > Rhabditida > Neodiplogasteridae > Pristionchus > Pristionchus japonicus. The sequence continues at coordinate 259,243 of LS520362.1, forward strand.
TCGAGCACTTCCGTAACTTCGGCCTCGTACTTCTGGAAAGGAAAGGATCAAACCGGCTCTGATTATGCATAAATGGAAGTAGGTCGGTCCTTTGTTGATCCTCTCGGGAACGCAATCCAGTAATGAGGGGAGATCTATTCATACCTGCTTGTATTGGACGGGATCGCGGGCGAATGCATACACAGGATAGTTGCAGTTTGTAGAGAGAACGATGTATTCATACTCGCCAGCAGCGTTCTTGGGACCGAGATGGATTACGTGCACTGAAAGGGATTAAAGCTTAGCTTAGATTAAAACTGTATACCGAAAAGGCAGATACAGTATACCGTAAGGTAAATCAGAAAGTTCTTACCATTCACATCCTCCTGGTTCGAGTTGGTCTTGTAGATGAGCTCTCCGGGTGCCTTGACGAGTGAGTATCCATTGGAGATCTTTGGCTTGGAGTAGGGAGTGCCGTCAGTGGTGTACTCGAAGATCTCGAAGATGGATCCAGCACCTCCATTGTTCACATCGGACAGCTTCTTGTAGAGAACCATCGAGCAAGGGCCGGAGGAGAGAGGAGGCGAGTAGAGCACCTGAGGGGATTATTGATTGATTGGATACGGTAGGAAGACAAACTGATCGATAAAATACTCGATAAGGGAGAAGAGCTACCGTACCTGGTACCACTGTCCGAGGAAGGAGTTGAAGTCGAAGTCAACGGGTTCGGGCTTGGAAGTACAGAGAGGAGAGGTAGGCTGGATGACAAGATTCTGGATCATCTTCAGTTGCTCTCCGATGGCATTCGACTGAGCAGCAGTGAGAGTGAAGTTCTTCTTCTCTCCATCGTCGCTTTCCAATGAGGAAGGGACGGTCTCGTTGTTCTGCGATGGGATCACATTGTGACGACTGAGGGACATCAACTGTACTCCGCTCCTCCCATTCTGAACTACTCAACCCCCTCTAGAGATTTGACCTTCGAGAACAGTTCCCACCGACTAAAAGGACGAAAGATAGGGCAAAGGGGTTCCGATTTGAGAAGAGATAGCGGTGTTCTAAGAGGGCGCAGAGAGTTTGAACGCCTTTCGCTGACCCCAAAATGGAGAAGAAGTGATTGAATGGGATGTACCTGCACGGATCCAGCAGTGAGAGCCTTGTAGAGCACATTCGAGAGGACATTCTTAGCCGGGAGAGGAGAGTTCTCTCCTCCGATCAGATTGGAGACCGCCTTTCCAAGTGCCTGCTTATCCTCTTGCTGTCCTCCCTTCTTGTTTCCCAGTCCGATCAGATTGATGATGGTTCCAATCAATCCTCCCGATCCAGTCGAAGTCTCTCCGGCCAATCCTCCGTACTCCTCGGTGTTGATGGGCTCATCGACGGAGTTGGAAGCGACGGCAGAGACTGATTGAGGAGCACGACGGATATCGGAAGAGGGAGCGAAGCCACCCTCGGGCACCTGAATTTGAAATAATATTAAGAATTGATGAAAGATCAACCCATTAGGCAAAAAATCAAATAGATCGATATAATGTTCAATGCAAGAAATGATCAACTGACATCAGGAGAAGAGACGAATGCAGGTACGATGGGCACATCAGCGACTGCGATGGGCTGAGGACGAGATACGGCGGGTACTCCGGGAGCAGCGATGGGGGCCTTGGGCAGCTTGGGGAAGACCATGGGGATACCAGTAATGGAGGACTTGGTCTCGTGGTGGCCGGAACCCTCGGACTCATCGACTGTGACCTTCTGCAAGTATATAGATTAATTGAGTGACCGAATATATTATGGAATATGGAAGATATGTGGAATGCAGGGTTATTGTAGCGATCAATTATGTAAAATGAATACAGTACCTCAGTCTCGGCGTCCTTGTTCGAATTGAGCAGAGGCTTGTTGTTGTTCGCGAGAGAGAATCCTCCGGATCCGAATCCGGGAGGAAGAGCAGGGCCGGAGTTGGCCTGTTCGGGTGCTGTGAAGAAGGACTCGAGAGCACGTTCGATGGTCGACACCTTGTGTTGAGGACCGGCCAGTCCCTGGGCTGCCTGGGGCTGAAGATATTGATTAGATCAATCAATAAATGAGACTAATTAGGTTTAAAATAGGAATGGTGAAAAAGTACCGATCCGATCTCGAAAGTCTTCTCGGGGAAGAATCCTCCGGCTCCTCCTCCGTTTCCAATCAAAGAATCAACGAGTTCACGAGCGTGTCCATCGAGTTCGAAGAAGGATCGAAGCTCGGGAGGGACTGTGGGCTTGGGTGCGTACCTAGATTTCCCGGTTACTGTATGTAACTATGGATACTGTAGGATATTGATCTCAGAGTAATCTTGATGAAAATATGGTACCTCTGAGGATTGGGTAGATTGAATGCATCCAATTGAGCTGAAGCCACTCCGATAAGTGCTGCAAGAAGGGCGAGAGTGCGACTCATCGCTCTGCGAGAATGGATGGTCGAATGAGGGATTGAGGAGGATTTCTTCTCCCCTCGATTTAGAGAGTACGAAAAAAGGCGGAGAGAGAGGAAGAATGGACGAGATTTGTGCAGTACAGGAAGAGAGAAGGGGTCTCTCTCTCTCCATCCCTTTCCCTGACCCTATCCGGATACCTTTCCCTTTCACATCCTCACTCTCTCCTCATCATCATCAATTCAACATGGTCGGTCCACTCTCTCATTCATCCCTTCCCTCTCTCCCTTGATTGGGTCCATGGATATGGTCCACTCCCCTTCAGTCCCCTTTCATCCTTCCCTTTATTGACCCCTCAGGCGAGATCCCTTCTTGAGATTGGTGCATGGTCGGTCAACACTCTCAGAGAATAGACGGAGAAGAGATTTATAGAGCGAGTGAAAACGACAACAATTATTACGAGGGAAAGCAATGTACAGACAAGAGGATACGCGTATCCGGGATGGAATTCTTAGACGGAAGAGACGAGTCTTTCGAGGGTCTGCTTAGGGTTTCTGATCATATCGGCAATCGGAGAGTTCGAGATTCCTCCATCGGAAGCGTGAGACTTCTGCTGAGCTGCGAGCTCCTGGTTCTTCAGCACTCTGCAAGGATATCGATTAGAGTATGGTAAGAAGGATACGGTATTTACCTTCGGGCGAAGACCTCCTTCTCTCCAGGCCATTCGCAGTCGGGACCCTGGTAGATGGGCTTCGGAGAGTTCCAGAAGACTGATCCTCCGTAGCCTCTTCCCTCCAGGAAGTGCTGCACGTCCTTGTTGTACTTCTGCAAATAGTTATAAAATTATTGATAACATGATCCCATATTTCTGTGCTACAGTCAGTTATCAAGCAGATGTGCATCACACATGTTGATCCGCATTCCATGCATGATATCTATCCAGGATGCATCCCCATCCCCACCTGACTCATTGTTTCCTTCTCTCACCCCTGTCTAATGGGTATCTATCAATCAATCGCAGTTCGTTCCCATTCCATTTCCATTCATCTTTTCTCGCTTCTCTTTCAGGAAGAAAAGCGTCATGCATTGACCCGATTAGCTGGCCCCATTTCCAAGATTTTTCAGCTCTCTCAGCTCTTAGTCTCTGACACCGATCTTATCCAGTTTTTTGCTCCTCCGAGATCTGATTGTATGAGTAAGAGAAGAGAGAGAGAGAGATCAAACCTGGAAGAAAAGCTGGGGATCACGAGCGAAGACCATGAGGGAGAGTCTGTTCGCATCGGAGGCGATGAAGTACTCGAGACGCTCAGCGGTCGTCGTTCCGGTCTCGTTGTCGAAGTTGGGTCCAGCCTCGATGAAGTAGACTGAATGGATCGAAATCATAGGATATTTAAAAATATAAGGACATTTTTTCAAGAATCTAGATTAGAGAGCTAATATTTTTAAAAGACTGAAGAAATTTCTATAATGGTGAAACATACACTGTCTGGGGTAGAAGTACTCCTCGGTGTACATCCAGAACTGGCCAGGAGCGATCTTGTTCAGATCTCTCTTGTACGTCTCGATGGGACCAGTCTTCGAGACGGTTCTGTAAGCCTCTTCCATCGAGAAGCCGCCATCGCCCATTATGGGGTTCGGCTTGACTGCAAATAGATCATTATCAGCATTTTTTAGTGGAAGAAGTACTTCAGAATCCACGTCAAGAGCAGATTCTTCTACATTGATTGGAAAGATGCTATCACTCACAGTAAGCGATGTGGCAGTACATCGTCGTTCTGAAGACGTCCAGGTTGATGGCGGCTTTGTACATCTACAAGAGTAATTCTCATCCTTGATCTTCATTTATTGATTGGTAACGTAATCAAGATACCGTACCTGATGCCACTTGCCCATCAGCAGACTCGTGGGCACGTTGATGGTTACTGTATCAGTTGCGAACATGTTGCCAATGCCACCGAGGATTCCAGTGATCGAGTTGAGGTCCAACTGCAATAGATCATAGCTCAATAAGATGTCACTTTCGATTACCTACTCAACTCTCTCCTTCACTATCTATTACAACCATCTACGAACTCTCTTCTCAATCTACTGGATCAGATCTACATCACTTCCTACCGTACCCTTCCACTTACAGTATTCTCTCCGATAGCCGATGCATATCCGACGAGAAGCAGAGAGAGGAGAGATACCGTCCAGCTAGCCATTGTTGAGTGGAGAATGAAGGGAGAGAATGAGCTCGAGAGATCCGAGAGGAGGGAGGAGGAGGGAGGGGACTTAATTCCTGACCTTCTCCTTTTTCTCCGTTAGGGTCAACCCCTTTTTGCGTGGATGAGATCCGTGAGCTAGCTGAATCGAGTACAGGAGAGTGAATCGAGTATCGATAATTACGGAGCTCTTTCTCCTTCTCTCGATCTGGATTGGACAATGGATGACCGCTACTTTCACTCTCTCTTGCAACTCTGTTGACTGTGTCCCTTCCCAATTCTCTTCCATTTCTCATGTAGATCCAATCAGAATATTGACACGTATCGATTTATCGATTGCACGAAGCACACAAAATAACATTATTAGTGGAGTAATGATGTCTAAAAACGGAGAAAAGAACGAGCATCATCAGAATGTACAATAGCGGAGATTCCGCGCGAAGAGAAGGCAATTCAATCAATGACAATAGAGCGAATTGAGTCGAATCGTGATTACTTTCCGAAGACTTCGAAAGTGGAATCAGCATATTGGCAAGAAGAATAAGAGGCGGGTTGAAGGAGATTGAATGCACGTATGAATCCGTTGATGAATCCTTGATCCTCCAGCCATCGAAGAACTTCGACCTGAATAAGAAGAAATTTAGTCCCTGAGTTCCTCATTTAGATCTTAGGATCCATTCCACTTCTCCCTTTCTCTCCCACCACTTTCACTTGAGTTCGACCTCATTGAATACAAGCTTTCACTCTTCTCTCTTCCTTTTCCGGGATCGTTCTAACTGGAGCATCTCTAATCTCCTCCTCACCTCATATTTCGCCTTGAAAGTATCGGGATCGCGAACGAGTACAGTGACGGGATACTTGACCCAGTTGGAGACGATGGCATACTCGTATTGGGGATTGCCGAATGGATCCTTGCCCTCGGGACCGAGCTTGTAGATCCAGACTGAATTGAGGCATTGAGAGGAGAAGAGAGGGTAATACCACTCACAAGGCTGGGCATCGGAAGTCTCGGAAGAGTGCAGCTGCAGCATCGAGTCCTTGTTTCCAGATCGGAAAGCGTATCCGATCGAGTATCGGACCTGTCCGAACTCAGATCCCTCACGGTAGATCTTGAGTGCAGTGAAGGTGGCGGTCTTGTCGTTCTTGGTGAGACCTCCGTCTGAATTGGACACGGTAAAGTACAGAAATCTTAGGTGGTGCAGGTTACGGTAATCGATTGATTAGGTACTCACAATGGTGGACGACGCATCTCTGCTCAGTGGCTCTGGGGGAGTTGATTCCTTCGAACCATCTGCCCATCAACTTGCTCATCTCGAATTTCTCGGGAGTGGAAGGGAGGAGGGCGTCGGTGACGTTGTCGGCGAGAGTCTGGAGCTGCTCAGGGGGGAGGACGTCAGCGAGGGTTGTGCCGTTGGAGACACGACGAGTGATGGCGCCTAAGAGGGGATGATTATACTAATGATACGATAAAATTAAGGATAATTAATAAGCTAAGGAAAAAACGTACCAATGAGCTGCACAACATCGATCTGTCCCTGGGAGTTTCTGGGGATTCCTCCAGGAAGAAGCGGGATTCCGGGGATTCGGGGAAGTCCAGCGTGAGTGGGAGAGTTGGATCCTCCTCCTCCGAGAGCAGCAGCGATTCCAGAAAGGGCACGCTGAGCGGTCGAGGGCTGACGACGAATCTCGCTCTTGCTCTGCAAAAGAATATTTTATTTGGCGAGATCAGGAAAGGATATCCGTTACTGGATCATAGGAAGAGATGACTCACAGCAGATCTGGGGACATCATCCTGTGACTCGGAGACCTTTGCTCTTCTCGAGGGAGATCGGGCATTGGTGACGGGTCCGTCCTGCTGGGCAGCGTTGCCAGTTCCGAGGACGGAGGGGATCGACTGGGAGAGAGCATCGGCAACTCCGGCTGAATTTTTAATTGTTTTACTGTTGAATCTTTATGTTTCGAATCAAATTAGGCTTAATAATAGTATCGATGGATTATAAAAAGCACTTACTCTCCTTGACGAGCTTTCGGATCGAGGTGGACAGCAGTCCGATGAGTCCATTCTCTCCGGGAGTAGCCTCAGGCAGGGCGACCTGTCCAGAGCCGGTGCCGAACTGAGCCGGGTTGTTGACCTCATTGTAGATCTGCGAGATGGTGTTCGCGAAGTTCGGGTTGGCTTGGGCGAGGACGTCTGCAAGGAATTCAATCAGTATTTGAAGGAATACGGCATTTAGGGTACTGTAGGTAAAGTTGAAGTGTACGATACTCACCAGTGGGAGGAGCGGCTCCAACAGCGTTCTCTGCTCCAGGAAGGTGGTTGGCGGGCAGTCCCTGGACGGGGATACCAGCGGCTCTCAGTTCCTGCAAATTAAATAAATGAGCAATGATCGAGTCAAACCAACTATTACCTGAACGGCTCCAGCGAATCCATTGGGATGGTTACCGGTCAGACCAGGAATTCCGAAGGAGTCGAGTCCGAAGAACTTGATGAGCTGGTTCTGGACATCAGTGGGAAGAGTAACGGGAGGAGGAGGAGGAGGAGTGGCTCCAGGGTTGTTATCAGCAGGGACGAAGGTCTGGTCACCTCCTGCAGCCTGGAAGACTGGCTGACGAGCGGAAGGAGCGGGAGGAGCCCCTCCGAAGGGAGAAGCAGCTGCGGGTTGAGGCTGGAGAGAAGCAGGAGGAGGAGGAGGAGGCTGGATGACCGAGGGAAGAGGGGCTGCAGCTGCTGCAGGGACGGATGCAGCAGGCTGGGGATGAGCAGCGACGGCACGGGGAGGAACGGCCTAAAGGATGAAGGTAAGGGAATGAATATTATAGAAAGTGAATGGCTCGAACAGAAGTGCATACCTGGTTCAAGAAAGATGGCCGAGCAGGCTGGGGATCAAGTCTGATGACGACTGGCCGAGATGAGTCCTCCTGGGCCAGTGCAAGGCCCACGGCCAGTAATGAAGCGACGACGAGATGGGGGAGTCGCATCGGGATTGAGTGAGGAGGAATGAGAGGCGGACCAGCTCACGCTCTCCGATCTGAGATGATCCTGAGGATAGAGAAGGGAATGGAGATATCCAAGCCGAGATCCCTCCTTGTGTCAAGGCCCTCCCTCTATCTCGCTCTGACCTACTTAAAGCTGTCCTTTCCCCCTACCATTCCGGATTCATCTCTGTCCCTTCCTCACTCTCTCTATCTATGAACCCCTCACTGAAAGGGAATTGACGCGGACACTCCTGATCAATACAATGAGTATTGTCCGATGAATGGATCGAGTGGTTCGAGAGATGGGAAAGGACAGAGGGATTACTATTGTGGATCGGTCTGGATATGGAACCAGTGAAGGTCGGGAGATCTCTTCTGGATTCGTATCAGATAGGGACTTTCATGTATCATGAAGCTATTCAACAAGAAGCTGCACAATATCATAGATTGAAACAAACTTTTTTCTCTTTGATGTACAGCGCTCGATTAACGAGCGTTAACGCAGAAAATATAACATTATAATATGAATTACACACACTACTTAGAGGAGAAAATTTACACGGATTATAAATAAATTGATAGATCTCTATCGTATGGTATATATCTACCGACTCGAATTACAACAAAATCCATCTTAAGGTGCCATTTGGGAATTAGTAGCTGAAGTGTTAAATATGATGGGAAGAAGTTGTCAATCAGCCCATATCAAAAGACGACGTAAGCACAAATAAATCGGTCAAGTCACAGACATACAATGAGGGAGAGGGATCTTCTCGTATGGGCGAAAGTTAGGTTAATTCGAACTGGGCGATAATAGAGATGCAGGCGATTGGGGGATTGCATGATTGTGATAATATGAATAGAGCAGATGCAGGATGTTATTACGCAGCAGATCGAAGTGAAATCCAGTAGTAATTTACATATATTAGATAATATCTAATTCAAGCAGCTTCATTTGAAGGGTACTACGTATTTCTATAAATATCTCATTGTAACGTTTTGACATTTACCAGCAAGGGTGCATAAATAAGGTAAGAATGCTATTTAGAAAGCTGCAGGAGTTTTGGGGATAAGATATCTACAGGGTTGAAAGAAAAGTAAAGTAAACAGGTAAAAGGAAAGCATGCGATAGCGTATGATACTAATAGACACATTATACGACACGAAAGAAAAGTCATCGGGAGAGGGGATTTCAACACATGGCTCCATCCTAAAATTCAATCGGGCATTTTCTCAGTTGTGAATTATGATTGGCTTCTCCGTACGATTCGCCTCGGATTTTTTGGCGCGATTGAAATGCTCGAGACCCAACCAGACAACGTTGGTGACTCCTGAATAGAACATCATTACTGTAGTCGATATCGATCGATAAGATCAGAACAGTTGTGTATACTGTAACAGAACAGGAAATATTCATTATGGTTGAATATAAATCACCTCGATCCAAGCCTCCGGCTCTCGGGAAGTGCGTGAGTTCTTGTATTCGCACTCGCTCTTCGTGGTCCATATCAAGATATTTAACGACTCGACCACCAGCGCAGATTGCGAACTTGTACTGTAATGAGTCGAGTTGATCTTTGATCTTTGCAGTGATTGATTACCTTCTCGATGTCTTTTTCGCTTAGATCCAATCGTATGCGGACTCGTTCGCGAACTTCATTGAAAGTCTCACCCTCAGTCACCTAAAACAAATTATATCTTTATTGAATAACGATATTTTATTATTTAAAAAAATAAGACATCCTAGATGTATTTAATTATTTGTCATTATTGTTGAATTGATTAATCTTGATTAACCAAGTGGATTGAGAAATTGATTAACCGAGCTCTCAAACAAATAACCTTAAGGAAGAAGGGCACTCCAAACATCCTATCACTCGGTTGTTTCTCGAAGTGAGCGACAGAAAGGAAGACATCGTGAATTCCCTTGAGCATTTGATCGTGGGGCGTCTCTTCAACTCTCAGATGGAATGCATTAGGCGATGGTTTGAGGACGTTAGCGATTGGATCGTCCTCATTGAAGATTGCCATTACTCGCTTGTTGCCAGGCGTAATACCGGCCAGGACCAGTCTGAAATGTTAATTATTTCATTAAAAACTAAAAATTCAGAAACGAAATTTGTTTACAAGACATTGGATAAATCAAAGGGACTGTAAGTCAACGGACCGCAGCTTTCCACTTCCGGTTTCGCTGAACTTGAAGAAACGCTTCGTCTCCTCCAGGATGTTTCGCACTGTGCCGAATCTGCACGAAATATTATTTAATTATTTTAGGAGAAGGATTGCTTACTTATCAGGGAAGACGGTAACTTCGGTGCAATTGAATTTATCATCGACCATCGTTATTCGCATCTGCTTTCTCTTATCAAGTTCCTGGATGGAGATGGGGATCTTGTTGTAGAAGAGCTTGTATTTCTTGTTCTTGCGAGGATCGTGCATAGCGTCACCCGTCAATGAGAGAAGTTCGCGAACGCGGAAACTGAAATATTGTGATCACGAAGAATGTGGATTATTGAATTCAATAAATATGTGCATACCTGCCGTTTCTCAGCTGAGCATCGTTTACTATGTGTGTTGGCTTCTCAGAGTAGGCAGCAAGTCTCCACAACATGATATGCGACGGATCGTATTCCAACCTCTCGGCAACATATTCACTCAACCGATCGAGTCGCCACAACTGAAATGGCAAAATTTATGGATTTAAGTTTTAATATTTAAAAATGTGCCGGTGGTTCCTTACCAAATCAACAGTTCCGGTTGTGTTCACAGGAGTGCTGTCAACCATCGCACAAGGGAAGGTTGAAATGTCGTCGTTTTGAATTATCTCCACCTGCAAATTTACAATTATTTGAATGTTTTCGATTATTTATATTATGTAGTTTCAGTTATAAATTTGTTTTATGTGTTATTCATTGGGTTTGATCGCTTGATGAATTTCAGTTCTGGGCAAATTATATTCAAATTATTTCATGATTCTCATTTTCATTTGATTGGTTTTCCCGTTTTAAAATAGGTAAATTTTGTTTCGTGCATTGAATGCTCAGTTATTAGTTTGAATTTTGGTTAATTATGTTTCATGCATCAAATGTTGTTCAAATTGAACATTTTGTTCTCATTGGTGTTATTATTGTTATCTTCGATATATCTTCACGATGTTGCTTCTCTCCATTGTTTACTCTCTTATCTTCTTCACTCTTACCTCGATCGTATTGTACAACTTGTCGATGAACACTCTCGCATTATCTTGCATTGTTGTTCTATCGATTCTCTCGAAGATAATGACTGCTCCGTCGCTCAGTTCACACAGCATCATATCGGAGCAGAGCGGAAGAGATGGAGTCTCGATCACTCTCACTTTATCCGGAGAGACTTCCTGCAACATCAGTTATAGTCTTCTTCTATTGTGCTGGTCCGACGGACCTCATAGAATCGGAGCTTCGTGTCCTTCGGCCAGCCCATCTTGAACATGATCTCGGGATGGCATTCAATGAGAGATGAGCGGAAGTTGGTAATAATTGTTCCGATTACACTGATATCCTTGACCTCTGGATCGTAGTACTTGAGGAAGACAAGGATATCATCTGAAAAGAACTCGATAATCTAGTTGTTATACAAACATGCAGATCATCTCTCACTCTGCTCGTTGTAGTCATGCAATCCAACGGTTCCATCCATTTTCAATTGCGGTCTCTCGATGTAGATGATAGATTTATCCTCAGCGAGAAAACTACGGATGTCCTGAGATGAGATAAAATTTATATCAGACTTTTCCTGGTACTGTTTTATTTACCTTCTGATAATTATCATCATTACAAATGATAAGTTCAGTGGCTCTGAATCGATGGAGACTCTGCAGATGCTGTCGCTCGTCCCTCACTGAAGTCTCCGCGAACTTCCATAGACGGAATCGCATGTCCGTGTCGGGCTGAAATTGCATTATTGTAAATTATATGCATTATTTTCAACAATAATGCCTCATTTACGACTCCTACCTTCTTCTCCACATTAATCACTTCATTCTTCACGAATGCGAACAGTTTCTCGAGAGGAGCAGCTTTCTCGATCTTCCTGTGCACTTCCGGACTTTCGAGGACTTTGAGGTCGAACACATCGAATCCCTTATGTGCTTTGATGATTTCTTCGGTGATGAACTGATTTAATTTTTTTCATATTCAAAATGTGATGAATAAACTCACGAAAACGCTCATGAAAAGATGCGCATCTTGCTTCTCCTTCCTGATCTTATCTTCTTCCACCTTATCTTTCTCAAATCGTTCTATCAATTCTGGAGGAAGGTCATTGTCCGATACTTCGCAGAGCACCTGAAGATGGAGGATTGGAAGACTTCAGATATCAAAGATCACTCACTTCATCAAGTTGGTCTTTCCTGATGTACACAAGCATGTAGGCATTGCTGAAGATGCGACCGAGGATCTAAATTTTTTGTGAATTTAAAAATTATTTTTTCATATTTTCAATATTTTTACACTGTTAAATATGATAACTGCTGATAAGATAAAAAAATTGTTATAGGTGTCTGAATCTGCACTTTATTGACAAACTATTGATTTTCTTGCTCTCGAACAGCATTTATACGTTAAAATGTTGTTCTCGGTTATTCACCTCGACGACATCATCTCCTCCGAAATTCTGAACGACAGCATCTCTGAAGGAAGCACGAGAGACAACGTCGTCATCGAATTTGCACCACTTAACATTATTAATTAGCATCAATTATTTAATTACTTGAAAACAATTAGAGCATAACGGTGTGTTAAATTAGATCACTTACATGCGCGGTCTTTCCCCTAATGTCAGTGTTGATGTAAACGACGTAGTGACCACCATGGAAATCACCCGAATGAACAAGCACTGAGAAATTATGTATTAATTTAAGGAATGAATGTTGCTGCAACTGTTGAATTCCACCCGGAGTTCAGATCTGGGAAATCCGAAGGCGATTAATTACCTGCATGCAGATAGTAGGTGTAGTCGATTCCTTCTTCGTTATTTTGAATGAATTCGTTGAGATTCAGCATATCATAGAATTCGAATCTGATTTGTAAATGATAAGAAAAGAAGTTTTTTTAGTGATTACCGATCGTTCACTTTGACCATGCTCTCGAGATTGGCATCATACTGGAACCTCATCAATTGAAATTGGAGAATTGGAGGGAAATTGATGAAACGAATTCCCTTCTGCAATAAGAAGGATAATTAGCTTGAGCTACGGCTGCGGAAGTAATTTGTCTTGCCCAAGGTTTTATGGGCCATTCTTCGGTGTCCGTATTTATGGACATCTTATATGGGTTCTTTTTTATTTATGTACTTCAAATTGTAAAAAAAGTAATTATCGATTTCTTTCTGTTTTATTCAATATTTGTGTGTTTTACCTCAGCAGGCTGCATTCCAAACTGTCCTGCATCATACTTATTGTCTCCATCCAATCTCTCAGGTGAGATGTAATCGTGAAATGCATCCATGATAGTAAACTTCGTATTGTGTTTGCCTGCAATCGATTACTCCTCGGCATCAAAAACCGAATCGGCTTTCTGCTTATTATATCGCTTCGGCATTTAGAGAAAATGTTTTTAGCATTTACGATATTATTGGTAGCTTTCTGAGTCACTGACTGGGATCTTTAGATTTAATATTGAGTTGAATATCATAGTAGATCTCTTCTCTGGAACTCTCATAGTCTACATCAGTGCACTTCACATAGGAACATGTCCTGCCTTTGAAGAGCTTCGGAATCACGTCTTCTAACTGAAAAAATCAAAGATTAGTAAACATTTGCTTCTACATTTCCCTTATCGCTACACTAAGTGCAACTACAATTAGTCTCGTTTTTAGCTGTCTAGCTGAATTGTAGTCTCCGCTTACCGGAGTGCCCTTCATCTTAATCTCGAGGTTATCGAGAAGGACTCGACACAACTCTTGCACGTCGTGTTGAAGAAAGGAATCTAGGCTATCCCAACCAAATGATTTAGTCAACTTCTTCGTTCCAACCGGCTGCAAATGAAATTCTCGGATATTCTACTCTGCAGAATTAATGTGAACCATATCAGAGTGCGATAGATCGTAGAATACTCTCTGCATGGCAAGCGCTACAGACTGTTCGGGATCTTCTTCAGTTGATGTAATCATCATGTAAACTGCCTGAACTTTCATTCGTTTTCACATAACTATCTCATAATCCGCACTTTTCTCAGACGATTCGTGAAGAAGAATGTCTGGAGGAGGGAATTCATATAGCAAGTGGCTCCTTGGTTTTTCAATCCGACGAATCCAGTGTGTTTCCGACTGTCCCACTCTACTCCATGAGGCGCTTCGGCTTGCAATTTCACCATAAGAGAAATTGTGTCGTTCTCGATGAATCCGTTCATCGGATTTGCCAAATGCTGCAATGCGATGGATTACTCTGACCTCGAGGGGCGATCTCATTAGAGAGCTATTCTGGGCTGGTGGTTCGATAGCTCATTAGAATCTACTCTCTCTCTCTTATACTTCTCATACTTCTCAACTCCAATTCACTCAGGTGAGAGGATATCTTGCCCTTTTCGAAGCTAAGGGGCAATTGACTTCCGCTCTTTCCCTAGTACTTATCGGATGTCAGAACGAGTAAGAGAATGGATATTAAAGAAAGGCAAGTAATTTCTACGCACTTCGCAGTGCATGAACGAAGAATATCCCCAATCGTTCTCCTTCGGATAGAAATTGTGCGTGATTTTACGAACATGCGCTTCTTGTCCCGGTTTCTTGCTTAGAACCTGCAAATGGATTGATAGTTGATTGATGAAGGTGGGCAAGACTTAACATGATTATTTCAATCGTAAACTATTTTGAAAAATTGATAAATACTGAAAAAGAAGAAAACAAACATGAAGGGAGGCGGACGCTATACAACTCCAATTCGTCGACTCAATCGCTTCATTTCCATTACACTGCAGAAAAAAGCCCAACGCTTTTATTTGCCGTTGACCTCTGTCGATAAATCTGTCAGAATTAAAAGGTTCAATTAGTCATTGCGATATATCGCTCACCCTCTGTCAACCAGTCTCGGAATGGCTAAGATCTTCCATGGAAGACCTCGAACCCAAATTGATCGAGATAACCGCTGTTGCCTGTCTGCTTCTAATGTGCAGAATTTAGAAAAATGGTCGATATCCAATCGTAAAAATCCTTTTCCTTTGTAGGGATTACTCATCGATAGACCTGCACGAATCAATTTATTATTCAAATTGCAATTACTCTTCTCTTACAGTCATCTTCTTCATTCGGCGCTGGTTGGTATGACGATTTGACCTCGCTTTCTGCAATTGCATACATTATTCCGCTCTTTGATTGTCTCCCTAAATATAATTAGTCTTCGTTCTCGTGGTGCTTCTCCTCTCTGCAGAGGAAGCAGTGTACATACCCTTCCTGATCGGTATTGGAGCGGGAAGGGGAAGGGGAGGATGCACTTCCAGCTCACTATCGCCCCCCATCATAGACATGGGCGCTACAGCAGCCACAGGTCTACTCGTTGGCTCCATTGGCTGGATTGGCTGGATTGGCTCGATCTCGTCACCATAGATAGTCAGTGGCTGCAAGAGGGACTGAAGGGAAGGACTGATGTCAACGAGGTCGTTAATGAGTTTGCCGGCCGGACTACTACTACTATCGGAGGGAGATTTGCCTCGTAGTAGTAGTCCGGCCGAGCATCGATTTCGTAATAGATGCTCAGAGAGGGAAAGAACGACGGACCTCGAGTGGCCTTCGTAACCGGGCGTCGATCGGCTCTGGATTGTTCTCGTCCCCAACCATTTCCACCTGGAGAAGAAGATTTATAAATAGGGGAAGACGAGAAGGAAAGAAGAAACTGCCAATTTCCTGCTTCTCATTTTCTCTCGAGAATGGATAGACAGAGGGCAACTAGCCACTTCACCATATTGGATGCAATCATTTTTCATTGCACCGCACAGATTCTTGTTGTGAAATCGTGTGGACTGACAAACCTGTTGAGTCGTGTCATTACTCACATCGTAGGTGGGCGCTGTTGGCCTCGGCAGGAAATTGTCCATCGGTCGTGTGATGACTGATGAGGAGTAGGACAGATAAGATCTGTCCCCCAATGGTGCCTGCAATTCAAGGGCTCTTCTTTTTTGATGACTAAGCACAACGAGTAATTCAAACTCGCGATAAAAGGTTGTTGTCCGAGTGATAAACAAGCTTCAAAATAAGAGCTAAAACGCGCTGAAAGATAAAAATAGTGGAGAAAGAAGTGAGTGATAAGTCACGTGGGAATCACGGGATATTATCGTGCCCAAAATATCATAAATAGTGTGTTTAGTACGGTTAAGATGACTAGAGCGCGCATTCAAAAGTCTAGGTGCGAGAGAGTGACGAGGAGGGGGCCCAGCGTGCGGTTGTGAGACTCGCGTTGCGGCTCGCAACGCGGCCACCTAAATGAGCGCCGCTTCGAATTTGCCACTCAACGTTTTACTGGGTGCTGTCGATGGTGGGGGATAGAAAGTGTGCCTAAAACGCTTCCGAAAATTGTGAATGCCTTGTATGGAGATGCGGAGACACAAAAAATCGCTAAAGGCGCACAATACAAGAACGTATCGTAATTACTAAAGATGGCCGCAATATTCTCAACGTTGATTGACTTTGATAAGTTAGTTTCGATTAGTTACTTCAAATCAACGAGGTTCAGCAAGATCAATCAGTCAGGATTGCAGTGTTTACAGGTCACGATGCTACCGTAATTTGTACTGAATAGTAGGGACTCTTACCACGATGTCCCTCTCGGATTTAACTCGAATATGTTAATACTACTGTAAGCGACTGAGTCTCAACCTTTTCAAAACTTCAAAAACTTACTTGTTGATAAAAATGCCAGTTAGAATGATTCGATGATAGTTAGAAATACTCTGGCCACAATCAATAACCATCCCTCCAACAAATCCACACGTTCGATTGCATATACCTCAATACACTCAGTGAAGAATCCCTCATTTACAAAGACACTCTTCAAGTTCACTGAGAATTTCGCCCGCATCTGATCGTTCTACGCAAAATCACTCATTAATATGTTTCACAGCTTATAATCAAGTATCAGTAGAGCTCTTCGAATGCGTTCGAAGAGCGTATGTTGACTGCTATGGGCTCTGTTACGCTTGGAAATCGCTTTGATTGTCTCGTTCTTGATCGTCTTCATTATAAGGATGGCGGCGTCTCGACTCCGTTTTCTCCTTCCTCATTCGAGAGCGTCCATCGGAGGATCCACTTCCCAGTCGAGAAACTCCCATACCATATGGTATCCCGACGCTAAATTCGAAAGAGAGTTCAAGGTAAGCACGACTTCTTTATCTTTGCATTCCTACTACTGATAGTCGTGAATATTGAAGAAAGGAATTGACTTATCGGTAAGCATATTGTTGCTAACGTTTTCAAGGGCCAATACAGCAAGTACTTACGAATTAATGGTAAAAAGCAGACGCGATATCCTAGCAGGGCGGGCAAGTTCGGTCGTGCCTTTCTTTCGCTTTATCATTTTTAACTTTGCAACTCATATGTTTCCAGACTGCCGGAACTCTTGGTAAGCTGTGGAACACACCAACGAGTGAATATGACAAGCAACTGGGATTGGATAAACTGCAAAGATTGATGAATAGCGAGCCAGTTATGAGTGACACCTTCGATGGAAAGAAACGGTTTGTGCTTCATTTTCAAGCAATTATTTATCGTTTACGAAGTACGATACGTTTTGTTATTACTTTTCCAAGCAAGAGTAAATGATTTTCAAGGATTTGAAAAGAATTTGGGTTAGGATTTTCCATATTCGGTTAAGCTTCGCGAGTTTTGCCAAAAGCTACATTAACAGTGCGAATTCGGCATTCCCTGGGTAAAAAAAACGAATGTACACTTTAAGTTCTCTATTGTACACCCAATCTTTGCAGTGAGAAGGTACTGGAGAACATGATCCTCAACTTCGGACCTCAACATCCCGCTGCTCACGGAGTGCTGCGACTCGTACTCAAATTGGAAGGAGAGGTGAATAGTATTATATTGAGGTCCATGGAGGCTCGCGGGGTATTTGTACATGCCATTTTTATGTTTAATCTATATATTCTTTAACTTGTACAATATCACATCTTTCATCTTTCACATCTTTCACATCTTTCACTTTCAGGTAATCATCAAAGCCATCCCTCATA
The DNA here is from genome assembly GCA_900490845.1 of Pristionchus japonicus. Classification (NCBI taxonomy): domain Eukaryota; kingdom Metazoa; phylum Nematoda; class Chromadorea; order Rhabditida; family Neodiplogasteridae; genus Pristionchus; species Pristionchus japonicus. The sequence goes on from LS520362.1 coordinate 277,011, forward strand.
TCGGCCTTCTTCACAGAGCCACTGAAAAGCTCATTGAGCACAAGACGTACACTCAGGTGAGAAAATTGTTGATAGTACTTGTTTCTGCATTTTTTCACTATATTTAATTTGACGAATAAATCCATTATACTTATTCATTGGTGAAGTTCTGCTGTTCACATCTGCACCATAAACACAAAGAAGAATATTGCTTCTTTGACTGGAACATTCATTTCATTTCATATTATTTACTTGAATTGAGAGTATTAATTTTCCAGGCCCTTCCCTACATGGATCGTCTCGATTACGTCTCGATGATGTGCAACGAACAAGCGTGGTCACTCACTGTAGAGAAGCTTCTCGGTATCGACATCCCTCCCAGAGCCAAATACATCAGAAGTGAGTTTGCGTAATTGATTTATTTACTCAACTCAGGGATTTATATTACCTTATCTTAATGCCATTGATAACCATTATTTTGAATTTAAAGCTTGAATGATACATATTGCAGCCCTCTTCGGCGAGTTGACACGAATCCAGAATCACATCATGGGCATCACCACTCACGCACTCGATATCGGAGCCATGACGCCCTTCTTCTGGATGTTCGAAGGTATCAGTTTAATCGTAGTATCATGTATACAAACTTTAGATTTATATCAAGTGTAAATTCATAATCCCAGAGCGAGAAAAGCTGTTCGAGTTCTCCGAGCGAGTTTCTGGGGCCAGAATGCACGCCAACTACGTGCGACCAGGAGGAGTCGCATGGGATCTTCCCCTCGGAATGATGGATGATATCTATGATTGGTGAGCACCATTTTGAATATATTTTAGCGATTGACAATTTGTGACTAAGTTATGCTTCAGGGCTGTAAAGTTCCCTGAACGAATCGACGAATTGGAGGACATGCTTACTGAGAATAGAATCTGGAAGGCGAGAACCATCGATATCGGTAGGCTATATAATTAATTGCAATCCTTTAAAGTCTGTTTATTAAAAATGCCGCTGGTTACTATAAAAACGTCCTCACAGGTCTCGTCTCCGCGGCCGATGCCCTCAACTGGGGATTCTCGGGAGTGATGGTTAGAGGATCGGGAATCAAGCAAGATGTGAGGAAGACCCAGCCGTATGATGCATATGGAGACGTCGAGTTTGATGTGCCGATCGGAACCAAGGGAGACTGCTATGACAGGTGGGAAGAAATAAGGAGACAGTGGGCATGCAAAAATAATTAAAACTTTTTTGTAAGAGTATTTGAGGTTCAAGAAATTCATGAATTCAAGGGAAAATGTGTTAAATATTTTTTGAGGTAAATGAAACGTGAATTTTTAGTTTTCTTGTTTGTGGTGTTATATGATATATAGTGGGATCGAGATCAGCTGAATGGATAAGCTAAGACGGAGCAATTAACGATAAAGGACAAGGAAACGCATTAATCATCCTATTTTCAACGAGATCCACTTTCCAAATCATTTAGAGTAGTTGTCTAATCTACTATCCGCAGGACCATCTCTCTTGGTTAGACCGCGCGGGCCCTCTCTCGAGACGATCGATTGACAGTCGGAGAGAGTGAGGGGAATAGAGAGAGGACAGAGGGAGAGAGGAGGGTTACTCAGTGTAGGCATTCTCAGGTGGTCTTAGATTCACCTATTTAATGGAAGTGGAAAAAGTCTCCATACGAGAATTGACTTGCAAGAAATGAAGGAATGGAGAAAGATATATAATGAATGATACGAATTTCTATTCGTTAAAAAAGAAGTTGCCTGATGCTCTCCAGGGAAAATAATCAGACCAGACGATATTGTGATGTCACGAATTAATTTTAACGTGCTAAAATTCGTATGTAATGGACACGAAACTATTATGCGGAATGAACTGATTGAAGCGTGAGTCGTGCCATATCCGATATTTAGAGAGCTAGAGCTAAGGTGTTCACTTTATTGGTAGTGAAACCCAGTTTTGAGAGGGTACTGTTCCCTCGTAGGAATATTATTTATTGGTTGGGTCGGCCATGGAAGGATATCCCATTCGCACCTATTCGGCACCTTTTGAAGCCTTCTGTTATTGATCTCCCTAACTGTGAAGTGGAGAGACGGCCTGGCTTTGTCTCTGTCGCAGAATGGCACTTGTCACCTACATTATTCGTTCTTCTTCTTACTTTCATCATATAATCGGGAAGAAAGATATGAGGAGGGTGAGAGACGTAGAAGGAAAGGGAGGAAGAGGGAGATCGAATCGACGTGGGTCTCCCTCAGGTGATCTATTTTGGATAAGCTGGTCAGTGAAGGTACTGCAGCCAGAGTCAGTTCTGAGAACTGGAGGAGATCAAGATGCAATGATAAAAAGAATAGGCCAAATTTGAGGAAATTGTTGTCATCGATCGATCTGGTGATGGTGTCAATTATCGAAATATTTATTCTCTGTGATTTTATTTCACCCATTCCATCTTGCATCCCGATGCAACGTTGAAAGAGAGAGCAGTAAAGAGACAGAAACGGAGGAGAGGGACGATATCTCCAAGACTCCCTCTCCCCGCTCAGTGGGAGATCGATCGGTACTCGGGCGGGGGGAGCAGGAGAGAGGAAGAAGAGATATGAGAGGGAGTAGAGAAAGAAACAGTTGGATGACTCGGGTTGGGAAAGCTTCCGGTGACCTTTGGACTCTTCTGGCATGCAAGTCTGTGAATGCATGGTCTGTGAAGTGGGCAGGCGGCCTGGTTTTGAATCAACATACTCTGATGTGCGAAGATAGAGAGTAGCTAATTGTCACCTGCCCTATTCTTTCTTCTCCACAATCTCAAAGCATAGGTTGAGTGCAATCTCCCACTACAACGATTTTATGATTTGAATCGTTGTGAGATCTAAGATCCGAAGTAATTTTCGGAAACTCGATGATAAGGGTGGAGAGTGTCAACCGAAAGTCACGGTGATCTTTAGTGTTCCGAGGGATAGGCATAGTTCTCTCAATGATCATTTGTTCCCTTATTTTTTATCGTGGTAAGTGTTCTCGGGACTACATAAAAGATGTCAGGCCACTCTCATTATCATCTAGAGACTTCAGTATTCCGGGGTTCCCTATGGTCAGTCCCAAGTAAATGCCCTATGCAAGTTTCCGATTTTACGGCAGGCCTCATTCTCCTCATCTAATCTCTACCGTATCCAGGGGCCGCCTATGGCCAGTCCCAATTTTGGCCCCCCATGCAAGTTCCCAATTATATGACAGGCCTCATCCATCAGGGCCCATTCTCACCTTTAAAGAGCCGCTATTCATCCACTGGCCGCTCCCAAATGTAATTTCTCATGTCAGACCCGTAAAGCAAATGAGAGAGAACAGATAAGTGAAGCCCCGTGGAACCCTGCGAGTCAGAGATGATGAGATAGTGAAGGGGACCGAGATTAGTAGGATTGGAGGAAAAGTCTGCTCTGCGTGGAGGGGGGGGGGTCTGGTGTCTAGAGCAGCAGAAAGGTTGCGCCATCCACTTCTAATCTGATCGTCTGTTAATGACTCCTTCTCACGTGCTAAGAGATGACGGATGATGAGGGAAGAGAGCAGAAGGAACGAGAAGAGATCCCCTAGAGACCAAAGGTCAACTACCGTACTCCTGCACGACTATACTGTAAAACAAAATCATATAATGATTGCAAATCACAACAAATTATTTAGATGGCCTCTTGCGTAAATTATTCCCTGAGAAACAAATTAAATATTAAATAAAAAGGGATGAGTGTGCGTTGGGCTAAATTCCATCAACATTTCGAATGGATCTCGCAGCTCTTAACGTCTCTCTCATTCAGATACATGTGCCGAGTGGAGGAGATGAGACAGTCCCTCAATATCATCCACCAATGCTTGAATAGGATGCCGAAGGGAGAAATCAAGGTGGACGATCACAAGATTGTCCCTCCCAAGAGAGCAGAGATGAAGGTGAGAAGAAGGGAAGAAGAGAGGGAGAGAAGGAGAAGGGAGTCGTACCATAAAAGAGAAGGAGAGAGATGGATGACAAGTCATGAATGATGCGAGAACTGAAGGGGATGAGATATATTAGCTTCGATTGTTGGATGAGAAGCGGAAACAGGATAGCCTAGCTGTGTTGGTGTTGGAGTAATTAAATTGCTCGAATAATTTTTTTAATTGATTCAGGACAGCATGGAATCGCTCATTCACCACTTCAAGTTCTTCACTGAGGGATTCCAGGTTAGTTACAAGGATTGATCTTTTAAATTTACAATGTGATGGTAAAGTATCACGTATAGATCGAAAATCACGTAAGGGTGGTCATCTTCCCTCTCCATGTCCTTTCTCTTCCCTTCTCTTCCCTCACCTTCCCCGAGCGTGCTATCGATCGCTCCCCGCCCCACCCAAGAGAGGGACGGGAGAGAGAGAGCTGACCAAATCTGATCGCCCCCCATAAGGCTACTTACAGTAAGACCATATGCGGAGAGGGACATCGTGGTAGGACTTGAGACTGGTCAGACGAAAATACGGTAGCTTCGTGACCTCACACGTTTTGCGCAGAAATTAATTTTTAAAAGCCATCAAATAAAGATAATCAATGGCTTGTTGACTAAAAACGTGATGTGAAACCTCTGCCTCTGCCTCTGATGCCTCTGGGATATCGATAAGATCGTGAATGGGATGTCCGGATAAATATACCTTGTTGTCCTATGAATAGTCAGAAAAGAGGCTCAAAAATACAATATGGTGTGGCTGTCTGACCAAATGACGGATGTTATCAAACAAATCAATGAGATTTCACAATACTTACTTAATCCGATAAGAAAGCAAATTTCGAATCTTGGGAATGAAACCACTCTTAACATTGGGTGTCGCGTAGAGTCTCTCCTCTCTACTCTCCAGTGCTCATGTGAACGTGAAAGCAAAACAGGCCATGATTTTCCTCAAATTCGGTGGTTACGGTAGGATCAAAGGATACGGTTGGATAACGGATTAGACTGGTTTGCAATGAGTTATCCATTCTTCTCGATTCCTGTGATAACATATTCACGAGTTGCACATTCTTTGTGCTCTCGAATGCATAATCAATATTGTTGTGTGCACCCATAAGAGACATAGCATCTCTCTTCTTTCTTCTTCTTCTTACTTCTCGTGGCCTCACTCTCTCTCCTCCCTTCATAGCCCTCTTCCCTCTTCCCCATGTCATCAGACCAAGATAGGGGGAAGAGAGAGAGAGAGAGAGAGAGAGAGAGTGGACGCTGACTTGACCCCGATGGAAGAGTCCAAAAGGAACAGCCATATGCTTTCCTAGGATGGTTTGGATGTTTACGGGGAAAGAAATCGAATGCCAAACACCTGTGGGAGAGGACAAAACAAAGATATCGAATACTGACAATAACAAGAACAGAGAAGATACCGTAATCCAATCTCGATTTCAGGTTCCTCCCGGCGCTTCCTACGTTCCCATCGAGGCGCCTAAGGGCGAATTCGGAGTGTACATTGTCGCTGACGGAACCAGCAAACCATACCGGTGAGTATATCGATCGAAGAGAACTCTGTGGTGCTAGGGTGGATTACTGTAGTTATCCCTGAGAGGTGGCTGGGGTACGGTAATCAATCGATAATCGGCGTCTTGGCAGGGCGTTCATCCGCGCGCCGGGATTCCCTCATCTCGCCGCGATTCACGATGTCTGCTACATGGCTCTCATTGCTGACGTCGTCGCTGTTATTGGAACGATGGATATTGTGTTTGGAGAGGTCGATCGATAATCTCGTACCCTCTCTCTCGTTTGTTCCCACTCACTGTAGCGAAAGTCAGTTTTTCTCCCATGTATTGAACGAGTAAAGAAATGAAAATTTATCTTTGATCGATGAAATCAGACAAACAGACCGTAATCACGGCGCCAAGGGTGTTTCTCTGGGTGATTACGGTAATGGCACACCAGTGTATGATTCATTGTCAATCGATCGAACGTCACCCGATTTTCGCCCTCTTTCGTATCAAGAATTCCATCCCTCCGATAAGATAAAGACGAGAAATTATCAGTGCTTTGTTCTCTTGGTTCACTCAAACCGAACAACTGCCCCTCTCAAAGATAGAAAAGAGAAAGCTATGGAAAGCTATTGATTGTTTGGTTGAGCAAAGGATCTAATCTCGGTGATACCCCAATATCACTCGTAGCGAGATACCTTATCAATGGTGTCGGAATCATGGGCCGATTGATCTCTGACATGGCATCTGGTATACTGTAGAAAACTGGCAAGTGATAATGAAATTTTGATTATTAGCGCATTTCGTGACCCATTCTACTTCCGCGTGAGGAATTCGACTCTGTGGGCTCAATTACATGTTCGCATCCACGGAAGAAGTCGAGATTTGGTCCTGTGTTATAATTTTGAAAGTCATCCGTTTGGCTCCATTCTTGTACTCTTTGAGCTTGAAATGACCTCCCAAATTTGAAAGTGCAGCTCGATTCCCGATTGTCGACTCATCTCAACGACCAGTCGCAGATTTGGAAAAGAGGCGGAGCTTGCAGTCCTCTTGGATGGCGGGAACCGTCCTTTATCGTCTGCGCTCTCTCTCCCGCCTCCTTCTCTCGTCCCCACTCTCCCTCGCTCTCTCTCCTTCTCCACTCACCATTCCCTCCCTTCTCCCCGTGTGTGCTCGCCCCTCTCCGGCTCTCCCCTCCCTCCCTATTTTCGTGTATTTTTGTCCTATTTTCGGGGCTATTTTCGAAGCTACCGTACCCTCTGACCGTATCCCATTCCAGAATCAAGCCTCAGCTGCCCTCGTCCCATCGTCAATCGCCTCGTGTCATCGGCATTCGTGGACGACGTCGTCGCAATGGTAGAAGAGCAGTCGGGGAGTTCCATCGTGGAGCAGCTTCGAGCCATCTCCGACGAGCAGAGACGGGCCTGCGAACAGTGTGCTGCCTTCCTCAAGAAGCTTTCCGATGGTCAGTCCCCTTCCACCCTCTGGCCCTTCCCCGATCGAAAAGGCCTGCCACAGGGGAACTTGTCAACAAAAAAAGTTGAGTCGAGCCAAATATCGATCGTGGGAGGTCCTAGAGTGCTTATTAATTATTAAATTTAATTAAAATGCTGTTTGTCGTTTGCCTTAGGTCGGAACGCGAGACACTGGTCGCCTCCACTCACCCCGCTTATCGATTTTTTCCACGAGTGGGGAGCGAATGAAATCAATCCAAATCGATCTCTGGGACCTCTGACATGCTCTAAGCCCGGATAATTGCCGAAAACGACGAAATATAATTTTTGAAAGCAAAAATAGGCCAAGCCGACTTTCGACTCGGTCGTAGTTTGTAGTCACGCGGTTTCGACTGGTTTTCGTCATTCTTAGTCCGGGAAAGTACCGATAAGTGTGGAGGGGTATTATAGAGAGGCCCTCCTCACTTACCCAATCGATAATTGGCTCAATCGGGTGGGGCACGCGCGTCTATTCTCGCTCGATCAATCGATAGCCAGAGGGGTGAGGGAGTGAGGATAGAGGACCCGAGAGTCGACTGACATCTTTAGTGCTATATTATATCAGCCACAGGGACCTCTGCCATCATATATTTAGTTAGGTCCATAAAGGGAGAGGGTAGGAACCTTAGTTGCACGCCCCAATCACGTGGCGATCGATCGATAGTACTAGGGGAAGTGAGAGAGGGACTCTCTTGTTCCTCTCTGATAAATACTAGAACAAGTCATTCTAGTAGCATATTTGGACCAGAAACGCCCAGAGGGTATGAAAAGAGTCTTGGGCGCGTCCCCTCTCACGTGGCGATCGATACTACTAGGGGAGGTGAGAGAGGGATTGGAAGAGATTCTCTTGTTCCTCTCTGATCAATACTGGGGCTGGTCACTCTGGTAGCATGCTTAGACCATAAACGTCCAGAGGGTAGGAAAAGCGTCTTGGGCGCGCGTCCCCTCTCACGTGGCGATCGATACTACTAGGGGAGGTGAGAGAGGGATTGGAAGAGATTCTCTTGTTCCTCTCTGATTAATACTGGGGCTGGTCACTCTGGTAGCATGCTTAGACCATAAACATCCAGAGGGTAGGAAAAGCGTCTTGGGCGCGTCCCCTCTCACGTGGCGATCGATACTACTAGGGGAGGTGAGAGAGGGATTGGAAGAGATTCTCTTGTTCCTCTCTGATCAATACTGGGGCTGGTCACTCTGGTAGCATGCTTAGACCATAAACATCCAGACGGTAGGAAAAGCGTCTTGGGCGCGCGTCCCCTCTCACGTTGCGATCGATACTACTAGGGGAGGTGACAGAAGGACTGGAAGACATTCTCTTGTTCCTCTCTGATCAATACTAGCACAGGTCAATCTGGTAGAATATTTGGACCACAAACGCCCAGAGGGTATGAAAAGCGTCTTGAGCGCGCGTCCCCTCTCACGTGGCTATTGATCGATAGGGAGGGAGGGGGAGGGAAGAGGAGGGAAGAGGAAAGGAAGGGGGAAGGGACGAATGATCGACCATTAAATCAATAATTGTCATTTTCAGAAGACTTCCTCTGCATCTGCACTCGCAATGGCATCTTCAATGCGGACGGAAGACGAACGAAGGATCATTTCATCGTCACTCACAAGAATCTTTTGATCAACCAGATTATCGCTATCGAGAACCAACACTGGTCAGTTAACCTCCCAGGGGGCATCTAGGCAACTCTGGGTACCTTGAGTACTGTCTTCGAGCCCAAAAACTACCAAAACCAATCCATAATCTCTCAGGTGCGAGTTCCTCCGTCCCAAGCTTGAGCGCGACTTTCTGGCCAAGATGATCACTCCTGAGACTGAGACGAACATCCTCGGCCTCCCATCCGACATGATAGTCCCCGAATCGATTCAGAGACGTGGATCCAGGAGGTTCAAGGAGGAAACTCCCGCCAAGGTGAGAAGAGTGAACCTGAGTCAGGGAAAGCATACGTTAGTCCACAGTACTCTCTAATCATGTTGTATCTCTTGCAGGAGCTTCTCGAGCCTGAGACGTATGTGATGTCCTCTAAGGGAGTCTTCATGATTATCGATCGAGAGACCGTCCCTGGCTACTCCCGTGAACTGAAGATGGAGGAGAATCGGATCACAGATCACATCCTCGTCCCATTCACGTCGGCCCAGTTCGACGAGCTCAAGCTTCCCTTCTTCCCCAATGATCTTCTCCATTCGAATGGGCAGTCTGCACATCCAAGGTACGGTGTTTCCTTTCTTTCTCTCACCTCTCTTCACTCTCTCCCCTCGCGTGGGCCAACCGCGTCGCGTGCACGCGACGCGTCTCTCTCAACAAAAAGATTAGGGAATGCTAGGAGAGGAGGGGGAGTGAACAGAGAGACCAAGTATATACGAAGGGGGATAGATGGGATCCATAGAGGGGACCAACCGGTGGATGGACGGTTATGAGACAGTGACAAGACAGTGACAATTCCAGTGGTTCGTCTTCCGATTCGAAGGAGGAAGAGCCTCAGGCTCCGGTTGAGACGAGTCTGCCCAAGGAGAAGACTGCCTCTTCCGTCAAGTCTTACCTGTCCCTCGCTCCCATTCCCCCAAGGAAGGAAGTGAAGGAGGAACCTGCAGATGACTCCTTCGAGGGAATCGAACCCAAGTTGGAAGAGATGGAACCAGTCGAGGCTGCCCCTCCCGTCCCGCCAGTGGGCCCAGTCGACACTGCTAAGGAGACTAAGGTGAGAAGAGGGCATAGAGGGGGTACTGTATGGAGGGGCAGATACTAGTAGTGACGGAGTAGTCGAAACCTGGTACTGGTTCTGTTTAAATACTGAGGAGGCATTTGGATGGACGATTTCGAGTGTGAAATGCGACTGATTGCAGGTTGGAAGAGAGAGGCCCTCACTCGCAAGAGAGAAGAAGAAGAAGGATAAGGAGCCAGAGACGCAGCCTCAGGCAACTCACGAGTCTCCTCTCGACGACTCCTCCACTTCTCAGTGCACAACCAGATCTGCCAAGTCTCCTGCCAGGCCCTCAGGCATTGCCCGACCATCCAGAAGGCCCTCTACCTCCAAGGATTCCAAGGATTCCTCTCAAGCCAAGTCTCTCGAGATACCCTCAGGCTCTGATCGGCCATCAAGAAAGCCCTCTACCAGCAAGGATCCGAAAGATTCCTCTCAAGCCAAGTTTCTTGAAATGCCCTCAGGTACAGCCCGGCCCTCAAGAAAGCCTTCCACTTCCAAGGATCCAAAAGACTCATCTCAACCCAAGTCTGTCGAAATACCCTCAGGCACTGCCCGACCGTCAAGAAAGCCTTCCACCTCGAAGGATCCCAAAGACTCATCTCAAGCCAAGTCTCTTGAAATGCCCTCAGGCATTGTTCGACAATCAAGAAGACAGTCTACCTCCAAGGATCCAAAAGACTCATCTCAAGCCAAGTCTGTCGAAATGCCCTCAGGCACTGCCCGACCGTCAAGAAAGCCTTCCACCTCGAAGGATCCCAAAAACTCATCTCAAGCCAAATCTCTTGAAATGCCCTCAGGCATTGTTCGACAATCAAGAAGACAGTCTACCTCCAAGGATCCAAAAGACTCATCTCAAGCCAAGTCTGTCGAAATGCCCTCAGGCACTGCCCGACCGTCAAGACAGCCTTCCACCTCGAAGGATCCCAAAGACTCCGCTCAAGCCGGCTCTGTCAAGCCAACCATCAACGGAGTCCCCGAACCGGCTGCCGAGGCTATCCAGACCACCGAGACTAAGGAGGACTCTACATCTGGCAGCAAGTCGAGATCATCCAGCCAGAAGAGGGTGAGGTTCAGTCTTCATTCGTTCAGTCATACTATTTAAAAAAAATACTTTTATGTATTCTCAATTAAGATAATATGTACAATTGAGATTAATTAATAAACTTGCAGGACGGATGGCAGGATCGAGTGATCCCTCCAAAGGACTCAAAGAGAATTCCTGTTCCCTCTTCAAGGAAGAGAGAGGGAGACGAATCAATCAATGGGACTCAGCCTAAGAAGAGCAAGGATCGCTCTCCCTCGCCGGTTGTCTCCAACTCATCCGACTCTCCTCCTCCCACTCTCGAGAGACAGGAGCCGGTCGGAGAGCCAGCCGCCGTCGCATTGAGGAAAGCCAGGTGAGTGGAGTAGTGGCTGCTGGAATACCGACTAAAATCCAATCGATAATTAATATACTCGTTCAGGATCGAGAACAACAAGACTCTGCGTATCACCGTGAAGCCCCAGCCGTCTCCGATCAAAGCGAGCGCCGCCACCACTTCCACTGCTGTTGCGGCTGCAGCCGCCCCTACAGCCACTTCTGCTGCCACTCCGGCAGCCACCCTTGCAGCCACTACTTCGACTGATCTTCCCCTTACTCTGCCCCTTCGCAATAAGGTACGCATTCTCCATTCATCAACTTACAATGAAAAATAGATCATCTGAAAAACATATTTTTCAAAAATCGATATCTAACCATGAATTTCAGAAGGCTGAGACGCTGTCGGTGGTCGAGGGACGCGAGAGGCTTCGAAGACGGACTGGCAAGGTGCGGAGGGGTTACTGTAGTTCCATGGATACGATTCTTGGATCGACTACAGTACTCAATGGATATGAATTGCAGGAGAGTGAATCAACTGACTTCGTCCCGTCTACCTCGACTCTCACTGCTGGATTCATCATCCCTCCCGGAGGGTCTTCTCTCGGATTGAAACCCCACGAGATCATCGACGCCAAGACGGCAGCTGCGGAGGCGAATGCTGTGGCAGAGATGGCCAAGAGAGCGAGTGTCGTACCCAAGACAGAGATTGTCCCTGTGAAGAAGAAGGAGGAACGTCCCGCTCCCGTCAGGACTAGAGAGAGGGTAAGGGATGGGAGAGATCGATTTAATTATTCAAATGATCAATAGATTTTTATTTTTTACTAATATCTGACCATATCAGATGCCTCGGGCGGCTCAGGAGAAATCGAAGACAATGATGAAGAAAGCATTGGATGCTGAGATGGTCGGATCGGATGTTGAGGCAGAATATGATGAAGGTTCATATTTTTAGAATGCATTTCTTGGATATCGATTTTTGAAAATTTCAATATTAAATGTGATCAAATTCAGGTCCATCGGAGGGGAAGAAGAAACCAGCGAAGAGAGAGCGTACTGCGTCAGAAAGCGACGAGCACCCGAATTGGGAGGAGCTAGCGGAGGAAGTGGATCTCGTCACGGGAGAGAACTTGTGGGAGAAGGAGCAGAGAAAGAGGGACGACTTCTTGAACATCTTCGGTCCCAAGTACGAATCCGAAGAAGAAGAAGAAGAATTCGTCGATGAGAATGCAGAGCCAGCGCCCGAACCCCACGCGGATCTCAGGATCGACTTGGGAAATCCTGACCCGAACCCGGAAGTGAGAGCGGATCATGAATGGCATCTGGCGGAGATTGTCCAGAGGAAGATGAACAACGAAGAGAATACAAGAAAGGCTTTTCAAGACCTGCTCTCAAGAAAAGAATTCGATGCGAAAGTGAGGGCAAAAAATATTCGAGGCCAGAAGGCAAGAGAAGTGGAGAGGAAGAAAGATAGGGAGAGGGACAGGGCTGTCAAGACCGGAAAGCCAATCGCTGATCTGGATCTCATCAGAGAGCCTAGTGAGGAGAAGAAGGTTCTGGGAGGACAAGTGTATTCGAATCGAGCCGATCGATTTGCTGCCTTGATGAGATCGGGAGATGGAGAGAAGAGTGCCACCGGGTACTATACGAGAAGGTGAGAGAGAGAGAGAGAGAGAGAGAGAGAGAGAGAGAGAGAGAAAGAGAGATAGTGGGCTGTCTGTAATGACTGTCAATAGAGATGCTGACTATATCAAGTGATGTTGAAAGACTAATTTCCAGTCTGGCTCCACTCTACAAAGAGAGCAACCGCTTCTACAAGAGCCTCACCAAGAAAGAGCCGGTGAGATTCCTTCACCTCTCATCACGGACTACTCATTCAAATATCTTTAAAAATAATGAGTATCTTTTTCAGTGTCTGGAGTGGTTCAAGCGTCCGATGGTCAGTCCCGATAACAATGGTTTCGTCTTCCAAGTCTCTGGGAAGGAGGTCAAAGTCGGCACTCGTTCTGCTCATGTAAGCTGACAGATTTGGGATAGATTTCACATACAGACTCCTTCGGTGACTCCAAATCAATAAATTCATATTGCAGAAGTGCACGTACAGTCTCGACGACTTGCACAACCATCGCGAGTTCCGAATCGGCGAGATCGTGTGGGCGAAGTTCCAGAAGGAATTCTGGCCTGGATACATCCGCTCGTTCATTCCTGCCCATGCAATGGAGGATTACAAGGGAGATGGGGTAAGAGATCGATTGTTAGCTCTAACTTTAATTCTAACAAAAACATGCGTAGTCTTAAATGGATTAATTTTAAAACATCTACCTAAGTATTAATCAAATTCAGATGATGATCTCGTGGATCGGAGAGACTAAGCCGGATGCGAATGGCATCGATAGACTTCAACACAACTACGTCTGCTATGCTGACGTCTACCACTTCGATATGTACTTCTCTATCCTGTACGTTTACTATAACTAATAATATAATCATTAATTCGTTTTGCACCTATTTTCCTCTATTCTCTCCACTTGCAGATACATGCCATCGAAGGGCGACAAGCTCTATCCCGTCAACGTCGCCATGGCCATCTGCTGGGACGGTCGACCTGGCTACTGGGAGGAGTGAGTGACCCTGCACTACCGTACTCCGAGATACTACAATCGATAGCATACTGTACCTAAATGCTTCCAGGCACATCAACAAGGCAGTCTACGATGAGATGATCCGCCAGCAAGGCAACGTCTCTTCAATTCCCGCTCAAGAACTCTCCAGAATCCACAGCGAAGCCAAGAACAGGAATCCACCCCCATCGCAGGTTCGTAAGGGGAAGTGGAGGGAGAGGGAGGGAGGGAAGAGAGTGTGACAGCCACCCCTCTTCAATCGATCGAGCGAGAGCGAGGGAGAGGGAGAGGCGAGAGGGGGAGGGAGCGGAGAGGGTACCGTACTAAGGGAGAGAGGAGTGACCAAATCGAAGACTGACTTTTCAGGTGACTTCCACGATGCTTCTGATTCAATGCAAGGAGGTGAATCACTTCGGCTACGGCTACAATGCAGTCTACAGCGGACGCAACAAGCACAGATTTGTGCCCAAGACAGAAGTTTGCGAGTGAGTTTTGAGTGGAAACTCAATAATTAATTGGCAATATGTTAATCATCCTCGACCTCAGGGCTCTGGGCGTTGATCCACAGATGAACGGAGGGAATGAAAGCGACTTGTTCGAGCCCAACTACGTTCCTGCCAAGATTCCCACCAAGGTTTGTTATATTTCCGATTTTAAAGCAATTTTAATTATTTAATTAAAAAAGTAATAAAATTAACATTTCAGAAGAAGCGAAGCCCTCAGCCGAAGCCAGAGCCAATCGGCTACATTGACATTCCCTCCACAGTGCCTCTCTTCTGTGCTAGTCAGTACACAGTGACTCTCGTATTGGAGGATGGAACGGAGGAGGATCACATCTTCTACGACAGACCTAGTGAATCTCCCATGGATCAATTCCTCGACGTCCGCAGACATGGCAATCCAAAGCAAGAGGTAGATAGATCGATGGCCTCCCTCAATCTCTCGTGCGAGTGAATTCAATCTGCATTGTCCAACTGCACCGTACTAATAATCTCACTTGCAGGGTCTATGGGTCAGCTACCCTCCTGAGGCCCAACGGACGAAGGATCTCGCCGCACTGAAGAGAAGGATTACTAGGGAGAGATGGATAGACAGGGGCTGGCTCAAGGAGGACGACGATGTGGTACGCAGAGTATATCAGTATACTTAAGATATGTTTCATGAAACTCATCCTCACTCCTTCAGGCTGCTGCTCCTGTGGTTGCTCCTTCAGCTCCTACTGTCGTCACTTCTCTCGAAGTTCTCCATCTGACGAACGTCGATCAGACGCCGATCGAAGTCCTTGCGAAGGAGAAAGAGAACGATCCTGAGGTGAGAACGAAGGTCCCTTCGTGTGAAGAAGATCAGGTTTCTTCACGTAGAGTTCTTTCGATTTCAAAAGATATAATAAATTTAATTAAATACATGTAATAATTAATTATTTTTCTTTGCAGTTTGTGAAGAACACGGAGAAGTGCACGGAACACATCAAGCTCGAGTTCGATGCAAAGGAGAAGAAAATCGGGAATCAGATCGAGAAGGTCGAAGCTGAGAGGAGACAGAAGAAGGAGAAGGAGGTCAATACTTCAATCAATCAATACTTTTATTTGTTTGAAACAAATTCGCACTATCATCAAGTCAATTCAGGAGGCACTCAGACGCGAGAAGGAAGAGAAGGCGCTGAAGCGCGCGTATCGCAATGGACCGATCGTCGCCCCCGTTGAAGAGCCCAAAGTGGCCAAGAAGGCGCGTATCGAACCCACTCCTGTCGACGTTCCCACCACATCGAAGGGGGTCGTCAAGAGAGGAAGACCCTTGAAGAACACCGAGTCGAAGGCCTTCGAGGGCAAGGCTGAGATTAAGATCGAGCCGGAAGAGCCTGAGACTAAGCCTCCTCGTTCTTCCAGCAGAAGAAAGAGAGAGTAGATTCCTCTGGTCCCTCCCATCCCCTATCTCACATCAACTTCACCTTTATTATATTTTTATTTTTCGTTATTCGTCTCCTACCGTATTCCCTATTCGTATTACCCAATTATGATACCAACTTCTCCGTCTCCTTTTTCCGTGTTTGATTCTATTCTTTTGTTTTTTTCTTTTTCTATTTTTCCTTATTCCACTTTTTATTCCCCAATCCTTTATCAACTTATTTTTTCTTTTTGTATTTATTCATCTCGTACTTTAAATCCAGCTAGCCTTATCTTCTCTGTAGATACCCACACGACTGTGACAAATAGCATTTTTACTGGAGTTGCAGGAGACGTGAGATATTGCTGATTGCTAGAATAGTTCAGTAGGTTGCTCCTGTCATTGCAATTTGCCGTAGTCTTATTGTATTCAGTCTTTTCATTCATTTACCATTTAGACCTAGCATTATTCATTCTATAACTAATAATATTTAATAATATACGGACGTAGAGCACTGACCCCCCCAAGACAGTTTCAATTTAGTTTTCCCTGAGGTAGTAAGTAGTTGGTATACCGTATTCCCACGGGAATAAGGAGATTAGATAATCCACGAGTAGGTCAAGTGCAATTAGTCATTGTGTGGTAGAACGTACTGGCCAGTCCTCTTGTGGTCATTCCTCCCATCACTCTTTCATAGTTAGCATAGAACCCCCGATTGCCCTCCTCCCTCATTCCCTCGTGTCTCTCTTCCACGTTCATCTCATCTCTCTGTACAATACTTGTATCGAACTACCTGACACTTACGATTATCTCGATTGTTGAATGAGCATTACAATGAATAAACGGTCTGTATTATGTAGTGTATCAAAATTGATGCTTAATCATTCATTTCTGGAAAGAATTGAAGGAGATGACAATTTTTCTAACATAACGACTTTGTTTTAGATTCAACGTCTCGCAGATGGGAGATCCTTCTGAGTTCAGTTGATACTTCCTATTCACGTCACCTAAGAAGCTTCTCCACAGTCTCTTGATACTAATTATCCCTATTGAGGTTTTAGGGAAGCGTAGGGATTTACAGGGTTAAGACTGGATACGGAAGCATGGAAGGTCGCTCTTTCCCGTCTCCTCCTTCGGATATCTGAAAGACTGTAATTTGCAGTAATTTGCATGTTACGTTCTGGGTTACCCATTCTGATTGTAATGAAGATGAATGAACAATAAACAAACCCATCCTCATGTGATTATAATTAAATCCCTGTCCTCTTTACTTCTTCGAGTGCCTCACTAGGAAGAAAGGGCATATTGATCTGCCCGATTCTCAATTTATTCCCACGCCAATAGTTCTTCGAGCCCCTTCACTCAAATATCGGTGAGAAGAATTTCAGTTCCTTCTTACTCAATTGATCAGGCCACTCCCCTTTTATTACTTTGTGCAGGCCTGAAGTGTGAATTAATTGAGTTCTGTCTTCTGTGCGAGGGCGATCATTCTAATCCTGATCGTTCCTGATGATCTGCCACAAATGGAAGCAGTGTTTCCCTCGTCGTGCCTCTTCCCCACAAACCCATCCCAGTCCTCTTATAGTTGCAACTCCTGCCAGTGCCTCTCACGACATGATTGGAATCAAGAGAGAACCCTATGATAATTCCCTTACTATCTTCAATCAATTGATAGAGCGGTTGCAAGAGAGACGCGCAACGAGTGACTGTGGAAGAGGCGATGCAGCTGCTGCCGAGAGCCAGTCTCAAGTCCCATCACACACCAAATGTGAAAGTCTCCCTCAGCAGACCCAGGGTACTGCAAGCATTCCAAGTCACCCTGACATCCATCCTGCCCCCTCATCCATTGCACCCATTCAGCGCCGGACCCTAGGCAGCTTGACGGCAATCTCCCCTGTCCAAGGAGCCCAAGGACCGTTTGCCCATCTCGCAGAGCAACTGGCTGCGCTTCAGAAGGAAAGAGTACCTGTTCTTTCCTCTGTGGCACTTCTTCCTACTTTCTCTACTCCTGCTAATGGATCACTGCAAGAGAATTCAGATCAGACAGAGGAGGAATCTCTCCCTCCCCCTCTCACTCGACCTTCCACTATCGTCGTCGACAAATCACCACCACAGGAGACTGATCGTGATGGAACTCTTATGCCAGATAGTAGTCCTATCCCTTCCCCTTCTCCTTCTCCCGAATTTCTCTTTGGAACTCACCCACCGAAAACAGTCAATGAAGAGGAATGGACAGCATCCGTTGGATTCGCTTTTCTCAAGGAAGATCTCGGACTAGTCGTTAGAATTGGAAATGACCAATTTGGAATAATCACATGTGATTTTCTTCTTCAAGCCATGAGTCAAGCAATGGAGTTGAATCCTGAAGGGGTGAGTACTCACGGTTGTTTTCATTTTTTTCAAAGAAAGTAGTACTAAGATTAAATTTAAGGGATGAAAGTATTATTTTAGTATAAACAACTCTACGAGAAAGCCAAACAGCAAAGTGCTGCAAAAAGAAACGGAGTGTCGATCAATTATCTCGTGAGTAGCTCGTTCTCGTTTATTGTCCGCATTTCGATTAAAATACGGTGAAACATTAGGGTTTAGAAAAAAATATGGAATTATTACAGTTGCATCCGGCCTCATCCAACCCTCTTAATGGAAATAATCCCACGATTCATCACAATGAACTTCCAGAGGGGAATACAATGCAGGTATTCAATAACGACAGAACCTCGCACTTATAAGTATCAGACTAACAATTCGGAAAAAAGTAGTGTAACGTTTCCTTGATAGTTCTTTTGATCAGGTCATCTCATCAACAAAAGTGATCCACCACTATCACTGCCCATCGCATCGACAGGTATATTGGGCATCTCGAATAATTGTAACTCAACAAAACAGCGCAATAGCAGTTAATGGCACAAATATAATTTACAGACAGAGAATCGTCGTCCAACAGTAAAGTGCAGTATCGCTCCTGTTCCCCAGGTAAAGTGGAACATGAATTCGAGGGTTTGACGACGATCGAGAAGCAAGTGCAGAAAACATTATCAGGTCCCTGGTTCGGCCTCGAATACCTCCAACTTCTTCTGTGCTGCACACTGCACCTGTAGTGTGAGTCTCTCTGCACATCCGTTCCGGAAGAATAGGGATACCAAAGAAAAGGTAATAAATTCTAATTATCCATAAAATAAGCGCAAATTCAGAAGAAGGTCGGTAAACCGAAGAAGACTCGTTAAATGGAGAAGAAGGTATATTATAAAATAGCTGAAAATTATCAGTTAAACACGATTTTATACTCATGATTTGACTTTAATCTCTTCTCTTTCAATCACTAATAATCTAATATTTTACGTTATCTTCGATCACTATTCCACGATCCCAATGATAAATTGTACTTTAGAGTCGTTCAAAAGCATACAATGGAAACCTCACACGCATTTCGATTCGCGAATACGTCATAGTACGAATTTAGATGCATATATTATTCAGAAAGATCGGAATAGGCATGTTTGATATGATGAAATAGCAGCATTACATTTCCCGTCTCCTGTTATTTTATTTCGGCGACGCGTTCGAATAGGCGGAGGAGAATGCATTCATAGGTCCCTCTCCTTTGTTTCTGTTTCCCTTTCATAGAGTGTAATTCATCCTTATCTCCTCGTCTCAAATCTGCTCATGGAACAGAAACCAAGTTGACTCTTTGCGGTGTTTCAATGAGATGAGAGGGGAGGATCTCATTTCCTATCTTCTTCCTCCTTCTCTCGTCTCTTCGATTCTTTTCGATTATCGTCTAGGACTTATCTCTACCTCTATCTTTCCCAACTCTAGAGATATGGATCCATGACAACCTTAGACCTCAGAGTGAGTTTTGAGAGCGCTACAACTTTCCCTCCCTACGTCTCTTCGTTTTCACTTTGAGGGAGAGCTACCGTAGCTAAGCCATACCGTAGCTTTGTTTAGGCTTTGCTCGTAAAATCAGTAAATGTCAATTTGCGAATTTAAATTATTTTCCTAAGTTATTTGTTCGCATCGATTCAATTCTGAAAATTTATCAGACTCTTTACAAAGGATGATGACCTTTTGTCGGGTTACTGTATCATCATGCCAATTGTCTACTAATTTGAGAAAGAAACGAAATCGATTCAACTATGATATCATTTGTACTTTATGTAGACTCTTTCTCACATCCAATTTGAATTGAATCCATGACAACCCTCGACCGCACTGAGCATTTGTGACCCTCACAACTTACCTCACATCTTCTCTATCTCTCTCTGTATACGGTAGCTTTCGTAGACATGAATAATATAAGGCAGTTACCCGAGACAATTTGTTGATTGTAAGCTAATGCGAGATTCATAGCCCATTTCTACTCAGTCATTGTGGGAATCTTTTGATTCAGAAGGCCCTCATGAATAGTCTGAAAGCATTATACACGAATCCCTCATTGTCAACGAATATCGGATCACACCACCTTATCCATTATATTTCGCCCACGTCTCTCCTCTACTTTTTCATGCTAGTCCTTGTTCGAGTCACACCTACAATTCTTCATTCACCATTTGTCCAATTACGTCAATACTTCTCAGTGGTGGCCTGATACTGCATAGCACGCATGTTTCGTTGATGTTTCCAAGCTAGTAGTTATTTCGGTAGTTTCTTTTGCATTAACTAGACATTTGCGCGAATCGTCTTCACATTTTTTTGTAGATATGTCTCAACGAAGTCAGAGTCACATCCAAAACCAATTCTCAATGAACACTGCTCCGTTGCACAACTTCATGCAATTGATTCACTCTTCACAGAGCTTCGATGAGGCAAGTATTCGTCTAACGTCCATTGCGCGTTGCTCATATAAAAATAAATATTTTTTAAGCAGACTCGTCTTCAGAGAGAGCAAGAGTTCAATGGATGGAGAAATCCGAGTAGCGTGATGATCTCGTCGACTAGTCAGGTGAGTCTCCCTCCCTTCTAGTGCATTGACACTGACGTAGGGAACATCGAGAAAAACAGAGTCCAGATTTGAATACATCTCTCTCACATTCTCTTCTCATCGCCCTCACAACTGTTTCTCCTCTCAGGTCCCCTCCATGCCTGCATTCACTCCTCTCACTGGAGATTTATCCGGCCTCTTCAAGAACAACACGCAGCTCGATCAGGTGAGGTCTTCCTGTTCCATCATCGTTATTTAAACAACAATTCCAGCTTTCCCTTCTCGGTCTTCCTATCTCGTTTGGAGATCACATGGGAGCCCATCAAGCATACCAACCTCCTCATTCCTCAGCAATTGGTCAGCCTCCCAACAACTGGAGAGCGAATGATATCGTCGGCAGTCTTACATTCCCTCCCCAAACAGCTCCCAGAACTGCCTCTACTCATCGAGGAGTTGGCCAGAATGAGAAGGAGGTAGCGAGAAGAAGTGGGAGTGGAAATGGAAGAGGCACGAGAGGCCATTCGGCTACCGGAAGGGCCCATGCATCCCATCGTCCTCTTGATCTATCTCAACCAGCAGAGGATCATCAATTCCTCGTTCCCGCCCTTCCTCCTATCAGACATCGGGGAGCCCTGCCTCCACTGGCGTCTCAGCCTCCAGTTCCTTCCATGTCCTCGCAAATCAGTGCTTCCATTGCCACTGTTGATAGTGCGCGATCCTTGGCCGGAACTCCTTCACTGGCAGCTCATCGTCAAGCTCATCTCAACAATTCCGTTCTCCACGGCCTTCTTTTCCCTTCACCCTCTGCCTTGCCTCAAGCAACTCAGCAGCCAGCCACTTCCTTCGCTTCGCAGATGAGAGAACTCGATGCGATTGCCAGCCATAGATTCAGGGCCGGAACTCCTTCACTGATGGATATGCAGCCGCCTCAGCTGACCGGCCTCGCTCTTCGCAGTCCACCACCCATTCCAAGCGCTCCCACACCCACGCGGGCTCCTATCAAGCCTATTCTCCCGCCTCTGACTTCAAAATCTGCGATACAGAAGTGGCGAGAATCAAACAGTGACTGCCACCTCACTCCAGACGGAGTTATCTATCTCCAGACAAACGAGGGAGAAAGGACTATGGGCACTATCCATTCCAAGTACATAATCGATAAATTGGCGGACGAGAATCCGGAATGGGTGAGACATTGAAGATTGGAAAAAGTAAAAAAAAACTCATTGTAGGCACGAAAAGTAATCGAAGAGGCGATGCTGAAGTCTCAAAACAAAAAAGTAGGTAAAAAATTTTCCGGTTTCTTCATTATTTCATTGCAGAACCGCAAAGCCTTCTTCAAGTGGCAAAAAGAATACGAGGTGAGTGAGCAAATAAATTAGAGCGTAATCATTCACTAATTCGCAGGATTTGGAGAAACTCGTTGATCAGATTCGCAGATATCCTGAACTGCTGCCCAACTTACTAAGTCAAGCTCTCGCCTTCGTTCCCAAGCCAGCTGGGGTGAGTATTAAAGTTACAATTAGACAATTCAGCTGTTATAGATGATGACGCCTCCGCCTACACTCATTGACCAACGCTCTGGCTTCCCGAACCAGAGGAAAGATAACCAGAGGAGAGAGCCCAACCAGGTAGAAAATTAAGATGGTTGGAATTTTGCAATGGAGCACAAATCGAAGTAATATTCCTCAGGCAACTACTACAATCCAGAACGGAACAGGTCTGCAGCCCATCTATCATCCATCCCTTCAGGTAAGTCATTACGCAAGTAATGAATCCGCTAAGCAGTGCATGATGAATATATATATTAAGAACGACAGTTTTGGTGTAAATTTCGATATTATATTCTTGAAGGTCAACGGATTCTACCAAACAGCTGACACTCACACTTCTTCTCACGTAAGAACATTACCGTACTTATGCGAAACAGGTAAGGAAAATTTTCATGATGGCGTTCTTCAGAGCGACTTTTCCCTCCAGTGGATCGCAGCTGAGGAGGAGCATCAGAGAATGGGAAGATTCAGAATGGGAGGATCGTCTACAGAAGCACCTTCAAACAAAAAGCCGAGATACATGTAAATCCTGGATCTGTCTATTTAGTATTTTGTGCCTCCTTCTGATTGTCTCCCAAAAGCCTTTAATAAGCGTCTTACTGTAAGACACGATCCATCTATTTTTCTGGAAATTCTAAATTCTAATGTCACCTAAGTATATTTAATGCATCGATGTTTTTTGCCTCTGGCCCTATTTCCGTGATTTTCAATCACAATAAAGATTTTCATACATTATCTGGAGATGTTCGTAGTGAATGAAATCCTCATTATTATGGATCTCTTCCTTCGAAGAGTACTTTCAATTGTGTTGTGTCGTCAGCACTCGCTTCTACTCATTCCAATCCACTTCGAAAACCTCTGAACTTCAATATTCTGTCGCCGTGACATGGATCTACACATGTCGCCGTCCCTAGTCATTCCCATCCTTCTTTACATGTGCGCGTATCTCATTTCTACTCTATCCCAACTACTATCCCAATTCTTCTCAAACTATAGCGCAGTTAGGCAGTAGTGCCTATATAAAACATTTCAGTTTAAGCAGACGAAATCCTAAATGGAAGCTCTGCTTTCTCTAGCACATATGAATCATCAACTCCGCCCCTCAGCAATAGTTTATGATATGAGTGTGTGGGTCCTGTTTATTCTCGATGTCCTCCCAGTTCTTCCACACTCACTCTCTCGTCCTGCTTCTCTGCCAATCACTGGGTCCCTTCTCTCTAAAGGTGGCTCTTTCTCTTCTCAGTTTATTACCTCTTGGTATTCACACAAGGAGACCTTCCATTTGCGCGCCAAATCTTTTCATAACTTCTCTCGCGCTTTCCTTCTCACTTCGACTCCGCACAAGGTGTAAAGAGAAGTCTAACGGAAGACGTCTCTTCGGGTTTATCTCATCATACTTTTGCCTCCTTGATGAAGTCATTGCCCCACCGTCCTCTCTTTCTCCTCTCTCTTGCAGTCTCCGTTCGATAACAGTATCTTTTCTCACTCAACAAATCTATTGTGCTTATTTTTGTTTCTTTTCTTCCACTTTTTAATTTTACTTCGGATGTACTATACCCCTAAAGCCCTCCTCTAATCGTGCCTCTCGACCCGTCTTTGTCCGATCAGAGAGAGATAGAGATAGTAGTAGTATAGTTCAGGGACAAAGGGAACGGAAAACAAGACATCTACAGGTCGATGCCTTTCCCGCCCTTTGACCATCATTTTTTCTCTCTTCTGAGTCTCTTCCTCGTTCCTTCCATTTTTTCATTCTGTGCCTTGTAAACTTCTTGATTAGGGCAAATATAAATTAATTATAGGTAATAATCATGAGCAGCTACATGCTTATCGGTGGTCAAGTCGTGCAAGTTGGAAAGGAAAGATCTACCATTTCTCAGATGGTTAGGATTCTTTGCTATGCAAAATAATTCATCTTCAGGCCATTCAACATTTCAATGATTCTCCGCCAGCCATCGATCCATTGACTCCTTTCGGCCCGAATCAGGCCATCCGTTGGGAGAAAGCTATGGAGAAATGCACGATTCCGCAGGTATTCGAGCCTAAATGCCTTTCTTGAGAGCACACGAACTTGCAGCTCGATTCGATCATTCGGATGGCAGTTATGGAGAAGGAGAAGAAGGTGAAAGAAGCTGAACGGATAAGGATTGCAACGGAGGTGGAGATGGCCCGATTCAATATCATGCAGCGACAGGTGAGTAATTCATTCTAACAAGTTTACAGTCGCTCATCTTGTTCAGCCTCAACTTTACCATCCTCATCCTTTCATTCACCCTTCCCAATATTTCTTGATGCAGCAGCCAATGCAGCATTCTTGGGAGGTTCCTCAGCAGGTAAGTTGAAAGAAACAGATTAAGCTTATTTTTACGCATTCTAATGGAATTGTTTATCTCAGACGATAGGTGCTCATGCTCATTCCTTCCCTTTTGATGTTGCACAACAACTACAGGCTTGTATTAGATCTTTTCGGGATAGAAGAAGTCGTGATTTGAACAATGCGAGATGAGCATAAATACAGGGTGAATCCTCACGTGAAGAGTCGAGTCCCCACTCCCTACAATCGGAGTTGAGCAGTTACGAGGGCTTTTCCAAGTCTGCCTTTGAACTGGTATTTTTTTTACTCTCGAAATATTATTTGAGTCAGATACTGTTGTAGAATTATCATCAACTCATTCAATCGGAGGAATTCGTCGACAAACGCAGAGTATCCACTCCACCAGAGGTTCGGTCTCAAATATCGGAAAATTCTTTGAAACTTGCAACAATATGCAATCGTTGAGGTCTGTCGAGGTCGGGGACTCTGTGAAACTGACGGTTTAATGAAGAACGAGCACACATGCTCCCATGGAGTGAGTTCTGATCTGTTCATTCGAATTACATAGAGAGTCAATTTCAGTCGCACAAGACATCCGATTATCGGCGAGAGAAGAAGGAGTCTGGAAGAGAGGTTTGTGTTGAACGGATGAGATTGATCTAGTCTAATTTAAGAAGAAGAACAAGGATATGAGTGGAAGAAGGGCTAGTGACACTCTAAATAAGAAGAATCGACTGCTGGGGATGAAGGCTTACCTTACCGCACTGAAGGAGGCAAAAGAAAGTAGAAACAGAAGAGATATGGAGGAGGTAAGCATGAATTTATGAAAGTGTGAATTCAGAAGGAGAAGTGACGATCCAAAAGAGACCACGAGGAAAAGTCGACGACGAGAAAGTGAAGAATATTCTCCATTATGCACTTCTTTTTCTCTCTCCTTCATGTTTCTTCCCCTCGATCATCAGTCCCTTCACATTCCCCCTCCGTATTCCCGTACCACAGCATCATTCCCTACCACGAACTTACTTTGAATTCTCTCGATTTCTCTCAATCAACACGAAATATGGCAGAATGCTGTTTCCTCGTAAGATCGATATGTCTTCTGTTCTCCTCTGATAAAGGAACTGGATTCGCATGTATTGAAATTTGAAATCTTCCATCTTTTCGTTCATTGGTAATATCAGAGATGAATTTATGCGATGCGTGCTCTCCTTATTCCGTATTTCAATCCTATTTGACGATGGAAATGGAATAATTTCACGCCTTATGGCATCCACTCAGGATATCCATTGAGAAGGAGGGGATGGATCATCGCATTAGTCGTGTTTAGCTCTTCTTCCATCCCACGTAATCCCATTTTCTTGATGTGTGAGACCAGTGCCCTAATATTTGTCAACGCATTTCTACCTCTTTATTGAGCCACTGCCTTAGCGAAAAATATCTCTTCAGGTATCTGCTATGAGTTGGGGAAACACTGAGCCTCAACGTATGTATTACAAGTGTTGTTGATAGAAGAAGATACTCTTACATTTTTCATCTCTCCTCTCTCTCCTTTTCCCTTGATTAGAGCACTAATCTCTCCTTCCCTATACGAATCTTCAGATCAAGCCCATGACAACTCTCGAGAGTCATGGAAGCAGAGCTATTTAGAGCGTCCGCAATTTCCAATTTATCGTGTTTCTGACTATATCTTTGTTTTACAGCGCCCTCAATACGCCAGTGTAAGTTTTGTTCTATGAAAATGCAAAGCCTGCCACTTTCTCCGCTCCATCTGCCACTACCTAGAAGCTCGTTAGCCCCCATTTGGCGTTTCTCATGATCTTTCCTTTAGACGAAGTGAGAAGGCTCATTTTGAGACTTTCTCATGCAGTTATTATATCGATTTCTGTGAAGACTGCCAATTTCGAACAACTTTTTCGGGAATAAGTGCCAATCACTCCTCTCGCAACTTGTGTTTTGTACTTCGTCCATCTGTGTGCTGCGGAATCATATCCCATAATGTGGATTACTGCAATGTACAGCATGGATCATTGAAACTGTATTGCGCCTTTTGTTTCAATTAACGTGGATGTTAAAAATTGCCATCAGTGCCAGCTTCCTCCTTACGATTCATGCTGTTTCATTCAGTTCATTCCTACCCACCCATCCCCTCCTACGCTTCCCCCCCCCCCTCTACATTCGTATTCCATTTCGGAGTCGCGTCTCTCACACAATGGCTACTCCGTCATTCATTCAGTTACGTCAATCCCTCTGTTTCCTTGGTCTATTATCTTTTCCATATCCATTCTTCGTGTCCTCATGATGTCTACCTCCACGAGTTCATCATTTCCGGTTTATCTCAAAGACTCGAAAGAAAGACTATCTCTCTAATGTTTCGTTTTCGCTCTTCTTTTCTCGCATCATTTTGTAGCCAGCTTTGGCAACAGTGAATTCAGAGATTACACACTCGGAATGGATGCCAACGAGCTATACGCCGACTTCAAGGCTCGAGTGGACGCAGCGATGCAAGTCCCCCAAGCCGCGCTCATTAAAGAAGTAAGTGTAGGTTGGCATCAATTTATGGGATATCACCAGTTCTTCAATACGTTTAAAATATTTGCAACTTTCAGGAACTTGAGAGCCCAAGTGGCAAGAACTCTCCAAATCTTCAATCGCCCACATCTTCAATCCAGTCCTCCCTCATTCCCTCCATTCCACCACCACTTCAGCCATCTCTCCCATTCCCCTCCGTGCACTCTTCCCCATCAAACATATACTCTCTAATATATGGAGGCCTCCCTGTTGGATTAGAGTCTCTGAATCATCTTGTCACTCCTGACGTCTTTCCTTCCACTTCTCAAAACTCTATCCTTCCCATCGCACACAACCAACAGGGTGGGCTGGGTGTGTCCGCGTGCACGGACCTCCAACGAATGTGCGAAACACCTGCCCCTCATCAAATTGAGCCTGTCACAGCTGGAAACTCAATCATGCATCGTCCACGAAGCCAGAGAGGTCGTGGGAAGACCACCCATCTCCCTTCCTCTTCTATTGCCGTTCCCCGTCAGAGGAATCCTCCGAAACCGAGGGCAGAACGACCACCAGCCGTTTCTCAACGGAAGCCTCGAGGCCAGAGCACTCGATCATCAAGAGCCCCTCGACAGCCTCGACTGGAGGCACGTCCTCAGAATCGCTCCTCCTCTCCCTTCCAAATCCTCGTCGGGCGCCCACCTGCCAATGAAAGGGAGAACTCCGTTTATTGGTCGAGGCTGGCCACTGCCTTTCGGTTCCATCCAGATGGTCGATTGATGATGAGAGGGATGGATCAAGAAGGATTGGAGAGACGCATCATAATATCCGGCGACGGACTTCTCGCGGCGGTTGCTGCGGCTTCCTTCATGAATCCGATCGCCGTGAGTCAGAAAGTTATTCTGAAACAAATATTTATATTCAGGCCGTGAGCTCCTTCGCCAATGCACTCAACGTGCAGCACATGCTTAACCAGGAGGTACAGTGAGATGTCTTGTTCTGACCAATCGAGTATTTACAGGTCGCAGAGGTCGACGATGAAGGGAATCTGACGGGTCAGGTGAGTTTACGAATGAGAGCTCGAATCAAAAGTAATAACGCATTGACTATTCAGGCTGGCCAAATTGAAAAATTATGGAATACTCTCAATAATGGACCTGCCGCTGGTCTTTTTACACAGGCGTGCCAAGCTCCAGAACAAGTAACGTTCGAAAAAGAAAAAAAATTATTGCATGACTTTTTCAGCCACGAACGAATATCCAATCTGAAGCTGCTTCGGCCTTTCGAGAGTATAAGGATGTCACGGTGAAACAATCGATATCCTCGAATGTACAGGTATATATATTTACATAGTCAGTAAAATTCTTACCGCATACAATATTTAAAGAATGTCTCTCCTACAATGGCTACTGGATCCGGTCAGCACTTCGCTTCTCTTCTCGAGTGCCAGGTAACGCGTTAACCAACGAAATACAGCGAGAAATCGTTCTATTACTTTCAGGCCCTTCCCTCGGACTTCACATCTACTTCGGGAATTTCGAATGTAAGTTGCCCTGTTTACAAGTTAGAGACTCAGTGTACATTCACATCTATCCCTACTCGATTACAATAGAGTAACCTCTCATTATACAAGCACTTTGCAGTCGCTCACTTCGAAGGACCACCACGATATCATCTGAAGCAGAGGCGAGTGAAGTTGTTCTCGATCTAAAACAGGTATATATTTAGGAGCAGAAGGTGCATCTTCCAATGAAGAGGAAGGAAGCTCGTCTAGAAATGAAGGACGGGCGGATGTTAGCTTCTCTTCTTCCAATATCTCAATCGTATTTTCACAACTCCCATTTTGTTTAACTTGCACTTTTTTCAATTACGTCATAAAATCTTAATTATTTAAAATCTTAATTATTATTTATTATTTATTCATTTTGATCCTGCACTTGCTTGACATCCGCGAAAACTAAGCCCGATCTAACGATCATGGGTTTTCTTCAATCGCTCCTTTAGTTTTTGCATTGTCTGCTAGAGAAAGACCTCCCTTTCTACCTCCACCTTTCAGTATTTCGATGAAGCAGACTGAAAATCGGTGATGAAAGCAGTGGGCGTTTGAAAAAATTGTATTTGTATCGAACTGAAGTACTTTTTAGACGTTACCTTCCACTTTTTTAGCTCCCGTCACGAGCCAGCACTGGATTGTAGGAGTCTTTTTCAGATTGCATTAGTCTTTTAAGGCCCCACTCTCAGAATCACACGTTAATCCTACTTTTTCTACTTCACATCGTCTCTTCTAATGATGCACTAATGCGGAATATTCTCATGCTAGTGCATCGGAACCACACTTCCTGTCTTGGTCGTAATTCTCATAGCAGAAACGTTGTACCTCTCGATGCTTGGCACTTGGTTTCTTTCGTAACAGATATTGTAACAATCGATTTTCGCTGCTTGTCCACGTTTGGTTTTGAATCATTCGTTTGCATCTGTAGCGGTTCAACTGAGATGTATTACCTGCTGCCCAGCAGCTAAATGTTCCCATCGTTTCATCTCCCTTTTCCTCCGTCGATTATTACTATTCGATACACTCTGGCTACTTCTCCATTTCAACTCTTATCAATGATAGCAGTCACGCGCATTCTATACTTCCTTCCTCTTCTTCTCCCAATTTCCTTTTATTAGGGCTCAGTTTCGCCTCCCATTTTCTAGTGAGCATCCATGGCAACCCTCACTCGTAGCGAGAGTTTTTGAATGCCCCCCACTGCATTTCCCCGAAACCCTACCTCGCAACGGCTCCCTCACGTTGACTCTGAGAAGAGTACGGTAGCGGAGAGAGCATTTTTTGAAAAATCAGCGCGATTCATTAATCTTCTTCAACAATTACTTGGCCATTCATCTTTTCTTCTTCTCGTCTCTCTCATATCAAGTAGCTTAGTGGGCGACTCACTTCCTCACACCATTATTCCGTCGTACCTCAAAATTCGCATCTTCGCATACTACATAAGATCATTGGCCCTCTCTTTGACTTCTTCACAAGATTACTCACATTTTCTATAATCGGGTGAAATGCTGTAAAAAATCGTTGCTCCCGAAAGAGCAAGATAAGTTGCGCTCACATTTAATTCGAATCAAACGGGAGGGGAAGGCTGGAAATCATAAATTCCTTCTCCTAAATCTCCGTTCTTCTAATCTGCTGTCTTGAATCATGCAGTGAAAATATCACATCAATCTTATGTAGACGCTGTCTGCTTCTTTCTCTCTGCCTCTCCGTTTGTTTCACTTTTATTCCTCCGACTTCTAGTTCATTCAATCAGATGATGTGATATCGCCATGGTTTCACTCTAGATAGGTCTCTGTTTCGCAGAATTCAGATGTTGCACCGATTAGTGATGCGCGAATCTCCCTTGAATATCAAGATAACGCTGGTCTCCTTCGCATTACCATATCGCTTCTAGTTGATTCGCGTGCTATTTCTGAACAAGACGTCTCAGGACTTGCATCTCCACGGAAATGAACTCAACCCATCTGGATTCTAATATCCTAGCAACATTCCTACTGCAGAACATCGCAAGTGGAACTGCGAATTTGAATCCTGTGAGCGATAATTCTGGATCTAGGTACTTTTGATGAAATGTGAAAAAATTACATACATCCTTCCAGGATCTCGGTAAGCAACTGGCTACGAGACTTATCCCATTCCTTTGCCTCAACACGAACCAGATCACTAATGGTTCCTCCACTACTTCATCGGGAGCGACGAACCAGAATCAGAGCCAGCATCAGTTCACTCCTCCTCTTCCTCAGACAGCTGCTGGAGTCCCTTTTCTAGAAGCCAATCAGACTGTTGTAACTCAGAACGGAGTATTCGTTGCCGGTCCTCTGGTCTCGACTGAGCAGCGCCCTCGATCGGCCTCGATGCCTGTGATATGCCAAAAGATCTGCTGTGCCGGGAAGACTGCAAACCCATCCCAACCTCCCAATCCTGCTCTGGGCCAGCAACGATTCCTACTGTTCGGCCCTGCTAATTCTGCTCAAAACCTAGGCCAACATCAGTCAAGAGTCAGTCAAGATCGGCCTCAGACTCCACGCCCTGCTTCCCGGGCACCTACGCCTTTCCCTCAGTCCGGTCAGATCCAATCTGGCCAACCTGCTCCAGTCCGAGTCCAGCAAATCACTTGCTCACAAGAGGAACGCAAGGCGTTCGAGGAGTTCAAGATGTCTCGACGTCTCATATTCCTCGGTCCCGACAGAGTTCTTCGTCTGAGGAGTAAGGGAGTGGAGGTGCAGATAGGGAGGAACCATTTCATGCTCGGACTCAAGGATATACTTAAGGAGAATCCCAATGAGGTGAGGAATAGGGAGAAGTGAGTTGATGAGTTACACATTGATACAATTCAGTTCCTTCAACTGGTTGGTGACGCATTGGAAGAACTCCGTAATGAGGAGGTACGGATTGGGCCTTTTTTGGACATCTGGGATCGTGCGAGTATCGGACGATTGTCCCTTCCTCCTAGTTAAATTTTTGATTTACAGATGAAGAAGTCCGGGGCCAATTCGAAGTCGATTGCTGAAGTGAGTAACTTAATGATCCTACCCAATCAAATATTTCACAGCAACTCGACGAGGTCTTGGCACAGATGAAGAAGCACAGATCATCGCTGCTCGTCCAATTCGACCAAGTGAGCGGCTTGTCTGGCCACACATCAACGAATCAAGTGAGAGACCACAATGTAGTAGTTCCCATGGATACCTTTAGATAGAGCTGTTTTTCATAAATTCGAAAAGTTTTATCATGCACGATACTTTCAGCCTAATGCACCTTCACCTATGATGAATGGGCTAAGTCACTCGAGAAAGTCTGGAGCAACGAATGTGAGAGAAGACCTCGATAATATCGATTTATCTATTATTCCACAGGTTGCCACACTACAGAGTGGTGTTGGTCATCAAATTATGCCTCACCCTTCTGTCCAGGTAACAATCCAAGCAGACCACGATTAGGGAATGGGAACGAGGAATAACTCTCAATGAGATACTTTGCAGGCCAATGGGTACTATGGAAACTATGATGCACCCACCTCTTCTAGAGTGAGTTATTTGAGATAAATCACCAGAGAGATTGACATTCAGAGTCTTCCTCAACAGAACGGCAGCGTAATGGGAACGACTGACTCTCATCAGGCAAGTTATGCTATGTAATCGAAGGAAAACATTAAATTTAGAAGTGGAGAAGACGCAATCCGACCGGTCAGAATCCCAACGAACCACACAACAAGAAGTCGAGAGGCAATTAAACCGATTGTCTATTTCATCGTTTCTTATAACATTAATCATAATATTCGGTAACCATCAGCATAAAGTAAATAAATACCCACTGTGAGAGCATAAACTGTTAAAATCCTATAAAATGTGGATTTCTAAACACATAAAGTACTTTGTTCATGTTTTGTCGTCAGAGGAACGCGAACCGGCTTCGTTTCAGTTATCGTCTTTACTTCTTCGACAGACTGCAACTGAGAAAGTGAATACGTAAGTTATTCTTACCATTAGGGCCTTTGATTTTCGAATGTATGAAAATTTGAATTCTTTTTACACTCGTGGGTTCTAAATTTTACTCAATTTAGAAACAAAATAATAATTACTCGATTCTCTGTTAATCTGGAAAATTAATTATTTTCAACTATTTCTCAATGGATTCTTCGATTCTCATAATATTCGAATTCTCCTTCATTCGACATTTCGGAGAGAATGCTCGTGGACGCCCCCATTCGTCTTCTAGTCCAAGTGCACAGCCATTAATGCCGTTTTATGAGGTCTTTTATTTGCTGCGGAGTTCATATTAGGCCTGACATTGCTACTGAAAGAGGTTCTCTCTCTCATGAACGTCTTTTTCCATACTATACATTCGACTTTTTTTGTTTTTTTTTGTCGCTGCTTTATTTTTTAAATTTTTTTTAAAGCCGCTATTAATTTAGCTAACAAATATATCTCAGGGTTCGCGGACCTACGGAATGGATCGGAATCAAGTCGAGCACAATGAGATTGCTAAATTAATAAATTTGATCAGGAATGGAGGAGTGAAGAAAGATGTAAGTTAATGTTTTTTTTACTAATATAACGTGCCCAGAAAAGAACAAGCATTATTTTATTCACTTTGCAGTCTGATCTGCCTAAATTTAATCACGAGCAACATTTCGAGACAGAGGGTGAATGCAGATCCACAGTCTACCAGCCTTTTCCTCGGGTATTCTGTTGAATATAGTTAGAGTACATAGATTGCATTATGTGATGAACTTTTTTTACGAGGCTATTCAAGTGATAATTTGTCAATCCTTCACCTTCCAGGTTACTAAACACAAACCATTGGACCTGTTTTCGAAAGCGTGTGTTTGGACGCGAATCCTGGAAGGAGGAAGCTTATATCCGTATCTCAAACTGCAGTTATATTCGAGATTCTGCAGTACAAAAGGCAAGAAAAATGTACTTTATCGATTTGTGTACACTTGATTCAGTCGCAGACAAGAGCGAGGAAGAAATGACGGAAACGAATGAGATCACCAACAAGAAAACACGTAGACTTGTTCGCTCAGCCCTCGTCTAATTCAAATTCATGCTCATTTCACCATCAGTATAAAGAATTATTCCTATCACTGTGATCAACCAGTGTTCCAATCCTAATTGAATGGATCTCTTCTCTGAAAGAGTACCTGCCACACTGGTTGTTGTATCGTCTGTTCAATGAATACCTATTTCAAGGAACCCAAGGTCGATCGTTCGCCTCGATCCTCGATCGCGACTCAGTTTACGAGGTAAGTCATTTTACGTCAAAGTGTAGGAGTGCAAGGGGAAAATATTTCGTGTCTCATATAACTATGAAAGTTAGTTAGTAGGATCCTTTGAGTGGCTCTTTAATCTATATCCACGTTGAATTAGTATTGACGATGCCAAAACTTCGAGAAACCCCTATTTCAAGAAAAAAAATGCAGGCCTAACTCGAGCAAATGCCGAATATTGCTCCAATCGACTGTACCAGCTCCGTACCCGCTTAACCTCATGGGGGTGCCTACGCGAACTGTTTTCCGCATATCCTCCCACGGGATTGCTAGGCGACTTTCAGAAGGTTTTTTCGAAAAAAAAATCAAAATTGCCAAATTCAAGTTTAAAAAATTGGAATGTAGTTGGTCTGGAGGCGAAGCAATTTAGGTCGTGTGCACCAACTCAATTGGACAATCAGTTCCCAAGTTATTCGTCAAAAAATGTAAATTCACCCATTGGAGCCAGAGAGACTGGCCAGAGGAGTTTCTCTATGGAGAAGGACCACGGGGTTTTCTCTATGGAGACGGGCCAGAGGGTTGTACTGTATGGAGACGAGCCAGAGGGTTTCATCATTGCAGTATCATGCAATTTTACATGTTTTTGAGGAAAAACTTTAAAAAAGCAAAACTAGGGGATACATCAGGAAGAGTCTCTCAATGGGCCCTACTAATCAACTTTCATCGAAATCTGAGACATAAAATATTTTCTGGTAACGAAAGGACTCGCTTTCCTACACTCTTAAAGAAAACCCGTGCTGTATCCATTTCAGTTCCTTATGATATGGGTATGCGAGTATTCAGTTTGAGATGCGATATTGAGGAAATTTTGAATAAATTAATACGAAACCGGTTCTGAATCGAAAAGAGGAATGCCGTTATTCGCTTGTAGTCTCCCATTCCTTACATGTGTTCTAGTGCTTTCTCATACTTTTATTACTGTAGGAATTTTATGCTATCATATCTTAATAATCTTCAGTAGGAAGTAGAATGACTTCATAAATACGTTAATTGTTTGGAATAGCAATAGCCTAGTCGGCTCTGATAGTTTACTTTTGTCCCATGAGTCAGAGCCTATTCATTCCTAATTTCCTGCAACGAATCTTCCATGTATTCATCTCCGTATGTTACAGATTCCGTCACTATGAATCTGTCCAACAACGAGCTCATCAATTTCTACATGGCGAATTATGGACTAAACAATGGAGTAAGTTGTTGTATTACTGATATGATTTGTTTCCTCTCGAATCTTCATATTTCAAGGCTGTTCTCGGGAATAACGGACTTGCCCATCCCCATGGTGTTCCACAGGGAACTTCCTCTTCTCCATCATCGTCTAACAGTCGCATCAACGCACCTGTCAACCCTGCAGAGAAGGATACGGAAAGTGAAGACGAGGAAACAATCAAGGAGTCAAAGGATTTCAACATGAATGTGTGGATGGAAAGGACGAGAAGAGCAGTTGCAAAGTGTAGTGACTGGCAGGTATACAATCACAATGGGGAAACATATTTGTAGCATCTGTGCCCACTCAAGATATTACATTCAGGTCACACAAATCGGCGAGATGGCGAAGAATGAGAAGTTGATTAGAGTGCAGAAAGCGAGAGAGGAGGAGGAAAGAAAGAAGATGGAAGAGGAGGAGAAGAAGAGGAGAGAAGAAGAAGAAAAAGAAGAGAAGAAGAGACAAGAAGAAGAAGAGAGGATAAGAAGGGAAGAAGATAGGATAAGAAGGGAGGAAGAGAGGAGACAACAAGAAGAGAACAAATTATTGCGAAGAAGACTAGAGAAGGAGCAGAGGGAGGCTCAGCAGCGAAAGCAGAAAGAAGTTGCCCAGACTATGGCTCTCTTGAAGCAGTTCCAGGTGATGCAACAAGTGAGTAACTCAAATATGGCTTGTGTAGAGTGATAAAATAATCTAAACCGCCTTCCCCTCAGGTATCTACAAGTTCTCTCAGTACTCCCACTCCACTTGCTCAGCTGAACGCAGGACTCAATCCACGTCCCGAGGTATAGATCCTGGCCAACATCAGTTACTATCTTGAAAATCATTATCATTGGTAACCTAATGATATCAGGTAACAAACACAATTATTATTATTTTCAGGTAGCACTTCCCAATGCAAGCACTCTCCAAATCGGAGTTGGTCAACCTCCGCTGGTGAGTTCTGAGTAAAGTCGAGGTCTTCAAATGTAAACCAATCAAATTCAGGTATCTGTCGACTATCTTCGTCCACCCACTCCATTCGTCCCTCAAGCCCCAGTTGCTCATGTAGCTCCCGCTCCCGCTCCCTTTGGACTTCGGCTTTCTCAGGTATACTTATGAAAGGAAAACGAGTGAATAAAAAAACGTTTGAAATATTTAAATCACGTTCTTCAGCCATCACCTCAGCCTCCAGTTCCAGCCTTCTGGCTCAACAAGAATCCTTCTCCAGCTGTGCAGGTTAGCAGATGGTGCTGATTATTGATTTCTTCTCTGTTCAGAATTTGGCAAACCCAGGAATGCAGTCCCTTCAGAACGGATCGATATCACAGGTGAGACAGAAAGAAAGATAAACTGATCATCGTCGTCGGCAATCACATGTGGTCCTTACAAATTTGTCCATTGCCAGATTCCTCACCCTTATCTTCCAACTGGTGGATTCGGAGCATTCCCACAAGTACAGGCAAGAAAGATATTTCAATTAACGATGGAATCTGTCGAAAAGGGATTATTTTTTCAGACTCAGTCGTCGCAGCAGGTCCTCGTTCAACACAACCAGACTATTGCTGCAATGCCACCCAACATGACATTACAGCTCGCCAATCAAGTAATAACCGTGTAGAATCATAGAACTTAAACAGAAATGTTCCAGGCACTTCAAATCAACAGGCAGATGATCTCCGATCTCCCTGGCACATCTGCGTTGAACCAGTGCGACTTGTTTGCTGAAAGACTGAGATTTCTCAACCTTCCTTTCCAAGGAAATGTTGCCATGGTATGTATTTCATGAATAACGACAGATCTATTTCTCGATCGGCGTACGAATCTTTCCTTCCAGGGATCGAAGAGGACGGGTACGAATGAAGATGCTGCTAACGCATCGAAGAGGAGAAAATGAGTGTATCACTCTATTCATTCGCAGACAGTAGAGTGCCAAACTTTGCCATGCAGCCTTGCCTTCGATTCTTTCAATTCGTTTTCTCTACTCGTTCATATTTTATATTTTTCTTACTCTTCACTTATTCTCGATTATCTCTAGCCATCTAAGTAGGTATGAAGTTAGGAAGTGTGTGACACCTACTGCTTTGACTTGATTTGACTTGCCCTTTGTCGCAATACATTCTAATCTAGGCATTCATTTCGCTCTACAGTGTCTAATGATATTTAACGATAAATCTAGATGGCTTTTACTGTAAGAATTGACCCCTCTATTCAATGCGAATATTCCTCCAGTCTGTGCCCACCCAGCTGAACGTTTTGTTGCGTCACATTTCACCCACCTCCCCATCTCACCGTAAACATCCATCACGCCATCCTCTTTGCGTAATCATTCTTCTCTCTGAGTTATGGAAACATCTGTGATCCCAGGGCTCTTCTGATGGGTAATGTGAATGGATTTGCACTTTCTCGCCCTATAGCGCTCCTCCCCCTCCACGCCATAGACTTGCCTCTCTCATAACCTCCCCTCTTTCCTCCTTTACCCTCTCTCTTTCTTACCTTTTTAGAGGCCCCCCTGATTCCTTTGGGTTACTTTTCTCTCCCTTAGTAGTAGGTGACAAATCTATCACGAGTGCCCTTCTCTATCCCCCCTCTGAATTCCGCGGTCCTCTATTGTCCGGCGGAAACAAAGGGAGTGCAGCAACAGTAGATCTGTACGTAGCTTCCGTTCTCTGTTTTCTGATCCCTCCTTCATCTCGAACTATGGCCCACTCTTCTCTTCATTCTACATCCGATTCCCGTCTCTCTGTCATGGAATTCTAGTGTCATTGTAGGTGATTGACTATGAACAAGGACGAGTTCAATCGCAAGTCTCTCGGAGGCGGTGCTCAGGAGAGACAGGTAATGACTATCAAAATCGCAGGGTTTCTTTCGATCATTTCTGGCCTCGATTTATCTATGCTGAAGATCATTTTCTCTTAGGGAGACGGAGATGCAGTCCCTTCATCCGGATCGGGAGCTGAAAATGAATCGGTTCCCGCGAGTCAGATTGATGCAACCATTGATGAAGTGGCAGCCAACACCTCGTTTCCTCTTCCCTCGATCGAACTCATCAAAGCGATTGTGAACGGAACGAATACAATTCCGGTGGACCAGCCACCGTACGTCACTCCTCTTAAGCAGTTGATGCACCGAGTCATGGCTACTTCCCCCAATAACGAGGACGGATCAAGCGAGCAGGTACAATTAGATCAATGATTCATTCTCATTTTCGGTTTTAGTTGATGGAGATCGCCATTAAGTGTATCTGGACGGTCTCTCACAGGAAGACTAAGCAGAATCAAGAGGTGCGATTACTGAACCTGTAATGAAGGAGTTTGGTTCTCTTTCCAGGTCCAGGTCGCCCCTCCCACTATGCAGGCCTCGATTCAAGGCAAGCCTTTCACTGGAGCAGGCACATCTCTCGCTCAACAGGTTTCTCCATCACTTGCACATCTTCACTTTAGCATAGTGCGCAAGAACGATAACAATGAAACCTCTTCGCAGACTCTGGTTGCTCCCAACAACGCATCGATCTTCCCCTCTTTCTCTGGATTTGGAGCATTCGGAGCGCCTCAGGTATAATATTACTTCATCGTAAATAGCCTTTTTGTGTTGTGTTCAATGTATTAACTATTTTTCGCGTTTGACATAATTTTTAGGCAACTCCGATTCTCCCTCCTCCCGGTCTCTTCCCAATGAACATCGTGCAGGTATATTTTTCTGATTAAAGCAAGATTGCACTCGAATCGCTACCGTATCCTTAAAAAGGAATGAGAGTTATCTTACTAGTAGATCATTTGAAATAATTTTTAGCAGGCGGCGTATGCTCTCTCGATGCAGAACAATCTCCAGGGCGCCTTCCCTCAGGTATCCAGATGGTTTATTTTGGTGAAAGTGCTTGACAGAAACGGACAATACCGTCATATCGGAAAGGACACAGGAATGATGAACTGCTTCAGTTCCCCCTTCATCCTCATGCTCAGCCCATGATGGTGCCTCGTCCTCGTCCTCCTCCTCCTCCTCCTCCCATGGCACCTTTCCTGTACCCAGTCCAACAACAGGTGTGTTAATCAATTCTCTATTGGCGAAGCAATGATCAATATTCGAGCAGGTTCCAAGCCAGGGAGGGCGTCGTAAGAACACTGGAAATGGCGAAGGAGAGACTCCAACGAAGAAATAGTAGCTCGAGATGACATTGATTGTTGGAAGGACCGATTATTCCCTCACTTTTACTTCGTCTGTCTTTTCACCCCTTGTATCTTTACTGTTGTTGCATGGTTTCATTGTTCCAATTGTGCTCATCTTACCTACGTTTTGTGAATTACTCCTTGAAGTTGAAATCATATCATAAATTACCAACTTAGTTTTATTTCAAGGTGATTACGCATATCACATGATCATTATCCAAATTTTCAATATTTGTCTGATAAAATGATAAAACAATATTCGTTGGAACATCACATTTCTATCCCCTCTCATCTCATCAATATCTGGTCTCATAATGAGTTTCTACATCGATACATCGGTGTAAACACCTTGTTCACGCCACCATCATTGCGCAATCATCCTTCTTTCCATGTGAGCAGTTGGCCAGTTATCGTAGTCATCTCACCGCCATAAGGATGAGTACAGGGATGGATTCGTACTTTCTCACCCTTTTGAGCAGACCCCCATAAATTCCATCTTCCCCTTTCTCTCTCATACCCTCATGATCTGCCCTTTCCAGAGTGCAATCTTTCGCTCGATGTAAGTCTTAAATTCATTCGCTCCGCCCACCGCGAATCATTTTTGATTGTCCTTTTTGAGATTTCAGATCTGCTTAGGTGTGCTGTCATTTTTTCGGGGAAAGAAACCAAATTTTTCCATTAATCCACCTTAAACCTACAAGTGGAACAGATGCTTCTGAGAATCAATGAGGTCTTTCTTTCTTCCTTCCTTACCCTCCCTCTTATTGTGTATCTTCCTCTTCTCGATGACACTCATACCTGTGCTGCGATTGTTTCATATCAAAATTCATTTGCCCATTTGGTTTCCCGCATCTCCCTGACCCAACCTCTTTTTCTTACGTCTTCTGGATTGTTTATGTATCCGTACTCGCCGCCCCTTTTCTTTCTCTCACTGATCTCCATTCTTCCTTTCTGATCTGTTTCTGTTCTCTACTGTTCCCTCCCCCTCCCTGCCCTCGTGTCTCAACCATACTGTTTTTCAAGGCAAAGCAATTTCTTTCTGAGCGAGAATTGGGTGCGAGAAACATGAACGAGGTCTCTCCCACCGACAATCAGGACGAAGTCACCCTGGCAAGCGAGGTGGGTGGCTCATTCCACCGTACACTACTCATGACTGTCCAAAGGGACAGTCCAAAGGGCTATCCAAAGGGTCTCGGGGTGAGAGCAATTCAAGCTGACGTTAACACAATTCAGGACGTGCAAAGAC
Organism: Pristionchus japonicus; assembly: GCA_900490845.1. NCBI lineage: Eukaryota > Metazoa > Nematoda > Chromadorea > Rhabditida > Neodiplogasteridae > Pristionchus > Pristionchus japonicus. The sequence goes on from LS520362.1 coordinate 317,203, forward strand.
CTCCATCCACTCTCATCAATGCTTCCCCGACGGGAGTCAGTGCCAACCCCGATGAGAGAACGGCCTCTCCTACTGAACCCGTCCAGAAGGATGAGAACGATGAAGTGGCAGTCGCTCTTCTTCCTGCTCTCTCCAATCTGGAATCGATGGATCTCTCGACGCTCACCGTTCTCAGCAATGCCACTCCTCTTAAACGGCACATGTATCATCTTATTGTCGGACAAAATTGGTACCTGGATCCTACTAACGACGAGGTGAGACTTACCGATTACAGTTTCTTCAACAATTATAACCTTCAGCTCAAGGAGCTCAGCCGATTGTGTGCAAATGTAAAGAAGAAGAGACAGAAAGAGGTAAGGAAAATCGTTTTTAAAGAAGGACATTTTAAGCGCTTCAGGAAAGTCGTCATCGTCCTATGGCAAAGATGCCTTCTGAGCAGGTACGTTAAACCCAGATCTGCACATTTATCGATAGTCCGTGAATCAGAAAATTTAACGTTTTTTTAGGATCAGCCTAATCCTCCCCGTCCTCCAGTCGCTCCGACAGCGGCGATAGGACGTGCCGGCCCTGTTCGTAAACTTTTAAGCTCGTAGTACCCGTTGAATAGGTCGAAATCACGATAACCTAATTCAGCCTGAACTCTTTGGATCTATCTTGCTACAGAACCAAACGGCATTCACACAGGTATGAAATTTCAATTTTGCCTATCATGTTTTCTTGCTCTAAATTGCATATTCGACAGACACAAGTTGTAGGCTCCTACAACTTCCTCCACCGCTCCTTTACTTCCTATCCTTCCCTTCAGCACAACCCCAATGAATACCCTGAGCCAGGTATATTTTCTCATGCTCGCATTCTCTTTTTTAACCAATCGTTCGCTACTAACATGATATTTCCTCTAAGTAATACAACTGATTGCAGTTTTATGCATCGATGGCTTCTTCCCTCATCACACTCCTCAGTCAGAGAGTAGTCAATCCATTCGTCAGTATTATTCATCTTTTCACAATTTGATTGTCTAATTACTCTATCGCAAACTAAAAGTCGCATTCATTTCTGGAAGAAAAAAATAGCCGAATATTACCTAAATTCAATCGATGCATTCAGCAGCCACCTGTGCTTCCTCCTCCTCCTCTTCATTTCGGTGTTTCTTCGTTTCTTGATCAGGCTTCAGGCGACGTCCAGGTTCCAATTCATATCGTCCTATACATTTTCAACGTCATTTGTATTCAGTTGAGCACCGAAGCTGCTCCTCAACCCGAAGATCGAGAAGAAGATGAGGAAGTCAGCTCTAAGAAAACAAAGAAGTGAGACGAGAACGGAATTCTTTAGTTTTTTATTTATCCCAACGAATTTGGCAAAATTTTCAACAAAAGAATCTCATTTTCTCCTTTCTATTCTTTCTGCACTTTAGGCTAATGTATGTATCGCTTCTGTTGCTTTGTGGTTAGTCTATTCCGAATCACCTCTTCACACCTTTGCTAGGATCATTGTATGTTGATCTTCAATTACGTATTCATATTATTGCTTTTGAAACTGATTTCGATTTCAAGGTGAAAATCTCAAGCACTGCATCTCAGCACTTTCCATATCTGTATTTTTTTCTGATAATATGATAAAATAGTGCTCACTGCAATAATAATGCAATAATTTTCCTTGAATGTTCATTAGCTCCTCCCAGCATAATCGTCATCCAAAATCCATTTTCGAGATTCCCAATCCGCTGAGTTATCGTTTATCTGAAAGAAAATTAAAATTTTTCACTTTTTTCATCTTGAATAAAGAAGTGCAATGGAAGCTCCACAGGTTAAAATTGCTTGTCCCTTCATCCTCCCTTTCTTCTTTACCATCTCTCTCTCTCACTCACCATCTTTTTGTCGCTGCCCTTTCTCGACACTCTTCCCGGGACACCGCGATTGGTTAATATCAACAATGATTCGACGATATGGATTCATTCTCCCTGGCCTCTCTTGATTCTGTCCTCTGGATTGTTTATGTAAGCTTCCCTTCTCTTCCCTCCCACTGATCGTCATTCCACCTTTCCGATTTGCTACTCTTCCCCACTCCCCTTTCTCAGCTCTTTTAACGCTGTGAAATCAGAACTACACACGGATACGAAGGGAAGACATGAACATTCCCATCGACGATCAGAACGGAGTCACTCAGGCAGGTGTTATGAATGTGAAATGTCTCGTCTTACTGTACGTATATTTGTCAATCATCACATTCAGATGGACACACTGCTGTCCATTCTTCATGGAGAGGGAGGTCAGCCGTGCAAGATCCAGAACTGTCCAGAGCCCACCCACAATGTCGCGGTGAGGAACAACTCTTTGACCGTTGTATTATTCGGTGGGGGTAATTCTACTCAAACTGATGTAAACAAAATTCAGGACGTGCCAAAACCTCAAGCCACACCTAAGGCTCGCAACACTAGCTTCATGATAGAGGCAATACTCGGTGCAAATCCCAATCAGGAACAGAGCCGTCTCATTGAATCTAATGAGAAGGAGATGATCGATGCAATCGCCCATCCTCTCACTTCCTCCGTCGATTTTCCAGCTCAGTCGTCCACTCGTCTGAAAGACTCCGATGTTCATCCCACCTCTTATCTCGATCTCAGCAATGCCACCGATATGAATCGCTTTATGGCAGGTCTGATTATAGGCCGTGATTTGAGTAAGGATCCTTCTGCCGACGAGGTGAGACTACCGAATAATAATTTCAACAATAACATTCCTCAGGTGCAAGAACTTCGCAGATTCTGCAACAATTGGACAAAGAAGAGGAAGAGACAGGTGAGGCTCAGCGAGAAGGAGGGATATTCACCTCATTGTTGTGCAGAGAGCTAAGAAGACTACTGATGGGGAAAAGAAGTTCGAAATCAGATGCGGTTTTCTACAGATGGCAGCACAACTCAAGAAGGATCAGAATAAGCGGTTGCGTGGTCGCGCAGCCCCCAAAGCGGAGAATGGACGTCCCGGATCTGTTCGTCGTACAGCTTCCCCCACAGCTCCTCCCCTTGCTGTCACCACCGCCACTCCTGCCACGAGCCAGGTTTATTTTTCTCCTGCTCTACACTCTTTCAAATAATCGTTTTACCATTTCCGTGATCATTACGACTAAAGTAACCACTGATTGCAGTGTGGAGGATCGACAGCCTCATCCTTCATGCCTTACATGATCCAGGGAGGATTTCCCCAATTCGTGAGTATTATTCAGCTTCTGTCACAATTTCAATCAGCAATTCAGGTTATTTAAACTGAAAGGTACAAGTACTACTGAAAAAATATGAAATTAGTCGAAAATAATTCCACTCAATAAATGCTTTCATCATTGCCAGATGTCTCCTCTCCCTTCTCCGTTCGGTGTTCCCTGGATGCCTATTATGCCTTCATTCGACCTCCAGGTGCGATTCCATGTTGTCCTGTACATTTCCAACGCCATAACATCAGAAGACACTCACTGCACCTCAACCAAAAGAGAGAGAAGAAGAAGAGGCCGCCTCTAAGAAGTAAGAAGTCAAACGAGAACGGAATGTATTCGATTTATTTGTTTACCGCGGTTTTGCCGAATTCGTATTGATTTCACAACTTTCTTTGACCTGTCCTTTCCATAATTTCTGCCCTTTCAGTTTATGATTGTGTCGTAACTGTTGTTTTGATAATATGTTTTCTTGTTCTAATAACTTTTCAAACAGAATTTTTGATTTCGAAATTATCATGAATATCTGCTCTGCCTCTCAGCATCTTGCTTAGTATGTATTTACAATATTCTCTGATAACACGATAAAACTGTACCATAGCAATACCATCTCTCATTGAATACTTATCTCAAGCATTTCTTCCTACTGGGTCTCCACACCTTTTGGAGTAAACAACTTGTTCACGCTTTCCTAATTGTGTAATCATTCATCTCTTCCTGTGAGCTGTTGACTAGTTATTGGAACATATGTGATCTCAGCTCCATTCAAATGGGTACTGTGAATGTCTTTGTTCGTTCTGACGATCTGGATAGCACTGCCCATCCATCTTCGCTTCTCTCTCATCACTTCCTCCTCTGCACATTTCAGAGTGAGACCATTCTTTCGATGTCAGGCAATATTTATTTTTTAGTCACACCTTATTGTGTTTTTCGCTTATTTTGAACGGAAAAATCAAGTTTTGTGGGTTTTGTCAAAAGTTAAACTCTTTTAGTCCTTGACGTCTTCTTTTTTGCTTCGCTCTTTCTCTCTCGACGGACGTCCAACTACGTCAATGGTCAATCACAGGTATCCCTCTATATAGACGTCCACCACTTTAATCATTACCTATCGACATCTTCACTAGGACCATCCGCTTGTGCACCAATTCCTGTCATAACTCTTTTCGCGCCTTCTCTCTTCCTCTTCCATCCATTCTTCTCTCACCACAAAGAGTAGTTGATCGAGTAAACTGTATTGTCTTCTGTCAGTAACCCTCTCACAACACACCACATGTTTCCCGCCTTTGTCAAGTCGTTGTTTTTGACAGGCAACCGCCTTTGGATCCTCAGCCCTACTCCTTGCTGACTCGTATTCATCATAAAATTGATTGATCTTCTCCTCTCGCTCTCTTTTCTTCCCTTCCTTCCAAAATCTCTCTTCCTTCACTGTTTTGCGACATTCACATGGTCATTCTCCCTAGATGACCATCATAACTCCTCTCCAGAGATGGGAAAGGTCCTCCCCCTCCTTCTCGCCGTTTACTTTCATCCCCCCATTCCCTCACTGCCCGATCAGTTTATGTCAGAGACAAAGGGAGGGCATCTGTACTTAGATTCCCTCCTCCAACTCTCCTCCCACTGATATCCATTCTTCCTTTTCGGTCTAAGGATTTTCTCAACTTCTCTTTCCCTGCCCTCATGCCTCCATTCTTTTAGTTGTGTGTACTCAGCATCGCCCGTAATGGATATCAGGATCAACGAGAAGCCCGAGATCGTTCAGGGAGACGAGGTAATATTGTCATGTTCTCTATTCAAAATGCCTATTCGTTCTGTATTTTCTCATTAATTTACCGATTGCAGGCTGCGGAGACTACTGACGAACTTCCGAGTCAGGTAATGGCTCATGAGACAACGAAGAAGAGAGTACTCTCCCTCCTCCACTCGGTAGAAGACTGCACAGTGGATGGATGCGAGGAGTGTGAGATTGAAGTCAGCATCTAGTTCCACCTTATTGAGATGTACAATGGAAAAAAAAACAGCACACCATTCAGGTCGGGAGTCCTCAATCTGCTCTAGTGGCTCCTACGGGGGTCCGTCTCGATCCGGTAGCGGCCTCTCCTGCTAAATCTGGCCAGAGGAAGAAGAAAAAGCCTGCGATCGCCCTGCCTCCTCCTTCCTCGAACGTTGGGGTGAGGATCTAATTCTATAATAATATTCTTCATTGAGAATTTTTGTTCAACCAAACTTGAACACCATTCAGGCCATGCTTCCTCCTCCATCCGTTCCCATCAAGAAGGTGAAGAAGACCTCTCCTCCTACTTCCTCTTCCTCCATCTTTCCTCCTACTGCGGTGGCAAAGACGAACACCTTCTTCAAGGATATCCCTCTTACCCCGATCAACGAGCATATCGTCAAGATGCTGATCCAGAATCCTTCCTGGACTGAGGATTCTCCTTCGAAGCAGGTGAGACTGATAAATTGCCGTGTGTTCAAACAAAATGAGAATTCAGTTGCAAGAGCTCGTGAATCTCTGCAATAAGGTCACTGGAGAAAGGCGCGAGAGAGAGGTACCGTGTAAACATCTCAAAAGAAGAATAAACGTATCTTTTCAGCCCAACACCACTCGTCTTCCTACGACTGGAAATAATGTGCAGCAACCGTCTCAAGTAAGTCGATTGAGCATTCAATCCATTTAGTTTCCAATCTGATAAGGTGTTCCGCAGATGTCTGCATCCCAGCCCCTTCGCCCTCCTTCTCCCCTTAACCTTCCTCTCAAGTGGCAAGTAGACGGAGTATGTTTGATTCAGTCATTATTTGTAGTTTAATCAATGCCGATTCGCTTTGAGTCTCCGTAGTTCCTTTAATCCGTCCATGAGTAATGGCTGCTCAGGGACAGCCGACGCGACCTCTTCGTCCAGAAACTCCGATTCCTCGCGTGGAGAGCCAGGTACTGAAATTCATTTCTTAGATCCATAGAAACCCGAAAAATAACACCGAAAAATAATTAAAATATTTTTTATTTGAAGGCAGCAAAAATGTTCGCCCTCAAGCGCTATTTTTTTAAATAAGTCACTTTTTCCATATCAATCAATTAAATAATTTTTTTCCAGGGTCATCCAAATCCTCATGCGCACTTTGCGCCCATTATCGGCCGTGCTGGCCCTGTACGTTGTTTGTTTCTTTTACATCTAATACTGAAAGGACAATGTATTCAACCAGATAAACAAAAATTCAGCCGGTTCGCTATGGATCGCTTGTCGGAATGGGACCGCAGAACTACATGGGAGGCATACAGGTATAATTTAACGCTTCTCGCTTCCAATAAACACATGTGCGATTTGCAGACTCCCCATCCTCTTCCTTCCATGGCTGCTCCTGCCAACGCGATGATGGCTGCGTACCTTGGAGTATGCTTTCCATTATCTTTAGAACCGTTTTCGCATTACTTTCTGATCACTCGTTCGCTATTCTAACCAATGTCAACATACAGGGTCCATACGGTGGATCGATGGCTCCTCCCCCCATGCAGTTCCTTCTCCACGGAGGATTTAACCAAGTCGTAAGTATTATTTTTCTTTGCCCAAGTTCGATTATAATAACGATATCATAAAACATTGCTACATTTGTTTTCAAAAAACCATCTCAAAACCACATTGATAACTGAATGAAAAACTCGTTTGAGAAATTGCCTTCAATATCTAAAAAAAGATAATTCAGGAGAGAATGCTGCCTCCCCTTCCTCCTCCTCCTCAACAATTTCCTTCGTACATGGACCCCGGCCTCGTGCACCTTCAGGTTCGCTTCAATATTTTCTCAGCATCTCTCTCGTCAATCACAATCAGATGGGAGCTTCCGCTCTTAACCCTGAAGTGAAGGAAGAAGATAAGGATGTCGTCACGAAGAAATAAAAGAACTGGCTGGATTTATGGTCAGGTCCATTTATCAACCTCTCTCACGTCTGTCTTCCCCGTTCATTTCTTTCTTATCTGTTGACTTGCTTTTTTTTATGTTTTTGCTGCATTTTGCTGGATCCACAATTGTTAAATTTCAACAGCTCAATACTTAATATCGCTCAATAAATAATGAATAAATAAATATCAACAGTTAAGTCGGTCGCACAATGCGTATCCTATTCTTTTGCATTATAACTCCTCTGTCTCTCATAAATGAGAGGCGAAGAAGAACGAACTGGTAATATCAGCTTAGACTATTATCCATTTCTCTATGAATTTTTTCTTCGAAAATCTTCAAATCTTTATGTGAAAAAATAGTCGATCCACCTCAAACTCTCCCTCCTTCATCGTAGGTGCATCTCGAATATTCTTCTTCGTGGTAAATGTAAACGCTCTGGAATCATTCGATATCAACTTGACGATTGCCGATAGTTTACTCTAATAGTCCTCTCTTTCTCTCGTCCTCTGCATGCTTCTGCCGTTCGATCACTCTGTTCCTTCTGGAATACTCGTCTTTCTTACTCAACTCCTTCATTCTTACTGTGTCGTCACTTTGTTAGCCCTATCCAAAGTGTCGTGAATTTCCAGACTTTCTGGTCATCAATATTATGAACGAGAAGAAGAAGATGAGCAATGGAGAGAAAGGATTGAGCATGCCGCCGGGAATGAGTTCTCTCACCAGAAGAGACGTGAGTCGTCCCATTCAGCTGAGTGGAGTCGTGAGTGTTTTTCCCAATTTGATAGCCTTTCTCAGCCTGTTCATTGCAGGGCGCCGCGAATCTTCCGAACTTGGGAATGGGATTCAACGTCAATTATAATCCTTGGTGGGGAATGGGCCAGTGGCCGGGATATCCATTCTACGGCCAAGGTGGAATGTACTCCCAGAATGCACATCAGGTGAGCGTCTCACATTAAGTCCGTCATTTTTCCCATCGGGAATCCTCAACCCCTTAATACGTTCAGTTCAACGTCATGCCTCCCCTCACTCCCACAGTGAACAATGCAAATTGGATGCATTCCTCTACTACCATCCCTTCCCTTGACCCCTCTCTATCAACGAAGAACAACCTCAGGGATGGCACCCCTTTGAACCTATACATGTATCACTTGCTGATATCCAGCGATTGGAAGGAGGATCCGACTCCAGAACAAGTGAGACTTACCGAGTGGAGTAATGAAAATCGTGAATATTTTCAGTTGGACCTTCTCAACTCGCTGTCGTTCGACATCTGCAAGAGACGATTTTATGCTAAACCGATGGAGATGGTGAGGAGAACCATTGCCAGAGCGAGCTCAATAAAAAAATCGCAAAACAATTCGCAGGACCAACAGGCGGGCGCATCCAATCCGGTCGAGAGCTCGAATGAGGGAGAGAATGGAGCTCCTCCGAAGAGAGGAAGGGAGGAGGAAGAGAAGAGATGATCTTCTCACTCTCTATCTCTCATAATGTCTAGAATGAGAGCAGACAACATCCAATCTAGAGTGCATCTTGTGCTTTCCTCCTTCTCTTTCCACTCATTCCGTCAGTACGAATACCTCTGACTACATCTATTCATATTCAATTCGTACTCTGTCTAGATTCCCACGCCAATCTATTCGTTGTCGAGATGCCCCTCTCTTCCCATTCTTAGTTTTCCATCTCCTTCGATCGATGCCTTGATTTTATTGTAAATTCCCTCCAGTGCTCCTTATCTTGTCTTCCCCGTGGGTTGAAGCTTGTGAGTCTTTTCACTTGTTTACGTTATGAAATCACCTCAACATGCTCATTGGTTCTTCCTATTTCGATAAATAATTGGTTGATCTGTCGGTCATCGCCTTTGTTGCGCAATTGTTTCACTCTCCCTGTAAGTTGTAGGCATCTCTAATGTGAAAGTCATTCCGTAGGCATTGAAGTATGGCTAAAACTTTTGGCGCTCTTTTCTAATCCCTCTCTCTATTTCGCGTGAATCACTCATTCATTTCAACTAGATGACCACAAAACTGCTCCCAAGTCAGCATAAAATCGATAGTTCATAACCCCTCGATGATGATTTCTTCCCTTCCTGTTAGCTTCTCTTCTCCTCTCTCTCGCAAGAATAATTCTCCTTAGATGGTCATCAAATCTCTCCAGTGGCGAATAGTATCGTCCTTCTCCGTTCCGTCCATAAAGTCATTCATTCAATAGTCTGTCAATAGGGCTGAAAAACATCACATTTCCACTGTTCACGTTCCCTTCATGTCGAGTTTCGAATATTGAGTTTTCTTGGTCGTAAGCGTAATTGAACATGAATCATTCGAGACCTCATCCAATCGACGATAGTTTACTCTAACCGTCCCTTTTCTCTCTCTTTCTCTCGTCCTCTAGATCTTTCTGTCATTCGATCACTCACTTCCTACTGGTGACGCGTGGCTAAAGTCGAATCATTACTGTAGAGTTGGCCTATGGAGTCCCTATTCTGTTTATATTAGGGGCTCATCACTCATTCATTCATCAACTGACTATCAACATAAACACTCTCAACTTGGGTCACGGCACCAGCATATACTGTTTATGATTCGGAGTATTCATCTTCTTCCCCTATCCTCACTCCACCATCCCCTATCCTTTGCTTACTCCACCCTCCTCCACTTGGTACTGTCGCCCTCTTTTCCTTTGTTCTTCTCTTTCTATGCGTCTACCCCTTATTTAACTACTATACTTCCTCTCACTTGTACTCGCGATCCTTCAGCTCATCTCGAGATGATCATTCAGGTGTCAGTTCCTTCATTGGCTGTCCACCATGAACAACTACAATCTCAACGCGCTGGGCGGCAACATGAATGGAGTGAGTGAACATTACACCATTCAACTTTTTTTTCTTGCTAATGTGGTGTTAAAATCTTGGAAAAGTAGTTGGAAAAGTAGAAAAGTAGTGTTAATTTCTGGATGGAAAAGTAGCTGGAAAAGTAGTTGGAAAAGTAGGCTAATGGAAAAGTGTTCGGATTTGAATTCCCGCGCTTTTCGCTATCTCAATTCTCTCTGGACCAATGACCACAATAATTGAACGACACACTTGATTTGACGTCACAATTGAATAGATCGATTTTCAAGTCGATTGTTTCACTGGGAGATGATAAATGAATGAAAACGAAAATTGCGGGAATTCAAATCTCGCTACTTTTCCAACTACTTTTCCATTCAGAAATTAACACTACTTTTCTACTTTTCCAACTACTTTTCCGTGATTTTAACACCACATTACCTGTATGGCAATTGAATTTCAGGCGGCAATCGATCCGATTGCTTATTGGCTTCAGCAACTGAATGCGCAGCAAATTGTCATCCCGTCTGCCCAGGCCGCCCTTCCCGCTCCTCCCACTTTGGTCGCCAGGGTAGCTCCGGTCGTTCCTCCCGCGCCACCCGTTCATCAGGCTCTGGTCGCTCAAATGGCTCCGCCCGCTCCACCCGCTCCGGTCGGATTGAATCCCCTTCTCTTCCCTGGCGCAATCCACAATCCCTGGCGAGTAATCAAAACGGAGCCAGCAGAGAGTGGAACGGAGACTGCTTCCTCCTCTGATTCAACCACTCGTCAAGTGATTACCACCTCCCACACTTCTCCTCCTCCTCCCAGTCCCCTCGAGATGCTCAAGAAGGAAGTGATCCGAATGGGGCTCAAGATGAACGAAGGAGCTGACCCATCCCAGCAAGAGGTTCGGATGATTTCATTTCCCTGTCTCTCAACCATCTCGTCGCACGACAGTTTATGTTAGAACCAAATGAGTCATCCACTGTGATCGTATTTTCTGTTGCGGAGTTCGGCTTATATCAGTAATTGAGTTTTTGAAGATTACAAGCTTAATTCATTTGCAGATGGCCAATGTCATGAAGGCATTGATTGAAGTCTACCTCAGTCGCAACAACTTCGGAGCGAGCAATGAGGTGATGAACTTTCCATAAGCACTTTTTCGTGATTTACTTTGGTAGAATCTCGATGTACACACGTTTCTGTAAGTCAAGCTTTCGTAAAAACCACCGAGTTGATTTCATCATCGTAACAATTGACGGATTCATAACATTTATTTGCAGCTCCAATATATTCGATCGAGGGAAGAAGAGAGAGTCGATGAGGTAAGTGTTCTCTATCCATGGAAATAGTCCTCAATCTAAGAGGTTGGAACAAATTACTTATCTGTGGTAACTTTGCTTGTTTTTACTTTCTTGGAATTTCCAATATGGATGAATGTTCTCATTCAGACGATGACGATGCTCCAACGGAATCTCGACGATCTCGATAGATCCAGAGCCGCTGCAGCGGTATGGTTCCTATTCTTCAATTTGTTGATTCCCAGGTAAAGTAAGCAAAATTCAGGCGCTGACCAAGCAGTATCAGCAGACGAAGAGAGGCCAGATGGCGAGAACTGCCCAGGTTATCTATTCGAACTCATTCAACCTATTAATATGAAAAACTGAACAAATGATAGATATGCGTGAGTGCGATTCAAATCGGAAGTATCATCTCAACCTTTATTAAATAATTGTTTCTCAGGGTCATCCGACTCCTTCTGTCCACTCTGCGCAAGTTATTGGTCGTGCTGTCCCCGTACGTTATTTTTCGCTAATCCTATGTATGACCTCAACCTTCCAGATCCGTCCTCCTGCCAACACTCTTCCGAACCTCGTGGCAATTCCTGGTACCTCCTTCCAGTATCAGGTTTGCATTGAATTTGCTAGGACTACATTCAATATTATGAAACTATCTATCCTTTTCCTAGGCTCAACTCTACGCTTCCGCTCAGCCCATCTCGGCATTCACTAGTCTTCCTCAGGTCCATTTCACTGTCACATCAAGTAGCATTAGCTTCGATGCTTTCTAAGTCATATTTGATATGATGTTTAGACTCCAAAATGCTTTACAGGCTCAACAACCGTGGGTGAGCAGCCAGGCAGGAGCACAGAACGAGGGACAGAATGGAGCTTCTCCCAAGAGAAGAAAGGAGTAGATAGGATGCCATGATCTCTCTCTCCTCCTTCTGTCTATTCAGAGAGGAGACACCATTCATTGAGAGTCTCTTGTCCTTTCCTCCTCTCTCCCTTCCATTCACTCATTCCGTCAGTCCGATTACCTCGCATAGAATCTGATTGCTATCTTCTCTTCTTATTCTGTCTCTGTCTAGATTGTCCACCCATGTTCGACATGCTCGGCGTTGCATGAATTGGCTACCGTACTGATTAGCATTTTCCCCTGCAATTTTCTCTCCCATCTTTACACTCATCGCTCTTGATGCATGCCTGCATCCTTATTCTCTTCATTCTTGGCCTGAGTCCTTCAGGTGGACGTCGTGAATCTATTCGGAGTTATTTGCTTGTTTTGTATTCATCAATTGATTTTCCTCGCTCTGCATGCTTCGATAAATAAAATACTGATACGATAGTAATTTTGTGACGAACTCCTAATCGCATGGATTTCTCCATCTGGAGGGTACCTCTAACCCCATCCCTTTCCCCCCTATTCCTCTCTTTTACCTCTTTCCCTTTTTGCGTTCCTTATTAGATGCTTGAATCCATTGCAATGGTGCTGAACATCTGGGTTCATCTTCGCGAACCTCTCCATTTTGCGCGATATCTCGTCCGTTCTAACCATTTAAAGAGCGCGAATGGACACGACTGCTCTCATACAGCATGTGCTCTCAGCACATTCGATTCGTAAAAGGCGTGACATATTCCACACTCTCGAAAATCTTCTCCTTTTCTTGGGACACCTCCCTCTAAGCGTTATCCCTCTTCTTCTACTAATTGCGTCCTAGCTTCCACTCTCGAATCATTTCTTGTGTTATCTCGAAAAGTATTACAGGGCTACAATGCAGAACGGGAACGGAGAATTCCTCAATCCGAATTATTTACCGGAGTTAGCAACGCGAATGAATGAGGTGATCTAGTAGATGAATTGATGATTTCCCTGCTATACTTGAATGAATGAGGTGATCTAGTAGATGAATTGATGATTTCCCTGCTATACTTGAATACTCAAACTTTCAGCTGGCCAGAGCTCGTCAGGACACTCCAGCTTCTATGAACTTCCTTCCCGCTACGGGAGTCGGCTCTGCACCGAACGGAGTGGCCGATCTGGGACTCTTCGGCGGATTCCAACTAAATTCGAATTCTCAGGCAAATCATCAGACAGGTTAGAACATTGACAACTTGTTCTACCTTCAACGTGCGAATAGGCGTTCGATTGAAGCTCTTGTCCATCTATGCAATCTGGCTCCCTCTTCCTTGTTTCCCTTTCAGGATCTGCTATTCTGATAAGGTTCCTTGAGAAATTATTGCACAACACCGAGAAGGGAAAAGATCCTTCCGAGAATGAGGTGATACGAGATTGAAGGAAGTGCGTGCCAATTAACTAATTGTTACAGCTACATGAGCTCAACAGGTTGGTTGTGCAGAGAATAGTGGATTGTCCGAATAAGGTGAAGAGCCCCGCATCGATTGAGAATCAACGTCAATATAGTCTTGCAATAGACAAACTCGTGAAGTGTCGTGAACAGGGAGAGGTGAGTACTCATTCCACTCCTCATCTCCTATTCTTCCCTTCAGTGCCCTGATAGATCTTCGTTCTCTGACGGAACGCCTCTGATGAATCTAATTGTCAATGTGTTGCTCACCACTGTCCCAGGATCAGATCCCTCTTACGGCAAGGTAGAGTACGACGGACAAAGATGCCGATGATCCCCTGTTTCCAACAGCTATGGGAGCTCTTCGCTGCCCTCTGGGAGTCTATGATTCGACTCTGGGCTACAGAGAATTACTTTCGAAAGATGATGGAGAAAGCTCCGACAGAGATTGAGGTGAATGTTGATATGGCTCTGAAGAATAGAAAAGTTAACAGAACAATCAGACTCGCCAGCCTTCTTCTCCTTCTCTTTCTCGTCCTCCTTCACCCCAGCCTTCTGCTGCCATCGTCCCTAACGACACTCCGATTCTCTCCATAAATCCTCTTCTTCTTCTCAATTTGCAGGCACAGGCTGGAATCCACGGACTTAATGCAATCCAGGTGAAAATTGAAAACATCCTTGCTCATAAAGAATCGAAGTAAGTTCTTTTAGGGAACTGATCCGCTTTCTGTTCAGCCGCTTCTTCAAGCGTTGTTTGCCGAAATCTTTCTGGTACGTCATCTTAACACCCAATCGATTTATAATCGTATCCCAGGCTTACGGTGCTATCAATCCCCTCGGTCTCCAGTTGTTCCTTACGATGCACCCTCAGGTTGCTCCTGCCCTGATTGCTCATCAGGTACACTTGGCTTCCTTTTCAGTTGAAAGAAAGCTTGTTCAGAAGAGAAAGGCCGAGGAGCAGGAAGGCCCTGCTTCGAAAAGGAAGAAGTGATTCGAGCAGATCTCACTGTCCTCGGTCACCGATCTACTCATCAACCTTGTCTATCTCCATTATTCCTTTGGTACAAATCCTTCACGAGTGCCCCTCAACAGTAATGCGATTCGTTCGCCAACTGTTCAAAATTCCGATCAATTTCCACTCAGTGAATTTCGTAAGTAACGCGTATTTTCGAAATTCTATCAGATCCCTGTATTCCCGTTTCGATTTTATCAAACAAAATATCATAATCTCTTTTGATTGTCCAAGATTTCGAAAATACGATGCTCCGCCATCAGCTTTATGTTTTCGTTACCAAGATGACTTTTTCCACTAAGTATCGATAAATATATATTGAAACTTGATACAGTTTCAACTAACATATTCCATGCATTACAATTTTTTTTTGTGGAAACTTAATATTTTCATATAGATCTCAGATGCATAATTGCATTGAGTCCCCAAGCTCATTCTGGCCTCATCATACGTCATAACTAAGATGTCCTTCCATTAGACCCCATCTCTCGACTTGATGTGGAAGTATCTACTCATACTTGTTTGGTTGTATGCACCCAATGAAAAGGTAGAGTCTCATTGAATAGTCTTGATCAATGCCCCCGTCTCTACATGAAGTCCATTGTCTCTTGACATTTCACCCCCATCATCATCGTATTCTTCTTCATTTCCGTAGTTGCTTCCGGTTTATCACTACAAAGTAGTCACATTTCGAAACGGATAAGGACTCGATTTCACAGACTCATTAGCAGAAAAAGCACTTGACAATTAAAGCCCAGTGATTGAAATTGAAGTGTTTTGTAAGACATCTTTTCTCCTTTTCGCACGTTTCTCGTGAATTTACATTTCGTGACTGAAATCAAGCACACATCTCGTACATTCTCGATCAGAAAAATGAGAAATACGAGTGTCGAAGTAAAGATCTGATCTGAAGAATTCGAAGGATGGAAGTCAATCGTGCTTCACAGTCGATAATGAATCTTTCCCGCGATGCCAACTCTATCGCCCAGCAATTTCAGTCTAATCGAATCCGTCACACATCAGACCACTTCAGACTTATGCCTTGTCCTCCCTCTCCTTGCCCTACTGTCTCCTTTTCTTTTCCGCCAGAAACCCCTCACATATGCCAAAGGTGAGGCTTCGACAGATTTAGCGTGTATGCTCGTAGACTGGGAAAATAGGTACAATAGTTAGTATCAAGGGCGTTGTTTCGTTTACTCCAGTTCTAACTCCCGTGGATCAAGCCGATTTCAAGGTGAATCGAGATCGAAACTCGAGATGGATGGAGTAGACGAGATTCAGGTCACTGCTCCTATCTCTACTACAATCAGACCTTCCCACACGAGTAGGTGAGCTATACTCTCTCATCTGTGAAGTAGTCTACTTCACTCTCTCTAGATTGCCTACTCTTCCCCTCTTCACTCCCGTTATGTCGACTCGTCCGGAGGTTTCTATGAAGAATCTCATGGTAAAATCATATTTCTGCGTGATTTCGAGTTCGAACAATCTTTTTCAGCAATCACTTTCATGCAATCCTTTCCTTCGTCAAGCCAGACAACTAACTCATGTTGTTCGCCCTCCAGTGATGTTTTACCAGGACCAGGTTCGTTCTTCTTTGAGTATATTAGTGCAATTAGAGTGATTCAGAAGAGAAATCAAGAGAAAGAAGTGAAGGAAGATGGAGGGAAGAGCAGGGAGTGAATCGGCATGGGAATTATTGAGAAATATATCGCGACCATATTCCCCTCTACATCCACGTATCGTTTGTCTTGATATTTGATCAATTGTCAAAGTAGTTTCGCATATAAACCATCTTTACCTACAATTTTCACTCTTCTTATTCGAGATGAGCTTATTGTAACGAATCTTAGCGATAATCCTTGAATAAATCCTTGCTAGTATGGATCTCTCCTCCGAAAAGTATTTGCAATATCCTCTTCAATTTCCTTGACGTGCGTAGGTAAGCGAGAAGTGCTACTAATCTTTCATTTTCGACCAGATTTCATCCTACAACTTGATGTTTCCTTCGCGCATGAGACAATATTGCTTCGACTTCTTGCAGGACCTCCGAGTGACAATACAGACTATTTCCCTCAGAAATCCAATGTTCTTAGATCTCTCTTATAATAGGAAGATTAGTTTCAATTGGTCTTCTCTGACAAGGTTCTCCGCAAGATGGTCCCCGATTCTTAGTCATTCATCTTTCGCTTACGGCCATCCTTCCACCGTTCACTTCCTTTGTGACTTCTCACCCCTTTGTCTCATGTATTTACAACAGTCTCATCTGATCACACCCTCTCTCCTTCCTTTGTCTTGGATTCTGCTCAACTCCTTCTCTCCTTTTCCGTTCATTCTCTCCTCGTGTCTCCGCTTTCACGAGTTTTTCTGGGTCTGATTTGGATTTCATAATGGGTGTAGAGGATTCAATAGTACAAATGGATGACAAATTCGCATCTAAAGTATTTGCAAACGCTTCTTTCAATTCTTCTTGCAAACCCTCCGTGTATCAAAAGGCTATGGCGAGCTACCGACGGATCCTCTCTCCCCTTTCACCCAGAAGAAGAAAACGAGAGGAGAAGAGGAGAGTTGGACCATCCCTTCCCATGTTTTCCCAGGCCATCTGGATTTCCCATTATTTGAATGACCTGCTCATAACCCATAACAGCCCATGACAACTCAAGTCACGCAGCAGTAACAGTGCTCTTCGATAGTTGCGAAAACAAATCTATTAACACGTCCTCCCTTCTCTTCCTCTTTCCCCTCTTCGACTCTCCCTCCGTCCCGCCCCCTTCATTCACCTCGCAACGTTCACCCTACGGAGGTCTTGCATCTCTTACTCTCCCCAAAATGTGCACTTTGACAGTATCCCGGATGCAAATGATGACGTCCGTTGCTTTCATCCCCTTGCGCCTCTTCTTCGAAACTCATTTCCCGTTGTGCTTCGATTTAATCTCCTCTCACCACTGATTCTCCGGGCAACAGAAGTAGTGCCAGGCTTGTTTGGCCTGTGTGATCATCTTCTTTCTCTATTTTCATGCTAATGATTCATGCACTCTACTGAATTTGTGCGCTTCTTCTGCCTGCTTACTCCATTCTTCCATAGGTTTTGACGAGTAGTGGATGATCTCTTCGACTCCTACGTTACTTGTTTTGATGCCCAGGTTTCATTCAAACACTGCCCCCATTTTGATGATCTTGGAATCGCGAAATAAGCTCTCATTCTTACTTCTCTTGCGCTTTTTCACTCCCTCTCTAGCAAGATGGAAGGCAGTTACAGTAGAAGGAGCTACTTTTCTCGACTAGCAATAACTATATCCGTTCCTGGAGTCCTCTACAAAAGAATAATGACCATGCGATTGGATCTCCCCTTCCATAACTGTTTACTTTGTGGTTTTGCATTTTTTCGAGCATTTTCATCGGCTTGCATTAAGAAAGGGCATTGAAATCTCGCTAGATTCATGTTTTTCGTTGAGTCGGCTAGAGAGCAGCGATATCAAGACCATTTGTTTGTTTCCTCGTGATCCCCTAATTCTCTCCCCGATTAGAGTCCTTCTCCTGTCTCCTCGCATCTTCTCTTCTCTTTTTGGGGATGGATGCCATTTCGAATACGTCTCTCACCCCCTCTTTCTCATGATTCAGCCTCTCGTTGACCGAATTCGGAGGTTTGTGGTGGTCGACAGCACTTCATAGCTCGGAATAAGTTTAGTTTTGACTCGTTGAAGCATTTGCACACGATAGGTTCCTTCAGTTGTACTCAAGTTGGCGAATCTAACGCCTCACTCTATGATTCATAGCAGTTGTAGTTCATTTGGCAGTCAGGTCTCTTTCATCGCCAAGTTTGTATGCTCGCAGTGTTTAGATTACTTTTAGTCCCTTTCCTTCCCTTGTCTCCTCCTCTCCATGCTCATTGATCGATACGTTGCACACAACCTGCAATCGATACAGAGAAGTTCGCACTCTCATTACTCCTCTTAGTGCCTTCTATCCCCTCTCAAAATGACTCCTATTTCAGACCACAAGAGAGGCCTCTCTCCAGATTCCTTCTCCGCATCCTCTCTTTCTACTTACTCGTTCATCATATCTGTCTCTCTTTCTCTCTCCACCTTTTGGGACATCCACTGCTACCTCTCTTCCAATCTCAGCATATCAGCAGCTCTCCTGATTCGATATTCACTCTTATCGCACTAGAGTGGAATTCCTCTCATTACAACCGCGTCTCGAGCCTGAATTCATCTACAGACCCTTACCTATTTTCACGAAGCATGCACCAACTCATCCTAATCCGTCGATCCTTTCCTTCTCTTCATTCACTCCCTTTCTCTCTCTCTAGAGTGCCTCCAAACTCAGTAACGCTGCATTCTCTTCTGGACGAACATCTATTCAGTTTACTGTAGCTACTCTATCCTTCCTTTCCCCTCCCTGAATTTCTCTTGCACTCTCGAACAGTTTCAACCAAAAGTATCTCCCTGAACTAATGGTGTTGAATTCTGCGCCTCCTTTCCCTCATACAGTATCCTGAGACTTCCACCGTATCCTCATCTCCCATTTCTTCTCCCCTCTCCTCTACCCTCCGAGTGCACTCGACTTTCATTATCGATCTTCATGATGATACGCAGTCACAATCCACAACGAGAGATTTGTTGCCAGGGCAATGTTTTCCCTCACAATTAGAGTACTCTCTGCGCCGCTCTTCCCCCTTATCTCATCCCTTCTTCGCTCCTCTCTCGCAGTTTTTGCACCCTATTTTCAGGAAATTCGCACCAATTTTGATTGAAATTCACCTACTTAATTGTTTTAAATCGCGTAATTATGATTAGGGAAGCCATGATTCATTGTTAGACACCATTTCAACCCCCGATTTTGGCCCCTTTCTCAAATCAAACTAAAATAATGAATCATATTTTTCTTTTGAGCGCAATTTCGCAATTTCCCCTCGCAACTAACTCATAATTGCAGCTCCATCAATGGATCGACCATCTAGAAGTCCTTTCCGTCTTCCATCCTCGAAGAGGGAATTGATTGCCAAAGTGAAGCGCTACCGCGATCGCGCGGAGACTCCACCGGTGGACGCTCTCAACAGATGTGCATTCGCAGTGCAACAAGAAGGGATCAGAACGTTCTTGGATGAACAGGTGAGTACGATATGATTTGACCCACACTAACTTGTACGGTAGCAGCATAGTAGTACGGTAGTCGCAGCAAGGGACGGATTCCCCCTGGTCCCGATCCGGTGTGATCGGGAAATCTTACTGCAAGTAGAAATCGATTAGAGCAAAAATAATACCTAGAACCATCAGTCTGAGCTCAATCTATGCTGGCCATGATTTAACATATTTAGCACGTTTCTGTAGCTCTGTTCAAGCGTGGTAGAAACATCTGCGCTATTCTAAAAATCTGAGTTCTCTTGAAAGGTCACCTCGGGGTCCTAACAAATCTGGTCATCTGGAGGTGGTCTACGACTTCCATCGATGTAGCGAAGTCTCTTCTTCTTTTCTACTATTTCCATTCTCGCTTCTCGTCTCTTGAGTCTGAGAGCCGCGTCGCTGACCGCTTCGCGTAGAGAAACGAGGCAGAGAGTCGAATAGAGAAGATAGAGAGGCGCGATAGAGGATGCAGTAGAGGCAGGGATACGGTAGAATCCTGATAATCAAATTGACTTTTTCATCACAAAATCTCTGTCAGGGGATCAACCCCGATGCGCATCCGTACCTGACTGACCCGGGCTTCGAATCAGAGAGATGGCGAAGAGAGTACAAGGTATTCTTCCATGAATATTGCAAGAACAGAGAGAGTAAAGTATCTACACGCCTACCAAAATGATTGAGATGATGTTAGACTTTGTGAGTTCGTTCGTTGCAGATTGAGGAGACGGATAGATCTCAATCGGCTTCTCCGCCTCCTCAATGTCGATCCGACAGTCAGCAAGAGAGCAAGAGAGCCGTATCTCTGCCTCCTCCTGTGGAGCTCGGATACGTCATCTTCGCCTATAATGATAAGCTTCCAAAGAATAGAAAGAGCAAGGCAAGCGAAACTTCACGTAATTCGTTTGTTTTTGTGCAGCGGTTCGCAGAAAAGGCTTTAAGGATTTTTTCGGTGATTTTCAGGATAAGGATCGTTGCTCGAATCCCGATTGCATTTGTTGGCGGCGGCGAACTTATACTGGGAGATCGATGAGTGCTCCTCCACCTGTATCCCGTCCTCCCCTCGCTGATCCTTCTCCCGTTGTTGAAGATCCACCCTCTCCGAGAGAGAACCAAGTGGACCCGCCACAAGTGCCTCAGGTAAGGAAACGAGCTCCCTGGATTATCTGGAGTCAGTCAACCGTAGACATTGTAGTACCGATCTGTATTTCCAGGATGATTCAGACCCTATTCCTCTCGATCAGCCACTCAACATCTCCATCGGAGATGAGCAGCATGAGGTTATACAACAATATTATTGATTGACTCAAGTAACAGTTTCAGCCGATCCATCGCCCCTTGCCATCTGATTCTAGAAGTGGCAGCTCGTCTCCGTTGTTTCTGGGCGACATGCCTCGGGTAATTCTTGATGCATTCCATTTTACATGCTCTTAGCTACTGAAACATCCGATACTTGTCTTTAGACACGAGTTGAGTATCCATCGTTCTATGCTTCTTCCTCCGTCGAGGCTACCAATGGCACAGCTACTTCCCGTCCGATCACTCCTCCTCCCACCGCTATCGTCTTCAATATGATGATGCAGGGTCGTATCAGTAGACCGATGCAGGTGATCATTATTTGCTTTCAAAATATGTTAGAGTTTTGAAAATTACACGGTTCAGATGATAATGAGAAACGTTCAGAGAAGCGGCAAATGCTCACGGTCTTCCATCCACAACCGATGGTCATCCGTTCTCAATACACCGCGCGAATCTGTCGCCCGACTGTCTACGAATCTTGAGCAAATGGAGGTAAAAAATATTAAATGTGATAAAATTACTCTAAAAAATATTTTTAACTGAAAATGACATTTCTAAAGCCTACAATCTAAATGTTAGAATCCTACTCATTCCCGAATTCCCTGACGACTACTAACGCCAACGGCCTCCTATCTTCTCTTCCGATCACCACTCTTGACGGTAGTGCCGCTCAGGTACGCTTCAGAGAAGTATCGATTGCTATGAAACGCTGTTCAGAAAGTTTCCGAAATAAATGGGTCGACCATGACGGTTACGGAAATCAACGAACCGTCCCCTCTGTGCTCCACGGATTTAGTCAGCAACCAGACCACTCTCGAGCAGACTCAGGTTTTTATGTTGTTAATCTTGATAATGACTATTATTGCGAGAAATATCAGTTCTGAGCAACGAAGAAAATGCCCAATTTATCCTTGATCATTTCAGAAACTCCAGACTGCTGTTGACGGCTCCGACAACTCCCCCACGAACACTCTTTCTCTCGGATCTCCCAGTCTCAACCCGGGCACTCTGGAGAAGTCGCAGGTTAGCGTTAAAAAATTCGTTGTGTGACAAAAAAAGTGGTGACTCTGATTATTATCGATAATTCCAGCAATGCCTGCCGTCCTCTGGCATCAGTGGTTCTTGTCCTCTGATTAACTCTCTTCCCGAAGCTGTTACCCACCAGCCTTCTCTGGAGGAAATTCAGGTGAACAATAAATCAATAATACAATAATTAATACTATTCTCATCTTCTCTGAAAAAAACCAATCATCGTAGCAACAAAGTTCTGAATTCAATATTGTCAATTACAGATATCTCCGAGTGCCACTGACTCAACCAACACCTCCCCTACAACTACTCCTTCTCATGGATCTCCGAGTCTCAATCCCGGTACTCTGGAGCAGCTGCAGGTGAGCACATTTAAATAAGTTGAGATTTTTAGTTGATTTTTCAAATTGTGTAACAAAAAAGTGTCGATTTTACTCATGATCATTCCAGCAGTCGCAGACGGCTGCCGGCGGTGACGGATCCTCCCCTCTGAACACCGCTCCTCTGGGCTCTGACAGTCACCAGCTCACTCTTGAACAGTCGAAGGTGAACGAGGTTTCATCCAATAGAACAACAAAAATATGTTATATGAAAATCATATCATCGAGGAAAATATTGTGCTGAGT
>LS520362.1:361856-537451 GCA_900490845.1 Pristionchus japonicus
CGGTTGAAAAGATATGAAAATGCACTTTTCAAACTTCGCGCGCACCTGGCGCGCCGCATTGCGCAACGCGGACCAATATTTCATCATTTTTGTGAATAGGGTCTCAGGACCTCCAACATATGTGCCTGGGGCGGTCTGGATCCTAGCCCTAGGGAAATGTCCGGGGGGTGGTGAATTTTCCCCGATCCGGTCTCTTAATATATTCTCAGGTCGGTTCGATCGACAACGACTTCTGCGGTACTGACATGACGATCGGCACGGATTCCGCCCTCCAGAGAATCATCGAGGCCATCGATGCTGTCGTGTCCACTGCTCAGTCCCATCAGAGATCATTCGTCGTCGAGGTGAATCCTTATCATTATAATCATAATTTATTTCAGCATATGGCAAAGAATACTGTGTAACTAACTTGCAGCGATAGATATAAAGATACGATCGAGTGACTCTTATTGTTATGATAACTTGCTCAATCAAATCAGAGATCCCTCTTCGTCAACGTAAACACTTGAGTACTTCCACGCAATCGGTGATGCGAGTATGCACACGAGTTACTAGGAATTTCGGAAATTCGCTTCCGGTTTCGCGCAGCGTTTGGCGTCATTGGCTGCTCCTTCCAGAAATCGGAAATTGGAGCACCGAAACGCTCAGCCTATTTTGGGAATTGAAACAGGGGTTACGGTAGCTTGCACGATGCCATTGCAATCCACCTAACATAAATCCTAGTGAATGTTATATATTTTTTATTGGTTTTTTTTCAAGGAAGAAGATCATAAATATGTTTTGTATATAAAAGATAATAAAATAATGTAATCGCAGGTGATGGGTCGTCACTGTGGCTACCTCGCCCTCGTGACTGCTCTCGCTTCCGAGGCCGACTTCTGCTTCATCCCCGAGTGGCCTCCCCCAACTAACTGGAGAGACATCCTCTGCACTAAACTGCAGCAGCAGAGAGCTGAAGGACAGCGACTGAATATCATCATCGTCGCTGAGGGAGCCATTGATAGGTGCGGATGGTAGAGATGTTGAGGATGTACCATCCTAAGAGGAAGAGAATGAAAGATCCGCGATTGGACAATAAGTATTTGTTTGAGAAAGAAAAAAGCGATTGTGAATTTAATGAATTAGATGAAATTCGTTAAGTTTTTTTTTAATTCTTCTGGAAATTAAATTTTAAATGAATTCAATGAAGATCCCCAATCGGATGCTCTGAAGATAACTGCACACAAACGGGTTTTAGGAGTCCGATTTTCGCTAAATAGCTGTTTGCTGAAGATTACTGGTTGAGAGTAGACGACCATGGGGTTCAGCGATGATTATCGAGTTCGGTGTGTGCTAGGATGCGTACGGGATATGGACGGATTTCTTGAAGGTTTCACGTGTCTGGGGAGTGTGAATAGCAGAAGAATTCGATATTTACAACGAATACAATGCGATTCTTGGTACAAGAACAATACACTAGAAGAACAATAGCTCCTGGAAGGACTGCTTACGTTGTTTTGTCTAGACGCGCCACGAAATGATGGCAGTACAGCAAGAAACAAAGAACGCAAGAACAATTTATAAATGCTTAATCTATGTAGTGCTCATTAAAAAAAATGATTAAAAATAGCTATTTCAATTATATTTAAATATACTTTGCAGAGACGGCAACCCGATCACAGCCGAACTCGTGAAGGACGTCGTCACTGAGAGACTGAAGTACGATACTCGTACCACTGTCCTCGGACACGTCCAGAGAGGAGGAGCTCCCTCCGCCTTCGATCGACTACTCGGTTGCAGAATGGGAGCGGAGGCAAGTTCACTGAGCCTTAAAAATAACCTTTTTAAAATATTAAACTATTAATGTCATTTTTCAGGCCGTCCTCGCCCTGATGGAGATGACTCCTGAGAGCGAGCCCTGCGTGATCTCCATCGATGGAAATCAGATGGTAAGCAGTAACAATGAACAAAAAATTTCAGATGGTAAGCAGTAACAATGAACAAAAAATTTCAGATGGTAAGCAGTAACAATGAACAAAAAATTTCAGATGGTAAACAGTAACAATGAACAAAAAGTTTCAGATGGTAAGCAGTAACAATGATTTAAAAACAATTTTAATTTTATCATTTAAAATTTCAATAAAAATATAATAATTCAATTGAATTGCCAGGTGCGCGTGCCTCTGATGCAGTGCGTCGAACGAACTCAGGCAGTGCAGAAGGCGATGAACGAGAAGAATTGGGAGTTGGCTGTGCAGTTGAGAGGAAGATCCTTCCAGAGGAATCTCGAGACTTACAGGTGCATACTGTGAAATAATTATGTGTTGTTGTCTGGTTGCATGGTTTATGTGAAGCACTGAGTGTGCACAGGAAAGTGAAGTATTGGAGTCGAGTTCTATTGTTCTGTAACAGTCCTTTTTTCAGTTCTGTTGAATTTAGGCTTTGAGAATAGTATGGTGACTGTACTCCTTCAGGCTTCTCACGAAGCTTCGCACCGTCGAGAAGGACAATCTCTCTGAGGGACACCACTTCACTGTTGCTGTCATGAACATCGGAGCTCCTGCTGGAGGTGCATAATTATCTCAAACAATTAAAAGACATCATCTAAAATTTTAATGCATGACGACCGCATTTTTCAATCAAAAGAGAATGCCAACTAAAATAATCCTCACATGACCTCGTGCCCTTCTGATTCTCGCGTAGTAAAGCAGATGTATGGGGATTGAGCCGACTCATAAAATATCCAGAGTGCGAACAATGCCTCGTATAATCCCGACCCGGAAGCTAGAAGAGAATCTAAGAAATCATGCACTCCCTCGATTCCCCTGCAAATTGTCCTTTCGTCTAGAAACATTTTCACCCCGCACATAGTTGGGCTATTTGCGGAGACTTGTCAGACAAAAGTGTCATTCAAAAGGAGGAAAGTGAAGGCCAATTGGGCCTTGCTTTCGTCATTTTCGAAGGTTTCTAGTCGTCAAAATCAGAGAACGTTCACAGGTATGAACGCTGCTGTTCGATCCTTCGTGAGGACCGCTCTCTACCATCACTGTACGGTCTTTGGAGTGCACAACTCATTTGAGGGACTGGCGAATGGAGAATTCGAGGTGCATACAAATCCGAAGATTCCGTTCCGTTCATAAAAAAACTGGAGCGAAAACATCTCTCGGATGCAGAATTTCTTCGAAAAACTAATATTTCTTCATTTTCAGGAGCTCAAATGGGGTTCGGTGACCAACTGGGTGATGCATGGAGGGTCCTTCCTCGGAACTCAGAAGCAGCTTCCCAATGCTGAATCCCTCCCCAAGATCGCCGCCCAACTCGAGAAACACGGGATTCAGGCACTTCTGATGGTCGGAGGATTCGAGGTAATGAGATCCCCAGAGGCTCTCGTGACTCTCCCCATTTCCCCTGCTCTCTCCCCCTGTCTGGTCAGAGATCAACTGGATACACTGTGGCCAGGAAATGGAATCGGAAGGGACACGGGGAGATGACTTTATTGCCGACTGTTTGTGTGCGTATGGAATACAACGGAGAGAGAGAGAGAGAGAGAGAAGGGAGATGACGGTCATCCTCTCATTCTGGAGTAGACGTATCCACGGTCTGGCTGTGCATCCTGGATCTGACGACCGTAGAATACGGAAGAGGGAGCCTCGTAGTTCTGGAAAGAGAGAGGGCTACTTGAGAGGGAAGATCGAATCAGGAAGCAGACATTTACTGATTTGAGTGGATAGTCTAAAATCTTCTTGAGAATCTTCGAAATCTTCTTCCTTGGTTCAAAAAGAGTAAAAATTCTAACCGATTCCTTGCCGAATCCGAAGAAGGGAAGGGCGTCGAGTGAGACGAGAAGAACCGCAAGTAGAAGACAGATGAGAACGGATGAGGACGACATCTGATGATTAGAGAGATTAAAGGGGATCTGGGGACGAAACGGGTAAAAAATGAAGGAAGGAACGACTAGATTATGGTTCTTGAGAGTAGGAACGTGACAAAGTGTCAGAAGCACAAGGAGTTTCCTAGGAGGTTCAGAAGGACTGAGAATGACATGGGGAGATGGGCGAGAGTGGCTTTTGTATAGATCCTTCGGGGGAGGGACTTCCCTTGACTCCGCCCATTTCGCACTCTCGACGACACCTTGAAGAGAAGAAGAGAGAGAGGAGGAGGAGGGAGAGGGAGAGATGTGATGATTGTATCTCGGGAGAATCGGGAGTGATTATTTATTCGACGGAACAAGAATGAGGAAAGAATACATTGGTGATTGCTCCATGTATCTTCGAGAATTTTGATTTTCGGGAACCAAAGAGTTCAGAACACTAGTGGATTCCGATACATTTCAAGAATTTCTTGAATCATTTATTTCAGACCAACTGGTTCGCATAAGCCAAAACTGTCGAAAACATGTCGTTGATAATTATTTTACCAACTTTGTGATTTTTATCTTGTGAATTCATTTTAAATAACTTTAGTATGTGCTACATCATTTGTTCGAGCATGCCTGACCACAGTGACCAGACAAAACAGAGATCCAGACACTACTTCCTGAGTGTAAATGGGACTAATTCCACTATTGTAGGCGTACAACTCATGCCTCGTTCTCTCTCGAGCAAGGAAGCAATTCCCAGCCCTTCGCATTCCGATGACAGTCATCCCTTGCACCATCTCCAATAACGTCCCCGGTAAGGAAGGAATACAATAAGACAGACAACAGCAATAATGCGCATGCATGTGCGAAACTCCCACGTTCGTATATTCTCAAGAGGATTGAAGAAATTATTGGAAAAGTGATGAGTGATACTATTCCAGGAACTTCGTTGTCTCTTGGATCGGATACGGCAGTGAATGAGATCTGCGGAATGATCGATAAGATCAAGCAGTCTGCTACTGGAACGAAGAAGAGGGTGAGAAGACGGGAAAGACGAGGATATTCGATATTTGAAACTCAATATTCCTGGTCTATCGCATGATGGAATTCCACCCCCACGCAAGGCATTTCCTTGTACAAAGAATAGCATTTTCCCTTGAGACACCTACTGGAACGAATTCATGCTAAGGATAGAATGGAGCTAAAAAAATTCCTTGCACGCGAGTAATACCATCAATTGTGTCATCATGGTGGTCTCTGGCCCTTGTTTAGCCTCTATTTTCCAGCTTGTGGGATGGTTGACATCGGATACAGCTAATTTGATGATGCATGAGAAATGGTTAGGAATGATGGGGGAAGCTTCCTTTTGCACGATTCGGAAGTGATCACAAGAAGCTCTCGAGATTCGAAAGGTTTACGCATTTCCGGAGATGAAGTCGGATATTCTCACTTTTCTTCACTGAAACTTGGATGGTTTCACATTAATTGTGAAGAAAAGATAATCTCGATTCCTTCACTGAAACCAACCCATACCTACAATAGCCCAAAATTCTCAGATTTTTTAATACATTTTTATATTATTTTAAATTATTAAAGGTGTTCATCATCGAAACGATGGGTGGCTACTGTGGATATCTCGCTACCGTCTCTGCTCTCGCTTCTGGAGCCGACAACGCCTACATCTTCGAGGACAAATTCGACGTCCAGGATATTATTGAAGACGTGACGGTGAGTGGCATTGGTCATGAAAGGATGAAAGTGATCTCCCAATGAGGTGCAGAAATCTGGGGGAGCCTATCCAGTTTCAGCAGAGTAGTTTTTCGCTTTCGTCATGAGCATGAAGCCTTCTAGGGATTCATAGGACAAACATCTCTCTTGTGTTTTCATAGCGATCCGATTTCGATGAGCGATGAACGGTCACGTGTTAGAGAAGAGACCATCTAGTTCACGTGGTCGGAAATAACCGGATAACCAGAGCAATCGGACGACAAAGTCACGTCAACTACGAATTTGTGAAAGGGTCTAATCAGTAATCAACAACCATTTGGGAAAAGGAGTCTCGTGACAAATTCCAAGGCCAATTCTATTCTCAGGTTATCGCAGAGAAGATGAAGAAGGGAGTGCAGAGATATCTGATTGTGAGGAACGAATGTGCCAACAAGCACTACACTACCGAATTCGTCCAGCAATTGTTCTCGGAGGAAGGAAAGGGAGAGGTACGGTATCCAACACAAACTATTCTGAAATATTTTATACCTTTCTACACGTTCACTCTAAAATCAAATGTCAGACGCTTATTCGAATTAGCAGATTCTGGTGTCTAAAAGAACTAATGGAGAAGTTAGCATGACATCAGGACATCATTTCTATTTCAGTTCACGACTCGCATCAACGTTCTCGGACATGCTCAACAGGGTGGATCACCCACTCCCTTCGACAGAAATATGGCCACCAAACTGTCAGCTAGAGCTCTGGAGTACCTTGTTACTCAGGTACATTATCTATTCTACCGTGCTTTGCACAGTAATCTACAGTACTCTAATCAATCGATAATTGCAGGTCAAGGCTTGCTATGATCCCTCGAACAAGAAGGTGTATGCAGAGGGAGATGATACTGCGACACTGCTTGGTCTGACTGGTCGTAGAGTCGTCTTCTCTCCTGTTGAAGAACTCGCTAGAGAGACTGACTTCACTCACAGACTCCCCAATCATCAGTGGTAAGTGCATTTTTGCAAAAAATTGCTTGGAAAATTTATTTGTTTTTTTAATTAAAAACTAATTAACTAAATAAATTCAGGTGGCTCAAGCTCCGTCCGCTCCTCCGTATCCTCGCGAAGCACGCTTCGACCTACCATACCGAGGCTCAAGACGACGAGGATATCGATTCCCACACTGGATACACTGCGTAGACTCATCTAACTTAGATGTACACTGTCCCTTCATTCTTTCTACTCTCTCACACTCACAATGGCATTCATCTCCAGTAACCAAAAGCTATCAAGTAGTCCAGTATTTACCAGCAGTAATCTCTTCTATGAAGCCTCTCTTCACAATCTTAGCAGTAATTTTCTCACTCTCTGTAGATGTGTTCGAATAAAGTTTCCGACGCTGAACTTGGACTAAGGGGTTCTTTCTTTGCACGGATTTTCACACTTGAATCAGTAAGGCGTGAAATCGGGAAGTCTTGAGACCGCCGAAATTCTAAAGAAGGGAATGCGTGGGTTTCTATCCCAGAACGCGAACCATTCATACCCCGGAAGCTTTGAATGGAAATTGAAACTCATAATTTATCAGATATTTCAGCAAAGAGTGAAGAACTATCGCAAGATATGCACCGTCGTTACTATCACACAATTGTGTAAATGAAATAAATAAACGATGGTCGAGGAAAGGAGAAATCTTTGTGTGGTGTGTGGTCAACTAGCGAAATATTCACTATTGTTGGCTGGTTGTAGTTGGTATAGGTGTACAAGTACTAAGTCGTTTTGGAGAAATGGTAGGGAGAAGTTCGGAAGAAGTGCAAGAATGGGAAGTGAGAATAAGACAAGAGTGGTCATCGTTCAAACATTATCTGTACTAATCTCTTCTTAGACTGTTTGGACGTAGCTTGCAGGGAACAATCCACAAGCGGTCCCTGCTCTTCCCTGACACCAACCGAGGGAATCCGGTTCAGAGAGTAGCTCGATGATCTCGCCTGTTATGGATTGCATTGTTATGAGACCATTCCTTTGATGGGATCGTGAACAGGAGAATAGGCTACAGTACCCATCCTAACACGTGTATTGCAAGTAATTTTCATTGTATTATCATAAACTGACTACAGTAACCCACCCTTCTTCAAGGCGATTTCGTCATCCTCCATAGGATTGTAATCATAGAGCACTCGGGCGTCCCTACCACGAACTGGAGCTACTGGAGTATCGTCGTCGAAGTCTGCGAACTGAAATGAAAGTTATTATTGATTAGCGTTTTTGTATTTTGTAATGTTGGACGAATCAGTACTACTGAAAAACTCACTTTGGCGGAATCAGGAGTAGTTGCGGGTTGGGAATCAGTTTGAGAATCAGTCCAGTTCTCTTTGTTTGTCTTCACATCTTCAATCTTCGAGGTCTTCTTTGGAGTCGCTGCGGACTTTCTGCTGTCGTATGTGCTTGTGTCGGAATCGGAGTAGTTGCTGGGCTGAAAAAAATCATTTGTTGTTATTATACACTACTCCATTATCAGAAACCAATACATCATTGTTCAAATCAGATTACACTGACCTTAGGCGGATCAGGAATCACGGAGTTTCTCTTGGAAGGAGCAATGACGGAGGTGCGATTGGAAACAGGAACGGGAATCTCTTCGTTCTTGATAATCTGACGAGTGAGAACGACTCCTCCATTGTCCTTTGACATCGTCTTCGAATTGGAGATCTGACGCATTTCCGGAGAGTACTCCTGAAATTAAAAAGAATCAAACTAAATGAATCAAGTACTTTAAAACATTTTGGAAGTTTTGCAGTAAATTTTCATTGACTCTAAATATGTTCCAGTTCTATGCACCGTGCATTTCTGTTGGTTTTAATATTCCATTGTTCGCAATGCATGAATCGTCTGTTTACAGAGTGACGAGTAAGGTTGAAGTCGTGATTCAGAAAAACAAGTAACATGCTAATTTTGAGAATGGAGCTCCAAAAAGTTAAATAGGGACCTCATAAGTCGGCCAGAGAGTGGGTGCATCAACTCCGAATTGTGTACTCCACTGCTTGAGATCTGATTGGAGAACACTCTCATTCGTCTCTTTGAATTTCTGCTCCATCTCATTGTGAAGATTGTTGAATCTGAAAACACAGTCCATTAATTATTTCCATCTCTCATCTTGTATTCCTTTGTTCTTCCTCTCAGGCAACTTTCTATGATCACTCGCACAAACATGTTGTGAGAAAGGGAATGAGGGGTGGAATGGGAAACACGTATGAAACGATAACGGTTGCACTCTCACGGGGGATTCCGACCTTTCCCGTTCGAAATAGCACTTGGAAGGTACCACAACAGTGATGAATAACGGAAGTTGTTTACTATGCGAAATACTGTTTTGCAACACTGTGTCTTCCTTTTCAGCACAAGAGCCAGAAATAGAAACCGCAATGAGTAAGCTCCAGACCTTAAGATTTATGCAAAAGATAGAAAGTTGAGCAAAAAGTTGAACTCACTTGCTATTCCTCACAAGATCAGCCATCACAGATTCATGGCCAGCCATCATCTCAATGAGGAACTTCGCCCTCTTCATCTCTCCCAATTGACACTTCTCGAAGACGAACGACATATTCTCGATGTACGGGCCGCGATATTGGGCGATCTCCTTCAAATGTATACATTAATAATTGTTGAGTGGAGGACCATCAATTTACGACTATAATTTCTAATATTTGATATGTGATATGGTCTAGAGTGAACCTATGATTCTATCACTTTCTTTTCTCACCCTATCATTTCCTAATACTCGTAGGGACACCCCCACAACTTCACAAGAGCCGACACTTTCATTGCACATTCCAACACCTTCTCTACGTTTTTTTCTCAGCCAATTTCATGTCTCGAGTGTTTTGGAACGTTCCAAGGTAACAAGAATCGCTTGTTTTGCCTCCAAAGGTGAGAGTGCACTCGTCCGTTCACTCAACTGTGCAGATTCGCTTCCGTGACAGGTAAGATTATCCACCTCACTGCCCTAATCATATTTACTATTTACTCAAGTATTCCTACTCCTCTTCTACCAGTCCATTTACTCTCTGCACTCCTTCTTTCTTCCGTTTTTCATTCCCTTTCAACGTGAGTCTCAAGATTCCTTCGCCCTCTCGCTAAGCAAACCAAAACGTGAGGCATATCCACACAAAGAGAACACGAGCATGAGACACGGTCAGAAGACAAACAGTTGACGTGAGGTTGGGAAAAAGATACGAGGGCGAGATTGAAGGATTCACCCTCGAGAGCGATCAGAGTACATCCGGCTCTACGATCACTAGAATGCAAGCATGGATCACGAGAGATCTGCCCAATGAACAAGAAACGATCGAAGTTGAAAGAGATGACAAAAAAGAAGATCGAACCTGGAGTTGAATCTCGTAGTGCTTCCTCGTCTTGACTACATCATCCTTCGCCTTAGCCAATCTCTCCTTCATCTTACTCACTGCATCAGGAGTGACTGCAGTGTCAGCCTGAGCATTCTGCACGAGAATTCCAGCTGATTTCTCAGCTCGACAGGCTCCGTGATAGGCTTTCTTCGCTGATTCCACGCGGTCGAACAGCTTCTTCCAGTGCTTTTGAGCCTAAAATTTAGGTTTCAAAGATTCATCACAATTTTTGTAAATTGTTCCGTATTTGCCAATTGTCGAGTGAATCCAACAACAGCAACTCCCCAGATTGTTTATACATTCCCGTTTGGCGTGAATCGTATAAATGGTCTAATCCCCCTAGGGGTCTCTCTCCTTCCACAGATACTATCTTCTCTTCCATTCTAGAGTGCCCATCCCCTTTCTCTTCCTCCTCCTCCTCTTTATCGGCATCTTCAATCACCGACCTTCATCTATTTGTCATACTCCTCTCCCTCCCGAATACAATTCCATGAGATGCATTATACGGGCAGTATTGATACATCTATCCTCTAACTCTAACTCTGGCCCTCTAACCTTCTCGAATGCTTCTTCAATCTCTCTGATCTCCTTGGGTGATCGGAAGGCGGAAGGATGATGATTCTCCTTGCGGAACAATGCAAGAGTTTTGACGATCTGTAATACAAGAATCTCGTCTGTTCCCTCCTCTTTCTTCCACTTGGCAAGAAGCCGAGAAACCTCTTGAGAGAGAGTCAGCACATTGGAAGTGAGGAGAGGAGAAGACTCTCTTTATGTTTCGGCCGGCCCCGCGATCAAAAGTGGACTGGACAAATGTACGCAATGGGGCTCAAGAGGGAGAGGATCATGCTGTGTGTTATCGAATGATTCACTCTGTAGGAGGAAGAGACAAAGAAACAGTTGGGTGTTTTGATCGACGGAGTGATCACATGGAAAGATCACGAGAAGGTCAACTGACCTCATCGAGTAGACGATCTCTCGCTCTTGAATGCTGCACGGAGAGAGCTTCTGATTCCTCCACGAGAGTCAGCCATCCTCTCTTCAACGCTCCTTCGGGAACCGTTCGGTCCACTTGACCTCGCCATTTCTCAGAAAACGTCTGTAATACGAAACTTGATCCATGAAATAACCAATCATTAGTAATTGGTGATGATAAAGAACAAGCGATTTTCAAAAGATCATTAAGTAAACCGTTACCTGGAGTGATTTGACATACTGCTTCTCGATTTCTGCTCTCTCCTTAGCCATTCTGCTCAACTCATCAATCTGATCCATTCCATCCCTGATTCGCTTCACATTCGTTCGATACGCTCCAATCTCCCAGAATCCTCCAGCCACTTCGGCCATTGCAATTCGATCGGAGTCAAGTACTCAATACTCGGTCGTTCTTTCTGAAGAAGGAGAAGAAAGGAGGGAGTGAATGATAAGACAGGCGGAAAAGAGTGAAAAGAGACGGGGAATTAGAATTGAAGGCAGACAGGCAAATAAAGACTGAAGAAGGAAGACGAAATGCTCACAGTGTGAGATAGTGGGGAAAGAAGAAGAAGCATAAATGAAGGACGATACAAGGGTAAGAGAGGGGGAATGAGAGAGGGGAAATGAGGCATGGGGAAGGGTGAAGAAACGATGAAATGACATAAGAAGTTGAGAGATGAAGTAGTTTGATCCTGTTCTGAGATGAGAAGGTACGAATTGGAAAGGAGGAAAGGACTGGGTAAGGAAGAGAAAGGCAGGGGAAAGGGTAGTAGTTAGACGAGATCAGATCATGAGAATGGGAAAGGAGAAGGACAGAGAGAAGGAGGGACACTTATTATGAATGAAAGGAGGAGGAAAGGCATTGGGAGTTCTTCCATAGATTTGAAAGGTGAGAAGAGGGGCGGCTCAAGTGTCATTCATATGAGACAGTAGGCGCTTCATTGGAATTAGGATGGATCGGCAAGTGGTTTGGTAGCCGGAGGGGGAAATTCTGGTGTCCCCCACCTATCTCTCCCTCTTCCTGACTACGAGGGCAAATAGTGAGAGAGAGAGTCAAGCAAGAAAGACGAGATTCGGAGGAGAATCGAGAGATCGGAAGAGACTAGAGAAGAAAGATGCGCGCGCGATGCTTGATTGTGAAGTGACCATGATTGCAACCGGTGAATGATTGCATTCTAGGGAATCGGAGAGACCAAGGGGAGGTACCCTTCCTACTCCACCCATCTCCTCCCCCTCAAAAGGATAGAATGACTCAATACGAGGAATGTACAGGCACTTACTGATAAGAGAAGAAACTAATCCATCCTTGGAAGAAGAGATCAGAGTGAGAGAGAGGGAAGGAAAGAGGAGAGAATGCAAGTGAGTGAGAGTGAAAAGAGCCATTCAAAGAGGAGAGGACAGAGAAAAAGGGGAACGACCGAGATCAGAATGAGCGCCAAAATGCCGAACACATGTCGATTTGAATCATATGGTCCCCAAAACGATTTCCTCCTTCTTCACCTCTTCTTAACCCCTTTTTGTAGTGAATGCAAATGGCAGAGAGGAAAAGGAAGGTCAATGAGCGAGAGAGAGAGAAAGAAGAGAAGAAGGGTGTCCTTCTGTTTTCACTTGCTCATTTGGCCCAGTCTGGTCACTGCTATTCAACACCTTCCCTTCCTTCTTCCCTTCCCTTTCTTCCTTCTTTGATCGATTGACTGATCTGCTTCTGTGTTCATGCCCCATTTCCTCTCTTCTTTTGCTCAACAGTTCTTTATTCAAGTCCAGAAAAGGAGAAGGCAGGCGGAGTCTATAGTCACGGGATTTAACTAGGCCGGTGTATGACAGAATATGAAATGAATCAAGAGAGCTATAAGGGAAGAGGTCTGATACACCGATTCTATATGAGTTATACACACGTTGTTAAATACTAATGGGGTCTCACCGTACCGAATATAGAGGAAAGCTAACCAGTTGAAGAGCAGAACTACGAATTGTTGAAAACAAGAGATAAAACTAACGTGCAGTGTGAATTGGAGGTGACTGGTTGTAGGAAAGGAGAGCAATCGAGGAATGGAAATAGGAAAATAATGAAAAGAGACCTAGAATAAAGTATAAGAGATGCAGTCTGGACAGTCTCCAAACAAAAGATAACTCACAATTAGACGTCCAGAACATATAAAGTGCGACATATGGGAAACGTGCGAGAAAACATACATAATCTAACAAGAAAAATGACTAGCTAACGTAACATTTGTGAAGAAACGTGCACATTGTTCTAGAATCATATCACTGATCAAGGGTGGTAGCATACAATTCTTAATGGTATTCGAAACAATGCCGGAAAATCACAATAACTAACGAATTAGCTGACCTTGGAATATGCTAACTGTTCTTAAAAAATGATCAAGCTATATGAGTGAATTGGATGAAATAACGATTGAACTTATATCGATAAATAGTAAACAGAGTCTTACCTAGAATTAAACCATCTCATAAATTTGAATATCAGGGTGATTTCTAGAAAATGCATTCATAAGGGATTCCAACCTAGCCAAAGAGACTCGACCAGCATACATAAACATTCCATGAACCTAGTGGATGAACAATCTTGTGAATACCTTATTTCTGAATCAAGCACTGGTATCTAATCGTAAAGTGAATAAGGAAGAGGGTACGCGATAGAAAGCTATAGATTACATAGCATAAGCAGATATATAGAATTCTATAGAAGGCGAAGTGGGTAAGTAATCTCGCATGGGGGATCTTCGCACGAAAACAAGAAATGTTACATAGGAAAATTACAAAATTTGTATAGTATTTACAGGAGAAAACGGAAAAATTCAAGCATCAGCACAGATTTGGCAGTTCGATCGGTCGGGGTTCGATCGTTCCTTTCCACATCTTGCACAGACTGGTTCGCTTGAATCCTGGAGGTATTTCATCATCATTACTCAATCAGAATGAGTATACCTATTCATCGTCGGGTTCTTCACTCACCCCGAAGGCGTTAAAAGAGGAGTTAGAAGCGACGGATCCGCCGACTTCAGACGCATTCGATCCCAGGCGAGCACGCATTTCTTCCAGTTGATGGAACATCTGAGAAATGTCAACGGGTATTCATAGCTGTATACGTATGCATTCTGTTTGCGTGGGATAAATGCCAGACCTATCATGCAAGAATAATTCCTGATTATCTAATTTTCCAATTTCCGTAATTATTTACAGCAGAGAAAAAATAGAAGATGCACCCGTGCAGTACCTGATCTCTCTCAGCGACAGCTCTTCGTTTCTCTTGCTCAGCCTTCTCAGCCATCATCTTGTACACTTCTGCATCACTCTTCCACGCTTCGCAAGCTTGTCTCGCCTGTTTGAGTCCTTCCTCCCACACGGCAACCTGTGATGAATAGGATGGTTACGGGGATAAATCATCCGAGAAACGCTTAAAATAGAGTATGCAGTTGGAATGTCAACTATACATTTGCGGAGGCGTTGTTCATTTGTTATGTCATAACTTCATTCATTCTGGGTATTCACCTTTTCGTGCTGAACATTCAGCTCTTCCTTGGTCTTGGTCAGTTCTTCAATCAGCACTGCCTCTGCAAAATGACTTGATTTTGTCATTCTGTATTATATTCGATAATCAAAACTTTAATCATCCATGCTACAGTAATGCAACTGAAGGCTACAGTATCCCTCTATTTCTGTGGCAGTCAATGCTTTCATAAACATGGTTCGTCCATGCTACAGCAATATTCAGTGTACTTTCAGTGCTGCATTCCATCTACCGTACCATGGACGTTATTGGGGAATGGAGAGAAGACTCCCGTGGGCGAGTTAAGGCTCATCTTTCCTGGCTGGAGCAGACTCTCGCCATAAGATGGGATGGGAGAGTTGTGGTACGAATCGCTCGATCCGGGGATTCTCATGGGCGATGAAACTGAAAGAGGACACTTAGCCTCTTGAAGGATTGATTGAGTAGCAGAACGGAATGAGACTGGACGAGGAGGAGGAAACGAAAGAGGAGAAGCGGATAGCAGTAGACAGAGAGTGAGTGGTGTGACTATGGTAGAGATAGAGTATAACTATGACTACTCACTAGCATTCGCCCCATAATACTGACGATTCGACTGTTCATCGATGGTCGCGAGATCGAGTGTCAATTCCTCCATTGCTCCACTCATGGCATTGAATCCAGAGTCAGATCGATTGAGAGCAGAATGAGAAGGAAGAGACGTTCCCATCATGTCGAATTGTGCCATACCAGATCCTGAAAGCAGTTGTTATGTTTAGATTTCATTCTGGGTAGTTTCGTCATTTCGGATAGATTTCTTCCTCTCTCTTTGCCCCGTTTAATGTGGTCGTGTCGATACAATAAAGCCCTCTCGAAGAACTCTTCTATGACGTCCGAAGACGAGAAGAGAGCAGTAATTTCGTTCGTCTTTTCGCAGAAAAGAGGGAGAAGAGAGGGGAGAAGAAGGCACTAATGCCATTCGCAGATGTCTTTTCTCACCCAAATCAATGTTGCCCATGTTGAGTGAGTGAGTGCGAATGCGTCCGCCCGGCTTCTGCATTCCTTCGTATGGCTGGAATTGGGATGATTAGTCTTCCCTCTTCTCATTAGCTTCTCTCACCGACAACGGTCCCCTCTCGAAGCCGGGAGCCTTCGGGTAGCTGCTCGAGATCGAGTCATCCGACCGATAGATTGGCTTAGATAACTGATTACGTAGTTGTTGCTGCTGAAAAGGCAGCAAAACAGATTTCTGATGCGTTGAATCGCACAGCTTTTTTTTTACACACACAAACGCAAGAAAAGCGGCGGAGCGTGACTCGAGAAAGGGAAGAATTCTCACCCCGATTCCATAAGAAGCGTTCATTCCATTCACCGTGGGAGAGCCGAAGCGGGAGACGTCTGCGAAGCCTGCGAAGAGTACTCTTGCCAATGAAATCTCAAAATATTTTTTCGGCCTTCTTATTAGCACGTAAACTTGCAACAATCAAATAGGAAAAAAAATGATGAAATGAACAGTTCTCACCATTGGGACTCTGTTCTCCAGCGACGGGTGATGTCTGACTCGAAGCGAGATAGGGAGTTCTCTGCACGTGCAGCTCAGAATCGTGATGAGCAAAGGCACAGAAGACAGCTCGAGGACAGTAACCATGCTGAAAGTGGTGGATTGCTTCAGAGAAAAGAGAAAGGCGGCAAAGATCAAAGGGAAAGGGAGAAAGAAAGGGAGACTGACCTCGAGCATGTCATTGCACTTTGTGCTCTTGTAGATCTCCGGATGGAATTGCTGCTCGGTTCGAGTATGGCAGTATCCACAGTTATCACCGTTCTCGCACATCTCCGGATCAAGCCACTCGTCGACTGTCTTTGCTGCAGGGCACGGAGTGGATCTGCAATTGGCTCAATTTATAGCTCCATTCTTCCCAAATAATCCAGTTTGTTTGACTATCGTCACGTTGAAGTCAGAAGGCAGCCCCGTGCCACCACAGCGTCAAATTACCTCCGCCTACGAAATTGTGTTTGGGATAATTATAAATCTGAGACCAACCCCTATTTCTACTCCTGGGATGGTATTATCATACAAAAGTTTGATTGAATCACGTTATGATTCCTCTCTGAAACACGTTGAAAATAGAGATACAACAACTATTTCTGCTTACTAATCGTACGCATCCTCTGATTGCATTGCGTCTTTTGTGCAAGCTATTTTGAGCGCCTAACTACGATTCTATTGACGGCGGCAGAGAGAAGGAGAGGTATGATTACCTGTACTCGTATTTCCTAGCAAACACAGACTATATCTGCATTCGTTACTGAGAAGACGAGGATAATTTTGCACAGACTACGTATTGACTACTATTATGAAATGAATGCATATTTAGTACTAACTTACTAATGAATACTGTCTTGTGAATGAGTGAATACCTGTACTTGTACTTAGCAGGAGGACGTCTTCTATCCTTGCTGTTGTGATAGAATGGACAGGCATATCCTTGTCGACAGAGTCGAGCTGGTTTCCGACATAATTCCGTCTTGTAGCACGATAGGACGTGATCTTGACCTGCTGAGTGCTCTTCACTGTCCCCAATAACCTCTGTTGCGGAGCAATTGTATGACCGTCCTCAACGAGTTGAGAGAATCAGACAATTGCCCCATTTGATACTCACTATGCCACAATGGATCCTCGACGACGAATGATGTTCTATCCCGACCATCGGTCTCCGTCAACGAATTTAGATAGACTGCCTCATTCGGATCGTGTTGAGGTTGCCTGAG
The DNA here is from genome assembly GCA_900490845.1 of Pristionchus japonicus. NCBI lineage: Eukaryota > Metazoa > Nematoda > Chromadorea > Rhabditida > Neodiplogasteridae > Pristionchus > Pristionchus japonicus. The sequence continues at coordinate 379,038 of LS520362.1, forward strand.
ATAGTATTAGCTATACTTCTGTTGGTTCTTGATCTTCGGTGGACCTTCCCTGCCCTCGAAAACCTCGGGATTACCACGGAATGTGTTGCTCCCTCTCCCTCCTGACATTGTTTGTTTCATCCTATCTCGAACCCTCGTTTCCCTCGCCTCTTCTCACTCCTCTAGTCAACAGGCGGAGGGGGAGATAACAACGTGTGCAGACGTTGCATGTGACTCATTTTGTTCCATCTCTCTCTCTCTCTCTCTCTCTCTCTCTCTCTCTCTCTCTCTCTCTCTCTCTCTATCGGCCGATTGTTAATGAGCAGAACCAATCAGCTATCACGTCAGATGAATATACAAACTATGGCAGCTTTACAACTGCCCAAACATGGTGAACCGTTTGGTCGTCAACGAAACGAACCAAAAACTAATTGGATTGTTTGCCGAACTGGAGTAAAATACAGATGATGAATAGTCAGGTTGTTTGACCAATGACAAAAAGTACTTTCAATTTCGTTTGGGTTTGAACTTTGGTGGATAAACAACAAGATTTTGATTGATTGATGATAATTTTTGCATTCAGTCAACCCCACAGACAAGGTCGTAATATGTCTGGATAATTCCGAAACAGAGGAAAAAAACTGACCGTAAATCGATGGCGGAGTGGGCAAAAGCGCAGTGTGGTCCGTTCTTCATACACTGCCCTCTCGCATCCGTTCCGTGCACGCATTGAGCCGTTTTGTAGTATCGTAGATGGTACTTCCTTTCCACGTCCCCCGAGACGCGGTGGAGGTATCCACAGCTGAAATGGAGCTGACTCATAAGTGTTCTTGTTATTCACCAGGTAGATCTTATGTTTTCGTGATTTGGCTTCTTAATCTTGAGGCTATCAGGAATCATGTCACATCCTGTTTACGCAACATTCTCATTGTTAGGCTTCTCGTGATGAGAGTTCATCTCATCTGGGTTGAATAAAGTCACGGGAGGGGCAAACGTCATTCATCCATCCTTCTTCTCCTCCTCTTTCTCCAGAAGGAAGAGAACTACGTCGAGAGGGTCTGGACACACAAACATTCTTAATGATGCCCTCCCCTCGCCTACTCTTTTACTCCCCGTGCTCACTCTACTCAATAACCCAAGACGAAATGACAGTAATAAAGTCCACAAAACCTATCAGTCTCGAGAGTCAATCTCCATGGGGAAACTGAGCCTCTCAGGCCTTCTATATTTCTGCATCTAATTCCGACCGGATTGAGTTTTGAGTAGAGGAGAAGGAAAAGACGAGCAGAGATGTTTTCCACTAAGGGCCTTGCACATATCACGTGAGGATCGCACACACTCGATTGTTTAGAGAGAAGAAGAAGGAAAGAGAAGTGGAAAGGAGAAAGAACGGGGGGAAAGGTAAAGGTAACTCACGCATCTCCCTCTGGACAGATGCCCGTGTTCTCGTCGTATTTGTCACAATATAAATCGGGTGAATAGTTAAAGGAAGAGTCAGGTTTCCGAATCGGCCTCCGTCGTCGTTGGTTTGCAAAGTGCCAATTAAAGCATGTGTAGGGCCTGCAAAACCACCGACAATTGTAGCAAGTTGGGAGGCCCGAGAAAGGGAGGCCTCGAGGGCGAGATAGACCTACCTATGTTGTTGGCATTGGTGCTGTTTGAAAAGAGGGCAGGGATCGACGCGGAATTGGGACAAGTACCTGTAATGGAATGGATTGTTCACACGATCGATAGGCCTTTCTCTGATCCCAATCTCCCTGTTTCATCCTCGATGGGAGAAAAGTGGCACCAATCTGTACCTTTCCCTTCCTTTCCTACTATATAGTTCGAATGGATGGAAACCATTCTGGATTCCAGTTGACGATTCGCGTGATGTTTTCTCACGCTTCCCCAGGCACACAAACAACCGAAGGATGGCGAGAATTCTTCGTCCTCTTCTTCCCTTCTTCCTAACTGTTTTAGTCTGTTTTGCACTCGAATGAGACCACTTGTGTGTATCTCTTCTCCCATATCCATTCTCCATTTTCCAACTGATCAAAGCACCTCTGGCAAACAGGGAAAGGGAGAGAGAGGAAGGTAGAGGATCATTCACCTCTTCTTCTCTCTTCCTTCTCTCTTTCATTCCTGCACTCTCTCTTCTATTGGTGTGATCTCCCTTTCAGAGACACATTCTCCTTATCAGTTACGATGAACGGTGTGGAGAGTAGTGAGGGAAGGGAGGAGAGACGACAGGTCGTAATAGGATAGGGAGGAAGTCTTCTTTGATCTACTGTCTAACAAGGAACGGCTGTCCCCACAAGTATCTGGTCGTGCCATAATAACAGCCTTCTTCTCTAAGAGGGAATCGAGAAAGAGAAAGGGGGGAAGTCGATGGGTTGATCGAAAGAAGTGGTGGAGGGAGTGCAAAACAACACTGAGAATAGTAGGGACGATTGACAGGGAAGGGACGATATCGATATCTATTGCGGGAAAGGAGAAGTGGAGGCCACAAACCGATTGCAATATGGAGTAAACAAGTGGGGGAGAGAGAAGGGAAGAGAGGGAAGAGTGAGGGAAGAACTTACTGTAAATGATTCGGTTTCTCCTGAGAGTTTGGGGGTCGACTGTCCATCGATCAGAGGCCTCCAGCTTGTCTCTTCACTTGAAGACCATGCGGGATTCTGATGGTGGGAGAGACTTCAGAATCAGCTGACAGAGAGACGAGGAGAGGAAGAAGACAGGAGAAGAGGGGATGGAGTGAGAAGGGTGATGGGGGTGAGGGAAGGGAGGAGAGAAAGAAGGGAGAGTGAGAGGGAAGAGAGGGTGAGCAGACAGAACTAGAGACAGAGTCGAAAGAAACGAGAGAGTTGGCACGATGCCAACCCTCGTGACGGGACGAGAGCGGGAGGAGCGACGCGGTTGCACGTGATGGTAGGTCGAATATATTGAAGAATAGGATAGAACAACGTCAAGAAGTTGCTCGTTACTTGGCTAACATCAGGTAGAGAAGTCACCCAGGGACCTTCAGCCCTTTTCCGTAATTTTTAACGCTCGTAATCACGATTTGTTTGCACTTTATGACGATTCTTTATTACCGACTAGCATCATTAATACTTCATTATCATCTGTACATAGGAACGGGATTAGGGAGGAGAGTATCATCATTAGTAGAGGAATGACTAGGGTAGATTAGCGGTGAAAGTAGGAGTGAACTGGTAGATTAAAGGGGATGGGACTACTCTGTTCCGTTTCCATTCTCCTTGGGAGAGGACGGACTTCTCGTCTCTGGTTTCGTTCTCTGCACACCTCGAAGATGCCATTGATTGAGTACACGTTGTCTCTTGTCATCCTTCGTGTATTGCTCGATCTGCTCCCTGCAAGAGAGAGAGAGAGAGAGATTGCGACCTTGAGAAGAACGAAAGAAGAGATCGGCGGACACTGTAAATACCCCTCCCTCCTCTTTCTGTGTTGACCTCTTCCCACGATAAATACCAACTCGAAGGTAACAGAAAGGAGGGAAATGGGATAGATTGGAATCAGCCAAGTGGCATGGGCAAATACTCTAGAATACCTTAGTTCAAAAATTTGAATCAACATTTGCATCTTTGATTTCTGCATCCTACCTACAGTACCCCTACAGTACCTGGAGGGCGAAGCTCTCGGCTGACGAGGCATCTCAGCCTTTCTCTTGATCCAAGCCTGGAAGGCTGCTTCGGCCATAGCTCTCTTCTCCTTATCATCAGCCTCAGCCTGCTCCCGGAGCCGATTCGCACTCTGAATAGGAGTACTCCAAAAACTATATTTTCAGTCGAGGTTTTGTTAAAAATCCGTGCTGGAAAAGAAAAGTTCTTGCGAAGATTCGGGAAAACTTCCACTTCGCACGGGAAATGAGCACAACAACGGATGGGCTATTTTTGACTACTATTTTGTGACCATCGTCAACCACCATTTGCTCCCCCCTCCCATCTTGCAATGAAAATTGTATCCCCGTTCTCCAGATTTTTCCGATTTGTGCGCGATACGCACGATTGTACTGCAGCAGGACGATCAAAAATCTCTGCTACAATTTTGGGTGCAGAGGCGAGGGGAATTGCACCTACGTGTTATATTTAATAACTGTAAGCTAATTCGAAATGCATGAAAGCGAAAACACGTCCCTTTCACATATCCAGAAGTCTTGCAAAATGGTAGGAGTTATTGAATCAACAGTTACGCTATTTTCTCTCCGGTAGATGCTTGATCCTCTTCACTCTGCTCTTGTTTACTGCTTGAATGGAAACGAGGTAGAGACAGAAGGTGAGAGAGAGAGGAGTCTCATGCATTCAAGGGGAAGAGAAGGAACCCATGAATGATTCATCCGTGAGATTGGAGGTTACCTCACTGCAGCAAGGAAAGGACTTGTTCATACGGAAGGAGAAGACGAAGGAGAGAGAAGAGGGTAATTGTTAGCTTTAGGCCTCCTTCTTCACTTCTATCATCTCTCTCTCTATCTTCTCTCTTCGTTTTCTCCATTTCGTGATCTGCATTCCTCCCATGGGGAATTCGAGTGGGAGAGAGTGGCTTCTCCCTCTTTATTCTGACCCATCTGTCAGGTCCATTTGTGGCCTCTCTTCCATCTTCTCCACTCCCTTTCATGTCTCCATGCACTATCACATTGAGATTCGCTCTTTCTCACATACAGTCAAAACAGTCAGTAGAGAAGAAAGAAGGGCAAAGAGAAGTGTGTTTGTTGGAAAGAGGAGAGGGAGTGGAGGACACACCAGAGCCAATTTGCATCCAAGGAGATGGTCAAAAAGGGGACAGAAGAAGAAAATGGGTTTAGGGACTGGACAAGACGAATGGAAATGTCTTTCACACTACCTTTTTCCTACTATGCACTACGAAACGAATGATGATTTTAGTTGCAATGAATTCAATTCACTTTTTCGTTCAGAATCCTGATTAAAGTAATCCTAAAAAACCTTCTGTACACTACAGGTGATATGAAGCCTGATATGCTACAAAAAATTAATTGATTCTATTCGAATCCCTGTGGCATAGCCTATCTAGTGTGGTCAATAACAATCTTGATAAAAAAACGAAGCCCGAGATTGCAATGCCGTATAGTGAACAAATTTATGACTAATATTGTCGTAGTCGATATTCACATCGTTTTAGGTATATTTTTTCAAATTATTATTGTCGATGATAGAATTAACATTATTAATTTCTTACATTGCTCCTCGGTGGTCTCGCTGACTGACTCCTCGCAGTCTTCGGTCGAGAGTACGATGCACTCCTACAATCAGATTGAATCAGTTATAGGAACAGGCGAAAACAACCGTTTACATTCATCAGTTTGCGTGCATCAGACCACTATCATATGGGTGCATGCAAACTCCCTCCAATCATTTCTGATGCAATTCGATCTTCAACCTATCTTCGAATCACCTTTCTTCACCTATCTTTAAATCGTGCTAAAAGTTATGTAGGTGAAATATTTTCACATTGTAAATTTTTTTAAAGTCTAAAGTAATTTCGCTGAAGTTCTGCATTCTACCGTATCCAAACGTCTAAATGGCCCTCTAAAGGGAGGGGAGAGAGAGAGAGGGAAGAGACTTGCCTGGGAGTAGCGTGGGAGCTTCTCGATAGGAGAACGCAGTCCATACGAGCTCTTCTTACTTCACTCGATTCGACGTGATTCGCACTGGTTGGTGGTACTTGTCCCCCTCTGGACTGGACTCTCCCCGTCTTCCCCTCTGTCTCACTACCCATCGATCTCCCTGCAATGGAGGGGAGGAGGAGAGAGAGACCACTCTCGGTCAGAGAGGCCGCCCTAGTGGAGGAAGCATGAGTGGAATGGGACAAGGACAGATTGAGAGAAACACTGTGGCCACTTCCCGTCACGCAATAGAGTCCATTGCGGGAAGAATTGGATGGGGTTGAATGAGATAGAGAAAAAGAGATCATGCGAGGATATCGGCACGCAGATTCCGTTTTTTGGTCAAGTACTTTTTCGATGACTCGGAAATTTTCTTACCAGAGAAAGTGACAGATCGAGGGATTCGAGGAATGAAATTCTTCTTCGTTCGTTTCGTGAACGAAGAAGTTCTAGACATTGTAGTGAGAGAGTAGTTGGAGTGCATCGAGATGGACTACTATTCAGATGAATTATGAGTAGAGGACTGAGATTCTTTCCCATTCTTCTCTTTTATAAGGACGGAGAGATTTAAGGCTCAGATTTGCCGAAATCTTATCCCATTCGAAAGTTTGCCTCGCATGAAATAGTATCTGGTCTTGGCAGCAGAGAGAGGAGGATGAATCGCTAATGTAAGCGAAGAAGAAGGGTGAATTAGTTGAAGAGAAAAGAAAGGGAAGAGAATGACGAGTTAGAGGGTTCGGAAGGAATCGAAGAGAGAATCTCGAGAGAATAGACAACGGATGCAAATGGAGAAGGAAGAAGGGGAAGAAAGGGAAGGAAATGGACTGATGAATCGGAAGAAGTCGAAGATATCCTCTGTATTGACTCAGTACGGGAGCTTCTGAGTATCTGAGTAGTAAGAATGGAAGGAGGGAGTGAGGGAAGAGGGAAGAGACTGGGGAGGGCCTCTGCCCTTATCCGATCATTTCCCAGCTGCCTTCCCTTCTATTAGAAGGACACTGATGAGCTAGAAAGGAAGCGAGAAGAGAGTGGGAGAGGAAGAAGAGAGTGAGAAGACTGAATGGGTGAAGGAGAAAGAAGGAGGTCAACCACCAAACTTCTCCATTCCACTCCGATAGACTTTATTCAACGACAACGAAGGGTATCTGGAAGAGAGTGGAAATGGAAGGGAAGGGAAGGGAAGGGAGGAGACAGAAGGGAAAGGTCTCTTTCAGGACTCACAATCTCCCCAGAGAGAGAAGGAAGGGAGAGGAGGGGTCATGTAATCGAGGGAAGAGAAAAGAAGAAGGAGATGGGAAGATGATGGAAGTGTTCATCTCTATGTTGGGAGAGATACCAGAATGGAAGGGATACTCATGAATTCACAAAGGGATAGCAGTACGAACACAACGAAAGAGTCGGAAGAAGGGGGAAGGGTACACGGGAGGTATTATGCCCGGTTGAGTGGATGATGGGATCTCACGGGGAAATAAAGCAGTAAAATTGGGATGGGAATGACCATCTGGGGCGAATTTCATCTAGTAAGAGGAAGATGATTGGAAGAGCAAAGATGAGGATCACGACAGAAGATGGGATTTGTAGCTCATGGAACTGGATTGGAATGACTCAGTTACGGTTGATGAAGGGGGCAAGGTATGGGAATGTACAACAATGATATTATCGATGTGTGGATGACTAGGAAACACGGGGTAAAGCGTTGCATATATTCTGAACTAATCGAAGACTAATAGGAGTAGTTGTTCATGTAGGGAATAGTTGTAAGTGTGTTTAGGCTCATCTAGAGTGCACGAAAAACCCTAAAATATTAAGTTTCGAATTGAATTGCGGAAATATCAAAATTAACTCCAGAGGAATTATGAATAATGAATAACAGAGAGAGAATCAAGAACAACAGTAATAGCCTGGGGTTCAAGAAGTGGGTTTACTGGGGTAGTATTCTCTTTAGCATTCGTGCCTGGCACTTATGAGAGACGGTTATGGTCGATGGAGACTGCAGCCATGCTTCTCCATCTGATTGCATGTGAACTCCCTCGTTGAGGACTCTGATCGTCGCTTCTGAGGCTTGTCCGATGCGAAGAGGAGCAGACATTCCAACCTGAGAAGAAAATTAAAATTATTTGTCATAATCTTATAGCTTCAAGATTTCTACATTTTTTAATCGATGTGATTCGTTTTGAATAACTGATATTTTCCATACTTCTGTTCTCGGTCCCTCTTCATATTCTTCCCATCATTACGGCATTGTCTGCATAACCCCGGCTAATTCTTGTTCAATAATTTTGCTTTCATCTCGAATCACATTTTTCACGTTCCTCATCTCGATTTCGTGCAAAATCGTTCTATATTTCTCGGTATTCGAAAGGTGCAATTATAGATGCATGATTTGTGGAGGAATGTGAGAGGAGATTGAACAGCTATTTTTGCGTTTGTTATACCTGAAGCTTTGCGATGTGGAAGGAGGAGCGAACAGCGAAGACTTCGAACTTTCCATCGTCGAGAACCTGAGGTTGCTCGTCGTTCTCGACCTCGCGCCACACCTATAAACAATATTTTTAAACAATTTAGATACAAGCAACAAAATAAACAAATACGAAAAAAATAAAGAAACAGTGAAACTAAGATCCATGCTGATAATTTGATATAAGGTGGCTACTCAAACCTACTGTAAAATGCTTTCCTCGATCAGAGGTATGAGAGATCAAGTGAAATGATACAAACAGGCGCATGGAGAGTGCAATTATCACCTTGACTCCTGCTCCCCAGCACTGAATGTTGAGGAAGACTACGCCCTCGATCGGCTCATCGAACTCAATCCTCCTTCCATCGAGAGTCAGTTCTATCTTGTTTTGGAGATTCTGATGAGTGCGAGTGAACAAATCGACAGTTCCGTATGAGAAGAAGAGAAGCTTGTTGAGCAGTCGAGAACTGAGAGACCTGAAGGAAGTGCGTTCTTTCTACAGTAATACTAGTGAAAAAAACTACAATGAGAATCTACCGTAACCCACTCACTTGGGCATTCCCGATCGGGTAGTCTGCATGCCGAACGTAACTCGTGCATCAACACCCATTGAGAAGTAATTAGTCATCGTTTCGATTCTGAAATTGATTCATAACATTCCCCGATGATTCCTTTTCTATGATATTTCTTTACTTTACGGACACAGGTACCGAGCAAATAATAACCCAATATGGAATGTATCGCAATGGATTGATCTATGATCTCTGGCCCGTAAAGTAAGTAATTGTCCTTCGTCCATACCTCGTGTCAGCTCTCTCGGCTCCAATCCTTCTCTCCGTATCAATAGCAATTCTCCATCTATCAATGGGCTGAATCTCAGCCTCTTGAATCTCCGTAATGAGTTGCTGGATCTTAGAGAGCGGATCGATTAGACTCCTCTTGGTCAGAAGATGGTATACCACCAGAAGAGAGATAATCTTAGATTCGAAACTGATGGGAACACTTACTTCCTTGAGATTGAATCGACCATCCGATTCAGTTCCCCAATTGAGGATACGAGAGAGATCATTGCCAGTGCCGAGAGGAAGAATAGCAATGGCGGGACGATGAGTAAGTCCCTCGATGTCGTTGAGGACCTGAAAATATAATGGGAGTCATGAGAATCCATTATCTACCTCGTTCATTCCCCCCATATTAGAATCACGCTAATAAGGGTAATGGCGAAATTTTTCAGACCTCAAGCTAACAAGGATAATGGGAAAATGAATGTGCGTGACATTTGCGGAAGAATACGGTAGGATGGCTCATTCATAACTATTTCCGTTACAATCCCATATAAAACTGACGGAAGTGATGGTTCCGTCTCCTCCACAGATGAGAACTCGGGCAGGAATCTCTGGGTGTTCATCGAGAAATCGGAAGCAGCTTCCCATATTACAGCGAGTCACATCCATAACCTGAGAGAAGGGAAGTGAGAAAGTTCCCAGATGCTTCAATTTTATGAGTCGCTGAAATGTGGGGAGACACTTCCTCATCTATTGTCTTTATGAAAGTTGATCGAAACGTGATCTAGTAGATTCAAAATTTGATTTTCAGTTATTATTTCGTATTCACAATTTTAAGTACACATTGTACTCAATTCTAAAAGCTCTAATTAACGACTCTGATTCGGAATTGGATCGTGGGTGTTGGCCAACATGAGAAGGAAAAAGTATTCTTAGAGCGTCCTAATGAGACGCCCACATCTGAGTCTAGCTTCTCGTATTGAGAAGTTTCTCATTATTTCGAGATTACCCAAATAATGAGATGCTATAGAGGGGAAAAACGTGAATCATGTCAACTCGTCGCTTCCCTACCAGTTCCGGGACGAGAATTAATGTTCAAGTTGGAAAGGAGGAGAGATAAGATCGATTGTTGATTGGGGCGATGTTTTCACTTATGGACAGGGAGTCAGTTTGCTGAGATTGACAACCCGATTTAATAATTTGTGTACCCATGGCATACACATCGAATCGAACCTGGCAGGGATGGAGAACCGTCTTGAACATCTTCATTACGTGGTCTCCAGCTCCGGAGCCACTCTTCGGATTGCAAACGACGAATACAGGAGTGTAATTGGGAGTATCGGGAGGAATGGAGAGCGTTTCAATGACCATCTTAAACATGATTCATTCCTCTTACTGTTCCGTTTATCTAGTAGGAAAAATCAGAGAGTGGGAGGATGACATTCTTCATGCATCACTGACCAATTCCAATCAACCTCGAGAGAGGAAGGAGGGGATAATCAACCAAGTCTTCTTCTAAAAACGTCCCCACTGCCTCTCATTCACTCAAGATGAAAGGGAAGACTCTACTGACCTCTTTCTGGTTCCGTGATCCTCCCTTCCGTAGGGTGACACAATTGGGTGGAATGACTGACTGGCGATGGATTCCTCTATCACAGAGTTCGGGAAGCTCTCGCTTACAGTCGTTGTGAACTGCACGACAGCACCAGGGACACCTGCGAATGATGAGAGAGTGGAGGAGAAGGGGCAGGGAGGTGAAAAAGGTGCAAGGCATGGCAGTGTAGAAGAAGCTACTGAAGAAGGGCGCAAGTATCCTTACTGATGAAGAGTGAATGCGAAATCAGAAGGTCTAGACTGAGAGGAGCCATTCCGAATTGGCACAGAATATCTAAGCGAGACGGATATAGAAACTCGTTACCTAGTGACAGAATCCATTTGAATACGAGGTGAATTGGCTGGGTGATTCGAAAGAGATCGCCTGCCCCCTCTCAACTCTCTAATTGCAGCCTTTCAGTGACAGAACCCGAACATGTCAGCTATTACAGAGACTCTCCCTTTAAAACCCCCACACAGTGCGAACCCATCCGGATTAACGAGAGAGAAGAGAGAAAAAAGGTTGAATTGCAATGAAGTGTTATCCTCATATATGAAATTGTTCAGACAAACGTGGCATGAGAACATACAGAAAAGAAAAAGGGATTACCTGAGACAGGATAGACATCCGGGCATAGAGAATAGAGACGATCGGTAGACGAAATGGATAAGAAGAAGATGAGGGAAGAAAGGAGGGGAAGAGAGAGGAGGGAGAGGCGGGTATGGAGGAGAGGAGAAGGAGAAAGGGGGGAAGAGAAGGAGGGCGCAGGTGGAAAAGTCTCCTCCCCCTTATCGTTGGCTATTGAGCGAACGAGAAATGGAAATCAAGATGAGATGAGGGGAAGATTTTCGAGAGTTGCGATAGGGAGACACTTCACTAGTGCGCAATAGAGGGAAAGGAGTGGATCAAGGGGGGATGGGTGCATACCAGAAATCGTTGAGGCCTGGGTCCTCTCCACACGGTTCTTCGCAGATGGCGCAGAAGTCGTCTGGTTCGAGATTGCCTAGTACCTGAAGATGGAATGGTACTCTCTAGCCAGTGGATGTGTGAGGACGACGCTTAACCTCGTGAGTTCTCCACTATTCAATGAACAAACAGAGGAGAGACGATTACAGAGCAGAGCAAGAGAATGGTGATGTTCATTGCTCATAAAGGATGGAGGGCGAGGAACTAACCCAGTGATGCTTGAGACGACGAGTTGAAGTTGTCTTCGGGTTCACTTTGCACGCAAGATTCTGGAAACGAAGAGATACATAAAAACGAACGACTACAATCAAACAGATAACTGTGTGAGGTAAGGTCGAAGAGAGATACGCTGCCCTGATATCTACCCTTCGAGTGCACACATGAATACCCATGCAATCCACGTCCATTGCGTAAACCTTTCGCGTATAAAATCGATTGATCACCTCTCTCGCCGTGTTTATTCTATGACAGTTTGAGTGTTCCTGACGGTTTTATGAATGCGGAGAAGATAGCAATTCCTTCTCTCTCGGAAGACAAGAATAATACGAGGGATCATTCAGGGACTACGGTACTTCTTCACCGATATGCAGAGTCAAGGACCTCACACGATAAAGGTTTGGTAATGTATTCCACAAAGAGGAAAATCGAAGACCTTCCGAAGAGAAGGAAGGAAGGCAGAATAAAAGATTCGGAATGGAAAGGTCTACCGTAGTCCTCCTCTCATTCTTCTCCATCAATGTCAGTGGGCGGGGTAAGATTCATTGGTCTCTCTCTTCATTCTCACGGTCTCTCTCGAAGATGTGTCTGATTCTCTCGGTTTCACATGCCCTCTGGTCATCTCTGGTCGACGAGAGAGCGTGTGGAATGGAGAGAGTCTCTCATCAACTCACCGTACTGGCTAGATGGAGACAACGGACGTCATCGACTCTCAGCCGACAATGAGAACACGAGTATCCGCCTGAGAGAGGTGTCAAATCTCATTTGCAGATTAGAAGGGAAGGAAGAAGACAATACGATTAGTATCCTGTGACCGAGAAAGAACCTCTCGTCTCGAGGTTCACGACGAGGAAAATAGAATAGCAGCAACAAAGGCATCCATCACTAATGGATTTTGAGAGTGTGACCACGCTTTTGCCATTTTTCTACTATGACTGAATAATAATATCTTCGGAAAATATCATGCAAATGGATAACTATTCAAAATCATGATGTGTTATTAATAACGTGTATACTGTGCTAGTTGAATTATTTCGTTGGTTGAACTTTTAACTCTTAGTTGAATTGAATTGGAAAAGATGGAAGAGTCAACGAACCAGTAAGATTCAATTCGCAAATACTACAGAAGTAGCCTTTGTTGAAGAAGGGCTCGATCGTCCAGCTGTGACCACCTATAATTCATTTTTATATAAATAAAACAGAAGTGAAAATATTAAATTATTGATTTTTAAGATAAAGCCGATGATAAAAAATCTGATGTGTACTGCACAATTCAGAATCCATTACAATAACTGTTCAACATTGAATAAATAGTTTAAAATTCAAAATTGCGTAGGAGGTAAGAAACCGAAAGTTTTTCCAACCCACAATTTCGATGAAGCTGTATCAATACTTTGAATACGGTAACGACATCAAAGCCGTGGGCGACTGGGATTCAGTTTTTCTTAACCTGCTATTACCGTGAAAAATATTTCGACGCTTAAAATATTTCGGAGGCATGCACTCCTGGGACAGGGGTGAACGATACTATCCCTGATCAGTGATTTGTATTACTCTCATCTTTGATTGATGTGTGAACGAAAACAGGGAAGTGATCAACGGTGAAGATGACATAACCTTGGCCTATAACGCCTATTTACTGATAATATCGGAACAGTAAATGTAATGAATACGACCAAACCACCACGAATATTCATCATCTTATATAAAGGGAAACGTTCAGCTTCACATAAAGTAGAACCCCACTATTGAATAAGGAGAAACGTTCCGCTCGATGAAGCACGGAACGAAAGGAATGGATAGACAGAAGCTTTTTCAGTATCCCTGGCGTTCGAAAAGGAATGGAAGCATTTCAGGCATTATTGAATGAAAAGAAAAGTAGACATTTAAAAAGAAAACTAAATTGACGGCGTGTTTGATATAAATAGCTCCGGGTCGACTTACTTTTGGCTACTGATGGTTCGTTCAACACTGATTTGTTCCTTATCGGAGCAAGAATGAGTCGAAGTCCATAGAGGGACGCAGCCACCGCACCGGCGACTACAATTTAGACATATTTTGTAGGAATACAACCTTATTTTTCAAGGAATTTCAAGGAACGAAGCATAGTCGTCACTTCGAACAACGCCGTTTGCGTGTAAGAACTTCACTCTAAGACGTCAACGCCGTTCTGTTACTCTTGTGAGTGACATCGGTCTTCTCTAGGTTCAAGTTTAATCACTCACTGGCGATTCCCGACACGACATCCTCGAGGGGATCTTGCATTTCTTCTTAGGATGGGATCCCCTCCTATCCTCTTTTCGCCTCGGTCGACCTATTCTGCAAGAGAAGGAAACTCAATTAACACATCGGACAAGCCAGAAAGGTCGAACGAGCGAGTAGTAATGCTGTAATGCCAATGAGAACCTCTCCACCTCATGATAACTCGTGATATCGTCACGCAAAGTTGTAATTGAGTTTGGAATTTGCTGTTCCGCATAGCGATATTGTTGCCACCCACGCGCCGCTAACGAGCACAAGTTGGGCGCCCCCTCACACGAGTGTAGGCACTAATTGGGAAACGGTAGGGAGAGGGGGAAAGCAAGGAGAAAGACCGAGTATTCTCGTACTATTAGCCTCATTATCGACGTAGAGTCGAGTGGGAGGCATCATTAGTGAGGCGAGGAGAATTCTCGTGATTTGTCTTCCCTTCCGTCCTACGTTTCTAATAAGGGTTGTTTACTAATAATGGTACATTGGAGTAATTCTCTCCTCCTTCTTCTCAGTTAGTGTCGATCATCCGAAATTCAAACATGTCACACAGTCTACACTCTCGTGGTTTGCCCCTGCCCATCTCGCATTCAATGGAAGGAGAGAAGGAGTTAGTAAAGAGTAGACGTGCTCCCTCCTCCTTCTTCTCCTCCCCCAATTCCTTCTTCCCTCCTCCTTCCTTTCATCCGCACTCCTCACTACTCTTACATCGCTTCCCCTCATCAACTCTCACGCATAAGACCGATCGAGAAGAGATTTGATGCTAGATAGTCACACTTTTTGTGAGGCCGCCATCCCTCCTCTCCTCCTTTCATCCCCCACTCATTCATACACCACATTGAACACCTCTCTCACTTTCTCTTCTTCTCAGATATACAGTAAGAGAGTCCTTCTTCCCATCCCCCTTAGCTACAACAGTCCCCTCCCCCTTCTTCTTCCCTTTCTCCTTCTGAGTCCATCACGTGAATCCTCGCTATTCTCGGTCTGTTTTGGGGGGAGGGATGTAATCCTTGAGGGATTGCTGCTTCTTCTCCCTTCCAGTCGTGTTCTATCACTTTTCTGCTTTTGCTCCTCTCCTCCAATGCATTGACTCTTCTCTAACCATCCCTGGTTTCCCTTCTCGGATCTTCTTCTCCATTCCTCGACTCCATTTCTTCGCATTGCTCAAACATTGCAGAGGGCGATCACAATGTCTGACGATCTCTCCGATGTCGCTGCCGATTCTTCCCATTACAAACCACCCGAGAAGAAGTCCATCGATGAAATACTCAAGAACACTGAGGTATACTATTCTTCCCTTTTACTACTCCTTCCTCCACTCACAGCCACTCACTATGTCTAATCCCCCCTCCTCACTTCTCTTCTCCCACTGTATATTTTCCCTCCCAATGGCACCAAACCACTGCAGCAGTTAGGGAGAAAGGCGCTAGGGTGTGAGCCAATCTCTAGTGCCCTGAGTGTGTACGCGTTCGTGGTGTAATGGTCAGCATGGATGCCTTCCAAGCATTCGACGGGGGTTCGATTCCCCCCGAACGCAGAAATGTTTTGCCGATTTTTAGCTTGCCCTTACTTACTCTAAATGAGGTTTTATTGACGTTATTCATTGTTTTGCAGGGTTGTGATGAGTCTCTGGGCAAATACAAGGGGTTTCTCCTCGATGCTTCCGACCCAGCCAATATGTACGACCCAGAAGACCAACGATCCGTTATTCTCGTCAATATCTCTCTCCTGGTAGATGGACAACCTAAGATCTCGATCGATCTCAATAGCTCTGGTGAGTCCAAAATAAGCTCATTTAAAGTATCCCGAATGCAGTGAAAATGGACGACATCGTCTTTCGCATCAAGGAGGGAGCTCAGTACCAACTTCAACTCAATTTCTTTGTCCAGAGGGAGATTGTGACTGGTCTCAAGTACATTCACAAAGTCTACAAACATGGAATACCAGGTATGAGTGGGCGAGTCTCCCACGTGTTGAGAGACGTGTCGAGAGTATCACTTTCAGTCGACAAGGACTCATTTATGATTGGATCCTACGCACCTAAGAAGGACCTTCAGAAATACGCAACTCCTCCTGAAGACGCTCCAAGTGGTGAGAAAAGCATCTCATCATCTCTCCCAAATCGTCTTCTATTCTTGTGACCTTTGGCTGCAATTAGATGACACATCTGCTTCTAGAGTGACTTTCTTAGCCAACAACGTTCCCTATAATTATTCGGGAAACTCCTGTAAATCGTAGAGATTCTATACCAAGATCAAGTTGAAGATTCAGGAAACTTCAGTAATTTGGCATGATGTTTAGTGTAGATTACTGAAATGAAGATGAGATTGCAGGAATGATCAATCGAGGGAAGTACAAGGTGAAGTCTCGCATCACCGATGACTATGGCCACGATTGGCTCACGTGGGTGTGGCATCTCGAGATCGCCAAGGATTGGTGATCTGTTCCCTTCTCCTTCTTCTCCCTTATCCAGTATTCCCATCACCCGGTCTCAGTCCTTCCCTTCCCTTCTAGTCAATCTCACACAATAACAGCCGTCGTCTGTCTCGTCTATTGGTCCAATTCGGTTATGCCATCCAGTCACTCCCATCTTTCCGTCCTCTCTTCTCCAGTCAGTCACCACCCCCGTGTTATGACAGGACTCTCTCAATTCCTAGTCCTCTCTTCTCAATCCCATGGCTTCAGAGAGCATGAAGAAACGAGAGAATCAGAAAATCCTTCAATCTTCCCTCCTCGTTCCTTTCCCCTCTGAAGGACTTCCAATTTCCCGTTCCATTCTAGTCCGAATCTTGCTCGTTTCCATTCACTTTTCTGTATTCTTTGGGGCTCTTCATTCATTCTCTCCTCTCTTTTGGCATTGTATATATAACATGCGGAGAAAGCAGCATAATAAATGATGTAGAGGGGGTATAAATAAAGCTGCACAACTAATGAGCGAGAGGAGAAGATGGGAGAGATTTCGAATATGAGTGAAAGGTCGAGATATTCAGAGTTACTGACTACAACAGGCGAGAGTGTGACTATATGTGCTTGGAAGGGAGCTTCGATCGATGCTGAGACTCACTCCAACTCTTTCTTCTCACGCATAGGCGACGAAAGAGTGAGAAGTAGGTGGAAGGAAGTCTCGATCGATCGAACCCCCGGGGAGAATCCGTCTTGCCTACAACTGGTAAAGAAGACTGCGCAGAGTTACTGGGAGAAGCGAATTGTACAGATCACAACCATGGATTAGAGTAGGGTGAAGAAGGGGGAGATGACTTAGTGTGGAGTAGTTGGGTACCAGCGATAGAGAGTACAGTAGGAATGCGAGAGGGTGAAGCGAGATGAAGGGGAGAGGAGAAGGAAGAGGGATTACAATCCATCGTTCTCGGGATGCGATGGACGAGCCGCTGAAATTACGACGGGATTAATAGCATGAACCACACGATTCGAGAGCCGGCAGATGTCGGATTCTTGCTTGACGGAAACTACTTCTCAGTTCGCAAGGGAGAGTTTACGAGTGGATGCATGAATTCAGAACTAAACAAAAAAAGGAGAAGGTGAACGAAGTAATAACAAATATAAGAAGAAGCAAAACTGACGTTTCTCTCCACTCTCCTTGAGCCAAGCCTCCATCTCAGCAGCCTCATGCTCGGAAGGAAGCTCCTCGGTTCTCTGGGCTGCAGCTGCAGCAAGGCCGAGGGACGACTGACCCTCGCGACTGGCAGAGTACGCGCTAGAAAATATTGATAATCAAAAATTATATTTTTACAATATAGTAAGTGAAAGAAAAAATACAGTCCGCTACTTCTCTCGCAAGACTATAGTACTAGCTCTAGCAGATTACTGAACGTTCGTTTGTGTCAAAATCACAGAATACTTCAGAATCTCGAGTTTGCCCTCGACGTCATTCCTAATTACCCTCTCTCTTCCCACTCACAAACAATCTCACCTCTGTGCAGAAGACGACGGCTTCGCCTGACTCACACCTACAATTATTTTAATAAATTAATTGAACTTTATCAATTTGTTCTCTATTTCTTTATGCTCTTTCTATAACTACTCTCGGATATTTAATTTCGAATTTATAAATGTGCTCTCCGCTTCAACACCGTATCCCACTACAAAATAGGCGCAGATATCACGTATCCAGCAAACTAATGAAATCACTGCAGAGGGATTGGTAATGAGATCTCATGCATTATTCAATCGTAGAGAAACTAGAGAAGTTGCGATCCTCCGTGCATAAATGAGAAACTGCAACAAACCGAGGGCGTTGAGTTGATTGGCGAGGGAATCACTGCTCATATCGATGAGATCTCCCTGTTGTCCTCCTCCCTCTCGATTGGCCATCCATCTGTCGTATTTGTCGAAGACTGCGTTGAATTCGTCATTGACGACCAGAAGTTCGACTGAAATCTTTTTGTTCAACAACAAAATCGAAAAAAAGAAAAAAAATTGATAAGATATTGATTAAAAACTCACAAGTGACTTGCTCATTGGCGATCACTCTGATCAACTCGAGAACTCTCTGCTGCATCGACTTAGTCGACTGGTGAATCTCCTTGATCAACTCCAACTCTTCCGGAGTGTCCTTGCCTGCTTGGATCTCAGTGAGCATCTCGCGAAGAACCTGTGATTCCATATTTTATTATTAATTAATCAAATAAAAAGATTCTCTGCTCGTCAATCTGTATTGAACTCCTGTGGTTCTTTATTCAAAGTTTTACAGTTTCAGCCTTTTTCATTATTCATGAAACTGTTCTTATCAGAAAGTAGATCAGTAATCGATATCACGCGATTAACTCTGTAAGTGCTCTCTTCAAGTAGTTCAAGAGCGAGTACCAAAAAAGAAAAGGGGAGGGAATTCCGGTATATCGTCTTCGTTCCACCTACTCGACCGTTTGAAGGAAAGAGAGGGTCGCTATAAAAGGGAGGAAAGGGGGAGAGGCATTAGTGCGCTATGGCATCCAAAGGAGATCGAAGCTCCCTGAGAGGAGTGGCATTCACTGCCGTTGTCTTCTCTACTGTTGCTGTGTCGGCATGTCTGCTCAGCTTCCCTCTCGTCTTCCACTACATCCAGACCCTTCAGGCTACCGTGCAGGTGAGATTATAATCTATTTTCCTAGTTCTCATCTATCATAGACCATCCGTACTGTAGGTATTTTGTCTACTCCCTAGAAGCCAACATATTGATCTTTGATCTTCCAGGGAGAGGTTGAGTACTGCAAGTCTCGTTCTCGTGACATGTGGAAGGAGATGGTCGACATGTCTCCCGAGGGCTCCGAGGATTCCCTCGACATTCTTCTCCGTGTAACTCGTCAGGCTGAGGCTCAGTGCTGCACTTGCCAGCAGGGACCTCCCGGACCCGATGGAGCCCCCGGCCTTCCCGGCAAGGACGGAGCCCCCGGAGTCGGACCCGGCGAGCCCGGAGCACCCGGACCCGATGCTGACCTCCACGACAGACTCCTTCCCGTGCCTCCTCAGTGCCCCTGCCAGGCGCCTCCCGGTATGGCCGGTCCTCCCGGTCCTCCCGGACAGGATGGTCCTCCCGGAAACCCCGGATCCAACGGAAACGACGGAAATCCCGGACCCCAGGGACCTCCCGGACCCGCTGGACCCCCTGGCCAGCCTGGAGCACCCGGACAACGTGGAGCTCCTGGAGAGCCCGGAAAGCTTGTTCCCGGATACGACGCACCCGCTGGTCCTCCTGGTCTCCCCGGAAAGCCCGGATCCCCTGGACTCCCTGGCAAGCCTGGATCACCCGGAAAGGACGGAGAGAATGGACAGGTCGGAGCTCCCGGAGAGTCTGGACAGCGTGGACCTCCCGGACCTCCCGGATCTGGAGGAGAGAACGGAAGAGCTGGATCTGCAGGAGCCGAGGGATCGTGCGACCATTGCCCTCCCGCCAGACTCGCTCCCGGATATTAACTACCTCGAGCTGTATAATCAGAGCACTAATAAAGATTTTCAATCGCAATTCAATAGTTAGTTGGGACACAAACAAGGTAGATGGCAAGAGAGCAATGAGAGAGCAATGCACTCGAGAAAGGAAGAATGGCAGCAGTTTCCCAAATGGTCACGATGGTGGAACGAAGAATGTGTCCGATCTAAACTGGTTACTGTAAGGTCAGAGAATCGATAATCTGACATGACTTCTGTACTGTAAAGATGATCGATAATCATCTACCGTATCCTTCCCATACAGATTCCCTCCTACCGTAATCCTCCACCCTATTTTCTTCTCTCCCTCAAACAACGTCGTTCCTCTTTTTCCCTTCTCTATCTCCATGGATACGCGAGAGATCCGCATCTCTTCTCTCTTCACCTTCAGATTCACATTGACGACGTCGATATCCTTCCTCAGCTTAGTCAGCTGTTCCTCTGAGGGATCGATGGGCATCGATCGCTCGTTGATAGTCATCACCTCGGAGGGAATGGCGCTCTGAAAATATTATTTTTTTTTTAAATTCAAACCATTAAAAAAGAAATCTGACACAAGACTATACTTCACAACAATCAGTACCAAAAATACTTTTGTCATCATTACTTGTTGAAGTCCCCCAGGAACTCCGGCCAATATCTCCCTGTCTCTCCCAATTGATTATCCTTCAACTCTCTTATCAATCATCTAGGTAGTTCTCATCCGAATTCGATTTCACTTTCCTTCAGCCGTGACCTCTCCTCTTCCTCTCTAACTTCTCTTATCTCTCCCAATTCTTCTCTCACGCCTCTCCCATTCAAGCACGTTCAGTAGGGAAGAAAGGGAACGAGAATAAGTAGGTCTTCTTATCTCTCTCCCAAGGTCGAACGAGCTTCTCGAGAGAGAGGGGAGCTCTTACCATTGAAGGTTGAGAGTGGGAAGGAGGAGGATGAACAACGGGAGGAGGAGCGGTGAAGACTGTCTGAAAGCCACCAATCACTGTACAACAGAGATACGACACGTCACATGCTTCTTACTATATAATTTTCATGCATAGCACCAGCAGTAGTCAATACGTACTCTTGAAAGCATTTCCCCATAACCAGTAATCTTTGTGGTGCACACCGTAGTGCATTATGTACTTTTGAAAAGTCACCCTTCGAAAGTCATTTAAAGTCACCCTTCGAAAGTCGATTCCTTATTATCCCTGAATCACTCCCGCATTTCATCAATACCTCATCATTTCATGCACAACACTATCACGATGTTGCATGCGATAAGGGGGTGACTCAACCCATACACACAACGAACCCTCTTGGGAGTAATGATGGGAGCGAGAGTGTCGAGGTCCGTTGCAGGGAATTCGACTCCTTTCGTGCGGAGATCCTCGTAGACTTGCACGACTCCCTGAAGATCGGGTTGGCCCTTGAAGGCATCGGCCCAGGCCTGAAAATATATTTCACTTCTATTTCCGAATGAAAATAAATGAAATCCCTCAAAAGATGATGTACAGCTTCATCCCAACTTTTTCTCCCACACCAATTTGGTTCGCGAAGATTGGTCCCCTCAACGCCCCAATTAGTCGAAAATGTTGACCAATCTCTTTCATTCTCCGAATCTCGAATGTTCTTTCCCCCATCCCGACCGCTTTTTGTCAGTTTCCATGACTTTCACTCTCACGCTCTCTCTCAAACTCTTTTGGAGAGGGAGGGTGAACAGGGGGAATTGCGTGACCCGAATATCGAGATCACAATAAAGTGGCGGCGATTACCTGAATGAGTGAGAGAACTCTCTCCTGAATGATCTGAGGAGCATCGAATTTGGGCCCAATTAGTTTGACGAGCTCGAGAATGAAGTCCTGTAACGAAGAGAATACGTCAAGATACTCCCTCCAGTCATTGCATTTCCTTCCTCGAGAATATTCCTTGTAGATTGTACTCTCATCGCCCTACTTTGAGTTGGAGTACTCATAAGGTCAATTGAACTTAATGATCGAGATGGGCTACGATTGCATTGCCCTGTCACTTCGCTATTATACGTCACATAAATCAAGAAATACGTATGACATGATAATTTAAGAGTGTATTCAAAGAAAGAGTCATAACGTATCCATCAAATATAATGACTTGGTGCAATAAAAAAAGAGCAGCTATTACCTTATTGCAAGCAAGGACGTGGAATCGATGGTTTCCGTTCTTGACACACGTCTCGAGAACAGTAAGAGTGTACATAACGACTGAATTGTTCTTCGTCATCTGAGTCTGAAGACGTTTGCGAATGGCACGAATCGCGTCACGACCTCTGCAAAATACAATTAATTGATTTAAAAAAATTGTGTTTTCATTTTGAAATTTTCTTTTACGTTTCCTTGCACCCTACTCTTTTGTAGCCGTCTTTTCATATGGCTACAGCAAACCCCTTTGTTATTCTTATAGTAGTCAACTTTTTGCACGATAGCAGGATTAATAAAAAATGCGCCTTTGCACAGGTACCGTAATTCTAGAGCCCTCTACACTATACATAATGATTTCCTGCGATTCATGCAAAACAATGATCCTCGTCATTGGAATGGAGAGAATGCTGACCCTTCCTCCGAATAATTGATGAAATCGACGATCTCCATGTTGAGACCCCAGTTCTCCGTGGCAAGGACGGATGCATCCGTTGCCTGTTCTGAAAATAATATCGTATCCACCAATTGTCCAGAGGGCTTTGTAATTCTTTTTTTGTATATATTTCATCGAAATAAATACGACTTTTGCATTAAACCCTTTGTACTGAAAGTGCTGTATAGTAATGCACCCATCCCTCAGACTTCTTCCCATCGCATGCCTCAATCCATCACAACTCATTCCCTTGATCTCATCTCAACTCTGCAACTGCAACCGGTCCCATCTCTCTCTCTCTCTCTCTCTCTCGATTCTTGACCAGGGTCGTTTTATGAATATCCACCCCTCTCCCCTCTCTTACTTCTTTCCCATCTCAGATCTAGCCCCAATCCCCCTAACTCTCTCCATTTCCCCCACTCTCTCGTTCCGGTCATTCTCCGCTCCCTTCTCAGAGCTCAAAACGAGTTGTATTGACTACGTGTCCAAAACGTGCAGTTGCACCAAAATGGAGACTTTGGCAGACGTGTCACTACCATATTGAGAAGAGAGAGAGAAGAAGGAAGAAGGGAGTGGAACGAGAAGAGGATTGATTGCCTCTTCTCTCAACAACAGCACCAATATGCAGTGACACGTCTCCTTCCAAATCTTCCCACCAGTAGTCCTCAATATTGGATGATATCCCGCTGACTAAACTGACACGTCCTCTTATGCCCCCGCAGTTGAACAAACGAAGAATGATCTGTGAAAGAGAGTACTAACCAATCTTGATTCCAACAGGAGTAGTGAATGGATTTCCTTGGAAGAAGTCAGTGACTGTCTCTCCAATCTTGCCCGCAGCCTCCTTTGCCTGCTCCACGGCATTTCCTAGCTGCTCGTTCAAGTTACTCATCCTGAAAACCACTAAAATGCTATGAAATAGGCGTTGAATCATTGAAAAGCCGGCGCGATTTCGTAATAGGCGACACGAGAGAGGGAAAACAGCCGATTTCACGTGCAAACTTGTCAATAGAGAGAGGGAGAAGGGAACACAGAAAGGGTGGAGAAGGAAGGGAAGAGGTATATGTTTGTCGAGTTTACAGAAATCGAAGGCGAATGAGTGAGTAAGATGGCAGGGAAAAGACAGAAGAGGCCTTCTCTCTCTTCCTTTCTCTCCTTCCACCCGCGCATTCTCTCCCTTACTCCCATTGACTCTCTCGATCGATAGACTGGACTGCCTCGGGATGGGATAAGATAAGTTACTAACAGTAGGGAGGGAGGGGAAATGAGGGAGGAGAAGGGAGAAGCATCGATCTGCAGTCCCTTTGTAATTAAGGGAGGCCCCTCGAGGTGACTGGTAGTGGCGACGTCCCTTCTCTTCCCTTCTCTTTCCCCCTCTCTCTCTTCTCATTCGAGACTGGGCAAAGATCTGCCTTCTAGCCAGCTTACAACTTGCAGAGGGGAAGTCAGAGGGAAGAAGAAACAGCTGACCCCGTAGAGGAGAAGAGGGAAGGAATGAGTAAAGAGAGAGAGGGTGACAGGGCAGAAGATAGGGGGAATGGTTAGTCATCGGGACGCCTATCAAGGAATCGGGTAAGGAAGACAGGGAATAGCCGAGGGAAGAGTGGACAGTGCTATCAATACCCCTTCTAAACACACCCGTTCTTGGTCGGCTAAAGTGAGTGATAGTGAGGGAAGAAGGGCATTGTTGTCTTGGCCTTTTCCTAGGCCCTTTCTGGAAAAGAATTGCGTGGTCTTGGATTGCTTACAATCTCATGTATCTTTCATCACATTTGCAAGCAGAATCCCTAACCCCTTCCCCTGTTACTGTAGTATATTCCAGATTCAAACTGGCGGGCAGGCTCCCTGAGGGCGTCGCGGCTCCCGGACGCGTCGCGGTCCCTGTCGTGGCCAGCAGGGGGAGCGGCTCTCGGCCAATAGGAGAAGACCACGGGCACTAGCGAGGGGCGGAGTCTTCCCTCCTATAGAGAGGAAGGGCGAGAGGGGCTCTTCTCGATTGAGAGTGATCCATCCATACTCATTGGAGGAGAGTAGAGATGATCGGTCGACTTGGAGTAGCGAGTCTTCTGTTGGCTACGGCCCTTCTTGTTAGAGCCGATCCCGTCATTGAGGAGGAGGAGAACGTCATCGTTCTCACCAAGGTAGGTCATCCTTTCCCCCACTTCCTCCTTTGATCTACCGTATATCCCCATCAGTCTATCACCAATTGACTCTTTCAGGACAACTTCGACCATGTGATCGAGAACAACGAGTTCGTGCTTGCTGAGTTCTACGCTCCGTGGTGCGGTCACTGCAAGACTCTCGCTCCCGAATACGCCAAGGCCGCCACTCAACTGAAGGAGGAGGGATCAGAGATCAAGCTGGCCAAGCTCGATGCTACCGTCCACGGTGACGTCGCCTCCAAGTTCGAGGTTCGTTGATCTCCCTTTATTTCCCTGACTACAGACCGAGAGTCTCTAGGGATACGTGTCACTAGTCGACCCTTATCGTGTGCTGACGTTGCATTACGTGAACTTGTTTTCGCCGCCTCGCCCCACTCGAAACTCCATCACACTTGGGAATTGGGAAAGAGAAGTCCTCATTAGCGAGCCAGTCTCTGATTTCGTCTTGACTCAGACTAATCCTTGATCTCTACAGGTCCGTGGCTACCCCACCCTCAAGCTGTTCCGATCTGGCAAGGCTACTGAGTACGGAGGAGGACGCGACTCTGCTTCGATCGTCGCTTGGCTCAAGAAGAAGACCGGACCCGTCGCCAAGGATCTCTCCAATGGAGATGACGTCAAGGATCTGGCTGATGCCGCCGATGTCGTCGTCGTCGGATACTTCAAGGTACTTCATTCACTTCCCTTTCCGTTTCACTTCGTTCAATCAACTCAGTTTCACTCAAAAGTAGCCTTTTTTTCGGTAATAATAGTGATTTCGACTTCTTTTGCAGAGGTGATATGAATTGGAAGCACTCTAATCCTTCCGGTTGCCCCCTTTGACCTCGATTTCTCGATCAAGCGAACTAGAGATGGGTGGTTCTAGTTGCAGTTGCAGTGCTGACGTTGCATAGAGAGTGAACTTGTTTTCGGCCCTTACTCGGAACCGGATCGATCTGACACATGTACCAATGGGTCTTCAGCTAGCAAACAAATCGATCCGGTCCTCAAAGCCCGCCGAATGGTGGCTAGGCACTGCAATTTCATCCCAGATACCTAGATGGTTATCTTATCTCCCATTCCTCCTGAGATGGAAGAGGGGAAGGGGTCGCGGCCTTGTCTTCCCTAACTGGTAGACGTAGCCTTGACCCGATCTCCGAGAGTACGAATAGGGAGAGAGAGGGATGGTAAAGGGAAGGGAACAGCGAGGGAGAGGATTGTGTGCTGACCCGAGAGAGAGACAGTCCACGTGTAATAGCAGAGGGGGGGGGGGCTTGCATCATAATATTCCATCTCTCGAGAATAGAAGATAAGATAGCTGAACGATAAGATACCACAAGGCCGTGCGCACACAATCCTTGATTCCAAATAGTGACTGATAGACAACAATGATAACAAGCAAATGCATAAATCAATAAATCAATACTGAACAATTAACTAATTAAACTTAATTGCAGTCGAAGGACAACGAGAAGGCGAAGACTTTCCTCGAGGTCGCCGCCGGTATGGACGACGTTCCCTTCGGAATCACCACTGACGACTCGGCCAAGAAGGAGCTCGAACTCAAGGGAGAGGGAATCGTCCTTCTCAAGAAGTTCGATGACGCTCGCACTGAGTTCACTGAGGAGCTGACTGCTGACAACCTCAAGGCATGGATCCAGGCCAACCGTCTCGCCCTCGTCTCGGAGTTCACCCAGGAGACCGCTTCCGTTATCTTCGGAGGAGAGATCAAGTCCCACAATCTGCTCTTCATCTCCAAGGAGTCTAGCGAGTTCGAGAAGCTCGAGGGAGAGTTCAGACAGGCCGCCAAGGAGTTCAAGGGCAAGGTAAGCATCGACGTCATCTTAGATGGATTCTGATTCTCATCGATGACGTCATCGGATTCTGATTCCATCCATTGCAGGTTCTCTTCGTGTACATCAACACTGACGTCGAGGACAACGCGCGCATCATGGAGTTCTTCGGACTGAACAAGAAGGAGCTTCCGGCCGTCCGTCTCATCTCTCTCGAGGAGGACATGACCAAGTTCAAGCCTGACTTCGAGGAGATCACCACTGAGAACATCGTCAAGTTCACGTCCACCTACCTCGAGGGCAACCTCAAGCCTCATCTCATGTCCGAGGACATCCCTGAGGATTGGGACAAGAACCCCGTCAAGGTCCTCGTCGGAAAGAACTTCGAGCAGGTAAATTCATTTTTCTGATTAATAAAATACATTATTAACAATTAAAAAATCGGAAAATCAATAATATCATCGCAGGTGGCCCGTGATCCTACCAAGAACGTGCTCGTCGAGTTCTACGCTCCGTGGTGCGGACACTGCAAGCAGCTCGTTCCCACCTGGGAGAAGCTCGCCGAGAAGTTCGCCGACTCCGAGAACATCGTCATCGCCAAGATGGACTCCACCGCCAACGAGGTACGGTTGATTACGGTAGTCAGGGTGTCAGGAAGGGTTACGGTATCTAATCAACCCTCTTACAGGTCGAGGACGTGAAGATCCAGTCGTTCCCCACCATCAAGTTCTTCCCCGCCGGATCCAACAAGGTCATCGACTACACCGGAGATCGCACTCTCGAAGGATTCTCCAAGTTCCTCGAGTCGAACGGAAAGGGAGAGGGATCAGAGGAGGAGAAGGAGGAGGGACACACCGAGCTATAAGCTGTTCCATCCCCCAGCCATTCCCTTATCAGTATTCCCCTATCGCCTTCTCCCTTCTCAATCTTCCGGGTTCAATAGGGAACTCTTGCACTCCCACACCATCGATTAACCGTACTCTCTCTCTCTGATTATCAAAGAGTTCTCCCCTCCATCTAAGGCTGCTCTTCCCTCCCCAATCCATTCACTAGAATCGACCTCGTTCCCCTGTTCAATCGATCTAATGAGTGGAGGGGCCAGTCTAGGTAGCTATTTGGGAGCTTCTCTCCCCCACTTTCGTTTTAGAAATAATATTACAGACATTTATTAATATTGACTCTGGTTGAACACAGACGAAAAGTTATTACATATTATACGGAGATGAATTTATCGTTCGCTTTGTATTTGTGTTATTTATGTTGGTCGTGAGTTAATCCTCCCTCCTTCTTCCCCTTCTTCCCATCTTTTCCTTTGATCCTCTCGTCGTCTGCTCTTTGTAGCAACGCACGGGTTCCCTTCCAGTATACAAATGCCTTTGCTTCTTGTCATTTGCTTGATTGATATTAGTGATACGTCGATGAGAATGGTGGCCACTTGATGAGATGCAAGTAAACGTCTACTCGGATATATCCAATCGTTGCTGTTCATATACACATTCCTGAGAGAGTGTGAATACAAAAAAACCGAAAATTAAGAGGAAGCAGTCGTGAAGTCGGACCAAGAATTTAAGGATGAATTAAGGCTACCTTGAATACGACGAAACACGCGAATAATGAACGAGTGGCCCATCCGTTCGATAAAAGGAACAGACTGATATCGAGTGTTTGCACGGTCTCAATCAAGAGCAATATTCGTGTCTCTACAATCTGTTATCATTCGTGGAGTATTCGTGACTATCACACTCTTTCCTCCTTTTCCCTTTCCATCCTTACCATGACTATCGATAGGATACTATTCTGATCACCCAAGGAAAGGCCATTCGTACAAGCCTGCTGTTAGGTATCTTCTTTTTCATATGAAGGGAACAATATTTCTACACCCCTATTTGTTCCTTCTAGTGTAATCATCGTTGTTTGACCGAGAGAGACCCGTTGACCGAGAGAGACCCGTTGACCGAGAGAGACCCGTTTCAAGTAGAGCCGTACTTTGGAGAGCCGTCAATAAGCACATTTGAATGACAGAGCGAAATGACAGAAGGACGCTACACTTCGAATGCACCACGAATCTAGTGTAACTCATCGATATCGCACTATTTCTTTTGTAATTGTTTTAATATGTTTCATATTATTCAATTGTTTTTAATAAGTTTAATATTGTTCAATATTATTACTTTCAGCTCTCCAACTCCTTGTGCTGTCAGTATGCCCCCCAAGAAGGACGATTACGCGGTGAGCAATTCTTTTCTTCTTTAGTAGTCACTCGAACGATTAATTCATTTTTATTACTGAAGTATTGGTTTTCACGTTCTTTTGCACTTTCTTCAAATTGATTCGTTTGCAGAAGAGGGAAGAGGAGGCAGTGGCGCGTGCAGTGGCTGCAGTCAGAGCAGAAGCAGCTCGTGAATTGGATGAAGTGAGGGAGGCTTCAGAACGCAAGTTGGAAGCAGCAGCTCTCGCAGTTCGAGAGGCTAATGCGAGGGAAGCTGCTGCAAAAGAAGAGACGAGACTCGTCAAAGAGTCTTGGGCAAAGACGGATGCCGACAATCGGGCTCTGGTCGACAGCACCTGGGAAGATGTGAAAGCTCAACAAGCCGAGATAGAAGAGGCTGCGTTAGCAGCGGTGGCCAAGCTCAAGGAGGAATCTATTGAACTGATGCGACGGCACGATATCGCTGTCACTGAGGAGAGAGAGGCGAAGAAGAATTGGAGAGATATGGTTATGAAGAAGAGAGAATTCTACGACATGAGACGAGTATTGAGGGAGAAGAACGCGGAAGCTATTCTTCACTTCCAAGAACAGTGAGTTCTTATAGTTTGTAGAATATTCGTGAACAAATTTTGAAAAAAATAGCGAAATCCATATACCTGTCGAGAATTGGGCATGTAGTTCCATTTATGGTCGCAACGATAGTTTGATTGCAGGATAAGAACTGTGGAGCAGCAAAATGCGGCTCTCGATCAAGAAGAGAGGGAGGATGAAGGGGAAGTACGTGAGGCTCAGGAGGAAGCAGCCGAGAAGACGAAGAATAGGGAGCAGCTGGAAAGAGAGATCGGAGAGCACCCGTCAGTTACTAAGCTTTTTGGGTACTCTTAGAAAATGTCTAACTGCAAAAGATGTCATGAACGAAAATTTGAAGCATCTCGTAGACTTGTAGTTTAGTTGGACAGATTTCCGTTAAAGTTTTGATAGTCAAAAAATATGAGTTACCGACCCTCATCCTCCCTTATCCTCATCCCCTTACCGACCCTTATTGGATATATCAAGTCAGGATACTTCCAGGTACTCGGCCGTCTGGCGTGCGAGCCGGGAATGTGAGATCTGCAAGGAACCGAATCCGTACACCCGAGTGGTTCTCGCCTGTGGCAAGGCCTACTGCCGTACCTGCATCGATACAGTCATCAAGCATTCCCGCAAATCACGTTCAAAGCGTTTCAAGTGCCCTAACTGTAGGAAGTTTCACTCAAAGTACATCCGTCTTCGTGAGAAGTTGGAAATGAATCCGATCAGTTCTCGCAAGGGAGGAATCGACGAAAAGGTGGTGAACGAGTACGTCAAGATGCTTCATAGAGTGAAAGAACAGCCGTGTTCTCGCAAGAGAGGACTCGGAGGAGAGGAGAATGGCGAGCAGCCAGGCCCATCGAAAAGAGTATGCCAAGATGAGGACGAGGAAATTGATGTTATGAATTGAGTTTACCCTTCTTTCGTCCTTTCCCTGGTCTTCCTATTCCCTGATCGTACCCCAACCGTCTATCAATAGTGGAAATTGTTGCTCTCTTCTTTCCCATCCATGTCGTTTATCGATCCAAATGCTGTACTGTCGATTATGTATTGAGATTGCATCCTGATTTGCACTACGTGTTTCAACTTTCACTATTACCAAAGTTTCAACTGTCTCATCCCCATCCCATCCCCGTATCCTTCTTCCTGGCACTCCCAATTAGATAAAAGATGAAAACTCTCATCGTTTTCCCCTCCTGTATACTTGATTCTGCCTGCATGTCTATTTTCATATGATTAATTGACACCATTATGAATTGCTACCACTCAAACACGTTATGAAAAGAGAGTGAATCTGCAGATCAGAACACAAACAAATAAGAAATCCATAACATAACACCAGGGAAGAATACACCCAGAGTTGCTTGCAAAAAACTCTTACTCTCTTATCAAAAATGAATTTGAGGGCAAGGAAGGTTCGCGACTGTTTGAATGGACATCATCATGAAATCCATTCTAACCTCTACCTCCTGTTATCATTCGTGTATTAGTGTCCGAAAGCAAACGATGTGGTGTATACGCTTTCTTCCTATTCCGTACTCTCCCTTATCATGATGATCAAGATAATAATTCAATAAACAAATAATATCGAATTTCCTTGCAGGAAAACTTAAGCCTGGCCATTTGAAGGGAGAACACTTTTCTATGCCGTCGTTAGACTCTTCCAGTGTAATTTCTTGTGGTCTGGTGTGCTGTGAAGCTTCATTTTAGTGGAAGTAATCTATATTCATCAGTTTGAGAAAATTAGATAACATTTTTGAAGAATGAATGCAATAAGATCATTTTTCAATGGAGAGCCTGGCTCTAGAGCCGTGAATAAGGTGCGTAAGCTGAGTGAAAAGCACGCACTAAGAAATATGCGTATTGTTTATTGTGTAAATTTTGCTTATTTGTATCATATGTTTCGTGTAACTGATTGCCATTCCCTTTCAGTACTCCATCTCACTTTCCCCTCGATATGCCTCCCAAGAATGCTGCTGCCGCGGTGAGAAACTTTCAATGTACTTTCAAACGGTTGCCGGCGATTCATTGTTTTATTGAGTAGTAGTTTTAAATATTTATTGCACACACCGACTCCTTTACATTCCCCACATTGCACCCTTATATTTCTATTGCAACTTCGCTGATGGAATCGGTTGCAGAAGAGGGAGGAAGAGGCTATCGCTCGTGCCGTCGCTGCAGCTAACGATGCTGCTGCCCTAAAGATTGCTGCAGCTAACGAAGATGCTGCTCGTGCGAATGAAGCAGCTAAGAAAGCAGCAGAGGACGCGGCTGCTGTAAGGGCAGAACTCGCTCGAAGAGATGAAATGGACAGAGAGAAGGCAGAGAAAGAGAAGGAGGAGAGAGAAGAAGAAGCAAGGAAGAAGAAGGAGACAGAAGAAACTGCTCTGAGATGGAAGACTGAGGCTGAACGTCTTATGCGGGAGAGAGATCAGATGGACACAGCGAAGAGAGAGGCGGAGGAGAAAGTGAGGACGTTGAGGGATCAAAGAGTGAGGGACGAGAGTGTACGAAGACAGTTGGATGCGCAGGATGATGAGGAGAGGAATAGACTCTATGAAAGGTATCTTACTTATACGTTAGCTCAACAACGGATAAATCACGACTATATAGGCTGTTTGGCAGTGTATTGAGTCGTAGAATTATATTTTTTCTGTAAAGTATTTAATTGATGGTCACGATGAGAATTTCTAAACGAGTTTGATCATCATCTTGAGCACAACCAAATCGCAATGTTTGACTGTGCCGGCCGGCTTCATGTTCATTTCGACAACATCAATGCATGTATTTGAACTCCTTCCAGGGTGAGGGAGCTGAACCAGAGAACCATGATGAGAAGTCAAGAATCTACTCTGAAAGCCACGGCACTTCGGAATGCTGAAGCGGATTTCACATCCAAGTTGGAGAGGAGAAAACAATTAGAGGAACAGATTTCCGAGCACCCGTGAGTGTATGAGATTCATTATTTTTCTCAACGATGTTCTCGTTCGCTCTTATATTAGAACTACTTTTATCTGATTCAATAAATAATCTGGCACTTGAGTCTATTCACTTACAGGTACTTCACTCGTCTCATCGGTGATCGGCAGTGCGAGAATTGTTGCCAACCTACCCCGTATCGGAGAGCAGTAATAGTGCCGTGTGGCATCACTTACTGCATTACCTGCCTGGAAAAACTCGGCAGTGCTCCGTACCCTCATCTGTTCCCGTGCCCTCATTGCAGGGCATCTGTGAGTTATATCCTACTCAGAGAGAATTTCATCGACAAGGAGAAGATGGAGGAGAGAACTCGAAAGAGACAGAGTGGTGCCGATGATCATCCCACTTCATCGAAAATGAGCCGTCCCGATTCCGCCCCGAATTGAATTGAAATTGATTCTACGTTTTTATATCTCCTTACGTTTTTTTTTAAAATTCAGATACTAGTTCCTTCCCCTTTCCTTTATTTCATTATGTTTCTTTCACTTCTTTGCGCCCATTCCTTTTCATATTCTAAACAAACATGCCTATCACTGCACTCACTCTTATCATCTCTTCACTTTTCTATTGCTTCTTGAAATCAGTATTGTTGGTTTGAGTATTTTAGTTGAAGACTCAGGTGTTCCCCTGATATTTGTTCAACCAAACGGTGTTCCATGTACTTACGATTACGACGTTCTAGAATTTTCTAAGTTTGTGAGTTCCCATACATTTGTATCACCATTTAGCAGAGGATAAACGAATTTCCATACGAATATGATTCAAAAGGTTTTCATAGAATGTAAATAAAGATCAAGGGAAAGAAATCAAATCTTCAGAGTTGAACTTCTCTTTTTTCGAGATGATATTGATAACTCCAGGTCACATTATCTTTTACCGAGTGCCGGCATCCACTAGTGGTGTCAAAATGTTCTCAATGTTCTCTCCTTCCTTGTGACCTCTTTTTTCCACTCTACTCTAGAAATAGAAACCACCCCTGAACATGGACTCTCTCGTGGATCAGCCAGAACATTTCTCGTAATTCTCGTATATTTTCGAGGGAATTATTCGAAACCTACTGAAATATCTTCGTAATATATCTGAGATATCTCTTTTTTGCGATGCCTTTAATGTAGCAGTGCACTCGTTCCACATCTCTACGGAATTCATAGCAACCCTGCGTGCACAATGACAGTTATTGAGATATAATTATCTGTTCGTCGCTAATGGAAACTGTATTTTCTATCAAAAGTAATTTCGATGAGGAGTTTAAAAAATTAAAAATTTGGAAAGAAAAGAAGTTATTTTGTGATTCGTGCGAAAAAAATCAGTTGTTAGTGAAAAGCCGTATCCGTAACACATAGGCATACCGTACACATAGGCTGACCGCGAATAAAGATGATTTGAATGCGTTGCATTTTGTCTGTTTGTGTGTGCTTAACTGTTGTTTTACTACTGTTTTGTTGCCATTCAATCCTCTTCCTTTAAGGTCTCCACCGGAAACTCTCGCAAGATGCCCCCCAAGAGGGATACGAAGAAGGCTGAAACGGTGAGCACTTATTGTCCTTTGAATAGTAAGCCGTTTGCAAGAGAATTGACCCAAGCCTGGCGAAAGGGTGCGCAAAAAGATCGATTCTCCCCAAAGCTGTTCGTCTCGGGTTATGTCTGGTTGTTTAAAGTGCTGATGACCAGCAAAACTCATTTTAGACGTGGTTCCTAACCTGGATACAGTCGGCGTCAATTCGAAATAGGTGCTTGGGGATGCCGAGATCGATAAAATAGAGTCAGTCTAGCTTCTAGGAAAGAATCGGAGACTTAACGTGGCAATAAACTTATTTTTACTTGTAGTATATTTGATTTTAAATAATGTAAATAATCGGTGAGAGGAAAGCGCAGCAAATATTTACCGTAGATGAAACCGTCCACTTCAATCTCGCCGATAAGATTTTTATTCAAAACAAAGTTTGTTCGATTGCTGGTAGATCTTGCAGGTCCATTGCTTAACTTGATCCGGAATATAAAAATATGGGAATTCAAAAAAAATGCCATGAAAGGAGAACTTTAAAGCATAGTATTTGAGACACCGTAAGTATCATTAGAGTTCTCGAGATCTCCGTGCCTCTAAACAGTGCCACATCAATTAGAGTTTGATGGAGTCTCGTGCGGGCTTCATATGCATGTATTCTAAAGCGTTTATTTTACACTAAATGATATAAATTATAATTTCTTATTGATCGGTTGCAGGAGAGAAAGGTGGAGGCTCTTCGGGCTCGTGCTGTCGCAGCTGAGGAATTGGTTGAGCAGCTTCAGAAGAAGCTTGAAGCAGAGAATGAAGCGCACACAAGGACTGCAAATGAATTGAAGAAAGAAAGAAAAATGAGAGAAGCAATGAAGAAGGAGCACGAAAGAAAGGAGAAGGCTAATAGTGAAGAGGATGTCAAGATCAAGGAGAAGGTTCACGGTCTAATGATGGACTACGATATTGCGATAACGAGAGAACGAGAGGCCAAGGAAGAGGTGGAGAAGATAAGAAAGGAGGCGGAGAAAGACGCCAAGTTGATAGAAAGGAAGCGCAACAAGAACACGGCAGACAAGTACCATCTTCTACTTCGGTCAGATATTTTTATGTTCATTTGTTGAATTATCAAGGATAAACAGAAATCAAAACAGTTTCAAAATATTTTAAAATGATGGACTACGATCTTGCGATAACGAGCAGAACGAACAGTGGGTAATAATAGAAGGCCAATGATCTGGTTGCAGAGTTCGCGATATCGACGACGACGTTCGCCTCACGAACCAGCACAAGAACAAGAAGGAGAGAGAAAGGCTCATGCGAAGGTTTGGTTTTGAATGATTTCCAGCAATATCCTCAATGGATATAAGTAGATAAGGCATGGATTTAGTTAGCTGATTATTCGTGAACAATGGGACAATCCTTTGGTTACAGGGCTAGCGCCATCGAGCAGAAGGATGCTCTTCTCGATAGAGAAGCAAGAGAGCTGGAGGAAGCCGTGAAGGAAGCAGTAGAGGAAGCAGCTGTGAGGAAGGAGAAGAGACAGAAGCTGGAAGAAGAGATCTCCAAGGAGAAGTTCGTTTCTCAAATACTTTTTGAATTCTTTGAACTTAGCAATCAACGGAAAATTTAAACTAGGTTTCAAACTTTTCGGTTGAGTTTCCTGCACTTTAGGAATGATACTGAAGTTGTAGGCTCTTATTACTACTATACTAAAATTATATTGATATTGGACACTGAATTATAGATACTCGGATACGTACAGCTTCAAGCGCGACTGCGCGATCTGCTTCTCCTCGAACCCGTTCAAACGTGCAGTCGTTCCTTGCGGCAAAGACTTCTGCAACAGCTGCATGGAGAAGATCGTGGAAGCATCGGATAGGACTCCCTCTTACCTCTGCCCTCACTGCAATACGGATCACACTTGGTACATACGGCTGCTTGAGGACGTGGAAGAGGATGTCCTTCCACCCAAATCTCGCAAGAGAGAGGGAGAGAAGGTAAACCAGCCAAGAACCTCGAAGAGAACCCGTTCCTGAGAAAGAAGAGGAAATTGAGATAATTAACTGATCTCACTTATTCTCTTACTAGTCTCTAGTCTTACGTATCCTGATTGCAATCCCACCTCAGCCGTTCTCCCACTTGCAGACTACCTATTGTATTGATCTCATTATAATGGCACACTACAATCCATTTCGTCTTTCGCTGCTCTCAACAAGGTTCCACAAGCTGTATTTATGGATCGTATTATGCATCGAGTAGCCTACGTTTTTCAACTTTCACTCTCATAATAGTACCATTGCTTTCAAACATAACTGTTTGTTATTTCTCCCTCTGATGTCTTTCGTATCCTTCTTCCCTTTTCACTACTCTCCTCATAATTCAGAGTGTGTCAAAGGGCGCCCTGTTCCGCACTGTCAAAGGGCGCCCTGTTCCGCACTGTCAAAGGGCGCCCTGTTCCGCATTCTTGTTCCGTTGTTACCTTTCTGTTCCATCATTCGTACAAATTCGATCTATCCCCAGCTTACATACCATATTCCAAGGAGAGAATCCTCCCCACATTTATAATAGTTTTAATTCATTTATAATTCCAATGTAATTTTGAATGTTAGTAAATAAACTATAATTAAAAGTGCAAGCTTGTGATATCAGCCGTTAAAATTTTATATTCTTGTTTTTATTTCTTTGAAAGACACGTCATCTTAGAGATTAAAAGTCCTATGGCTCGTCTCAATTGAGATTAGAGTAATCTGGACCGTGTCAATAGAGATTAAAGGCCCGGAGGGCCTAATTAATTGTTTTATCATGCATAAAGTTATAAAAAAACTCATCGCAGAATTATTTTTTGTTTGTTACGCCTGTGCCATTTTCCTGGAGTGAATTTCAAGATCTGCACAATTCAAAGCCGTGGAATAGGCCGCGTGTGCAATGATATCAAACAACAAACCGGCTGAATCGTTGCGGTCAATCGCGCAATTTTCACTTTTTATTTATATGATTCGCTGCACATCCGTGCCCATTCCAGTATTCCTCTTGCCCATTTCAATATTCATTTTGCCCATTTCAGTATTTGTCGTTAGTCTGCCAGTCACCATGGAAACAGCCGCTAAGCAAGGCGCGACCTCAGTAAGTACTCTTTAGTCACTCTACTTCTTTCATTTCTATACGCGTTTCAGTGGTTAAAACGTTCTTAAACTGTTAGCCCAACAGTATTACAAGCGATTTGTGAAGAAAAACAAAATGAATTTGGTTGCAGGAGAAGATTCTCGAGGTCGATCCTGCCGTTCGAGAGGCAATTGCCCAAGAAGCAATCGCCAAATATTTAGTGGAGAAGAAGAAAGAAGAAGATGAACAGAGGAAGAATGAGGAAAGAGAAGCTCGCAAGATTGTGGAGGAAATGGAAGAAGCCGAGAAGAAAATGAATGAAGCCGAGAAGGCTGTTGAGAGGGAAAAGGATCAGAAGAAGGTGGACGATGAGAGAAGAAGAAAAGAAGATATCAAGGATGGGTCCGACAGAGAGATCGCACAGGAATTGGTCGAACACTACATGAGACTAGTCGAGGGATACCGAAACAAGTAAGAGATTATAAAGTCCCTTCTCGGTTTGCCGATTTTCCCCTTACACATTTGTGGTTTTCTTCCTATAGTGGAAACAATCAATAGTAATTAAATATTTTGCAATATTTATATACAAGAAAACAACAATGAAGCAAATGCCTACTACTTACCACTTACAGAAAATATTGTTGCAGAATATTGGCTATCAATGCAAGATCGGTAGCAAGGGAAGGAGAAGCACTGGCACAGGTTGGAGTCATCAAGCAATTGGAGGAAACTTTGGAGAAAGCTGTGGACGATCTCAATTCGAAAGAAGAAATCGTCAACAAGCATTCGTAAGTCAATTTTTTTTAAATTTTTTAAACTATAAGAAGACACTTCTACATCTGCGGATATTCAATCATATCGCGTTACTTCTATAATTCATGAGATAATTCTGCTTCTATTAATTTCTAAAAAGTCGTTTTGCAAACTTATACATTTTGCAAAGAAAGAATAGTAGTTATAAAGAATACCAATTGCAGCTTCAACTCCCAACGTCTCTTCGACCGCACGTGCCACATATGCTCGCTCGCATACCCTCTCCGTCGCCTGACTTGCACTGTGTGTGGCTTCTCGATCTGCCGTGTCTGCGTGCGAAGATCCGCCAAAGCCGTCAAACCAGAGCCTCTTAGGTGCTCCAACTGCAGAGAAATCGCTAAGTTCGTGAAGCCTCTCCACGATGATGGAGAGTTGGCAGCTGAGAAGCCTGAGGAGGGCGGAGAGGGGGAGGAGAGAGGCCTCCCTGATTCCATTGCTAACGAAGACGGAGGAGAGTTGGATGAGCAAGATGGACAGGAGCATGAAGTGAATCAGGAAGATATTGATGAACATGAAGAGATTGAGGATGATGAAGATGATGAAGAAGACGAAGAGATTGAGGAAGAGGAAGGTTCGAATAGTGATGGGTCAGAAGGCACGTCGGGCGAGTCGGATAACGAGGATAGTGACGACGAAGAGGATGGTCCAAGTAGAGCAAAGAGAAACCGTCCCTCCACCTCAACAGCTTGATTTGATAATGTCCCAATCTTTCTCGCAGTATTGTTAATTGAAGTATTTTCGCACTACTATTTTCTTTCTCAACGTTCTTTATCTGATCTGATTTCATGGTTTTTTTTCGTTGTAATCACCCATCCCCTTGTAGTTCCCAGTATCGTCTGATCATAGTGTCGAAGACTTTCTCCTCCTTATCTAGTTCTACAACAGTTGCCAAGTTACCACAGATCGGAATAAACAATGCCATGATCGTTAAATTAATGAACGGAAT
Source organism: Pristionchus japonicus (assembly GCA_900490845.1). Taxonomy (NCBI): domain Eukaryota; kingdom Metazoa; phylum Nematoda; class Chromadorea; order Rhabditida; family Neodiplogasteridae; genus Pristionchus; species Pristionchus japonicus. The sequence continues at coordinate 417,465 of LS520362.1, forward strand.
AGGCGATAAGAAGCCAATGACCTGATAAGATAAGAGGCGCTCCTGCTGTTGGGGGGTCTCCCACATTTCCCCTATCCCCTCCCTCTCATTCCCTCTCCCTCGCAAGGGAGAGGGCGGTCTCTCCTCTCGGAGGAGACCAAGTCCGCGGGGGGGGGCGAATGCTCCCCTCCCCCTCCTCCGATAGGAGGGCGATGGACTGAACCAGAAAAGTGTGAATCAGCACTTATATAGGCTGAGGTGGGATGTAAATGATAAATGCGAGAGAGTGCTGTTTTTGAGAGACATAATCTGGTCTGAGTGAGTGACTTAATTGCGTTACGAGCAAATTGATTTTCATTCTCACTCATTCGTGCTCGAGACGACCGTGCGGAGTGAGCCGAAGGAGAAGGAATGAGAGGGAGGGGATAGTGGAAATGTGGGAGACCCCCCCAACAGCAGGAGCGCCAGATAAGATAATGAATAAATTGAAAAGAATAATAACTAGACACCGGACTCGAAATGAAGTTAACGCCGCTTCAAAGAATTTAAAGCTAACCAAGAAGCATTTTATACTTGCCGAGAACTCTGTTCAACGATCTCGTTGAAAAACAGTGCTATGGATGGTGAAGCCAATGTTTTTAAAATAGAAGACTGGCAGCAATTTTGTTGTGATTGGAACAAACGATAACGTCCGATAGAGAACAGAGAAGAATTTGCTGATTCGTTGATTCTAATTATGTTTCTTTTGAACTCATTTATGATGCTCTACAATAACCGATGCATATTGAAAGAGTTCGATCACTTGACAATTATTTGATAAAGGATTTAAGGGTAACCGGAATAAATGATAAAAATTGAGTGCATTATCGCAACAAAGTATTTGCGAACATTATAGCGAAAATAGAGATGAACAAACTGAAATATAGATGACAAACTTTAGAAAACTGTGCATTTTCATAACAATGGGTGAGTTGAACGAATACAGTAAATGATGCTAATCCAATTCGATAATTTCTATATCTTCTACCTTCTTCGCCTCCTCCTCTTTCCTTCGTTTCTCTTCCTCCTCCTTGCGTCTTCTCTGCAGAATCGCCTCCTTTCGCTCTTCCCACATTTCCTCAGCCCTGAATTTGAAATATAATATGGGTTTGTTCTTCTTCCCTTGTATGACTATACTTTTTTGTTTTTTTCCAATACTGCGGAATCTAACTTGGACAAATATCTTACTTAATGCACATGGTATCCTCCCATTCTTCGCAATAGCGCAGATACATCGCTCCTGCAAACATTTTTTATTAATCTTCGTTCCGAAATCATTTATATATTTTTCACCCAAGACTAGATTGAGCCTGCGCTATCACTCAATAACGAACACTTCGCTACCCTCTCAATAGAAAAATCGGAAAGCATCGAAGACTTAGACAGTCAATATTTCCACACTCTGTCTCTCAATCTCATTTGTTGACCCGGCGTCCACAGAACTTACCTTTGAATAAGTTTTGATACCAAACAAATAAGATCATCACTATATAATTGGTTTTTTTCACTATATATTAAAGTAATCATCAATTAACAATTTAGTCAAAATACAGAGAACAAAAACTTTGTTGTTTTGCCACTAATGAGTGAATCCTGGATAGGTATTGATGAGTATTGATGACTTACCAGTTGTCTCTCTCCTTCCCTCGACGTCCAGTGTTGGCTTCTCGTACTTCTCGGTGAAGAGCCAAAGTTTGAGTGCAAACTTTTCGATTTCTTCTGAAATGAAAGATCTTGAAGTAACGAACTTTATAAAATAACCAGCCGTGCGAAATCATCCTAGATACTGGTTGAGTCGTTCGCATAAGCACAGGAAATTGGTCCCAACCACAATTTTGAGCTCTTCCAAGGTATTTTGATACAAAATTGTCATGGAATTCGGATTTTTTTAGAGATGTATGGGGCAGGAATGAATAATTTCATCGTCTAAAAAGTGAACATTGAGACAATTATTGTTAAAATATCACCATCGGTCTGTTTCTGGAGCATACGGTCCTCTTCTTCCGGAGCTGCAAATATATAAATAAACATTTTGAATTCAGTTCGAAATACTTTAGTTCAAACGAAAATGGACAAGAGATTAGAAAAGATGAGATAATAGATTATTCACTTCCAAATGGATGCAGCTTCTGTTCCTCCCAGTCGCTGAAAAGACGAAATCTTCAGACACAAGCTCACAGGTCAGTGTAACGAGAGAGGGTGATGAAGGCGAGGATCTCGTAATGATTGGATTGCAACTCACGCTAACTTTGCCATTCCCACTCTGACAAACTCGCGCGTCCATCTGTCTGCTCGAACTCCATTCTGCGCCGACTTCTCGAACTTGGCCAGACTGAAATATTGTTGATAAACTAATTTCGACGCCCATCAATCACTTTCAAATGCGGGTCCACTCATCAGATCATCACTAAATCCTAATCATCTTCAGCTACAAAATTTACGACGATATCTCTAGTTGGAAGTTTATTGGAAATGAACTAACTCGAAAAGCTCGTTCCTGGCCATTCTCCTGGCTCTCTCTCCCTCGTCAGTTCTGTCCGTGGCCAATAATGGCCGCTCCTGCAATTGATTTAGTTTAATTGCTGGGTCTCATCAATTCTTAATCTCAGTCAACAAGGGGGAAGATGGGTTAAAAAGTTGTAAGGCCAATCGTCATTTTGTATTCCAAACAAAAATGGTGAGCAATGGCTTAATATCGTAAACCAATCGCAATTGTAGTGCAGCAAGGAATTAGTCGAAGAGATTCCTCACCTTGGCGCATCTCATCATCGATACGTAACATTCCTCATCCGAATCTGACTCGGATTCGGACACTCTCTCCTCCACCACATTCACTCCGTACTTTCCTTGCACGCTAAACAAGAGAGTTTGAAATTAGAGAAAAGGGAAACATTATGGAAAAACTCCAATGGGTTTCATTCCTTCTCCTTCGACCTACCGTTCATGCGCAAGTTCTAGTACGTCCTTTCTTTTGTATCATCCCAATATCATCGATACACTCATCATCCTCGGTGTGCGATTTCCCCGCTGAGAAATTAGAAACAAACATTAATGCTCACGTCAGAGACATTCTCTCCATCCTGTTACGTTCTTGAAACTCTCTCGCTCTTTCTTCCTTCGCATCCTTCCACATCTTCATCTCCACCTCCCTTCTATAATCATTGATTTCAATCGAGCGAATTCAGTTCGTGATATTACTACCAACAATCGACGTTGACCTGTGAATGGCAAAAAACGAATGACAAAATGCACTCCCTTCGTGTCATAAGAGCGGATGTGATAACAAAACGAGACGTGATTTTTAGCCACTCTTCAACTCTATCCTAGCCTCATCTTGTGACATGATCCTCCTCTTACATATCCCTCACTACACTCTAGTCATTGTATTAATTCAATTACTCATTTCTCACTCTTCGCATCATCTGCTGGTCACAACCATTCCTTTTCTTTTTCCTATGGCGTAAGTTCACTCTTCATTAAAAGATCGCGTATACTCTTGCGGCGATTGACATCGGGATAAATGAAATATCTCACTGGATCGACACCTGCACGTGCTTCTCCGTGTAGATCGCGATCTCATCGTCGCAGGCGAACTCAAATTCACATTTTACTTTCTTTGAATTCTTTGAACAAGTATTTTATGATTCTGTATCGACCTACTCGTCCTTCCGATTAGACTTCGATTGGGACTCACCATCTGGTCGGGGTAGAGCCAGTACCAGTTCCCAGGGTGACTTGCATCGTAGACCTAGAATGCGATGAAAGTAAGTTGATCATTTACATAAATTTCATCATTGCCTTCAACGTGTTAACCTAATTAACCAGACGCAAGACAGTCTATTATGCATACAGTAATTGAGCAAATGAGCATAGGCAATAATAAAAGGAAGATCTCACCTTGAATTGCACATCTCCTACGGCGAAACGATCGACACCATCGTGAATGTATTGGAAGCTCTTGAATTTGTTGGTTTTGTAACGTGCGTGAATTATTCTTGCTGCCCTTCACCAAACGCTGTTTCGAACAGCGCTCATACGCCAAGTATTTTAGACCACTTCGATTGGTGAATTTTTCGGGAAAGAACTTTGAGAACTACGAGATAAATCTCTGTATGAATAAAAAATTGAGAACTAGATGATTATGAAATACACTGACAGCATCTGTGAACCGGAACCACTCGTTCAGGATCCTCGTCTTGAACTTGTATCTGTTCATGCAGGCTGAGACGCACTCTCGTCTTCCCACCACGGCGCCGACCTAAAAAAGTCAAAGACTTTTTCAAAAAAAAACTGGATGTCATTGCAGTTGATAAAAGCATCAAAATAAGCAAAATGAGAAACAATATTACTCACGTTGATCAGCTTCTCCTCCCATTGTTCCTGCAGAACAATTCATTACGATTTTTAAAATCACATTTAAATTTCACGTTTCAGCATATAGCACGTTCTCAGCACGTTCTCACAGTTTGAGAGAATCGACCTTTTTGAGCTGTGCCAGACCCAGGCGGATTTGATCGACTCTCTCGCAAACGGCCTCATATGAGAGCGGAAGATCGACTACATATCAAGATAAGATAAATCAAATCTCTCTAATCTTATCTCACTCACCATCTTCTCCTTCGTCTTCTCGTTCACAATCGTAGTGACGATCCATACGAGCGCCTGGGGCTGTCCCGATTTCTTCGCTGTTGAGAACTTCAGCTTGGATTTGCTGTTCCTGAAATAATCAACCAACCCATCTAACATGTTAATTTGTCCTTGAGTACCATTTTTTTTGCTTTTATCCCGATAAGGTTGGGTCCATTGTCACTATCATTCATTTTAAAATTAATCAACATTTTTAAAATAAGAAATATTCAAATAATGTTACTAAACACAAATATTCTCACTAAATGTTATAATTTTACGAATACATAATAAATATATAAATGATCTTACTCTTTCTTGGCGAAGGCAAGATCGTATTTTCGAGGGCGTAGATTCTGCCTGAATATTTAAAATTTGGGCAGGTATGGTTGTGTCAATATTTTATAATACCAGGTATGATGATCTGGACCCATTGTACGCCTGTTTCGTGTATATTAATGAATGCGTTTTTTAGTAAGCGCTTTGCTTCTTCTACACGTGCTTCTAATATCTCATTCTAATATCTCGCACCTCAGATACGCTTTTTCTTGGTTTTTTGATATGTAGCTCTTTCTAGATCACCGCCGATTCCGAAAATATTATTTAAAAAACAAAGTAACAAACTTGATCAACGTCTCCCAATGCTTCGCTTTCTCTTTATTCCTGCGCATAGCTGCCCAATTGATCTTGCCTGTCCGATAGAATACGAACTTGATCGCTCTCTTTTCCTGAAAGCTAGGGTTATTTCGTTATGCAAGGCACTTTGTTTTCGTGATAGCCCACTGCTAGATGAGTGATTATGTATTTTTGATTCTCTTCTTCGGACTTATTAAAATAGTAGTAGAAAATAGACTATTTTAGAAAGAGAGTAGAAAAGTGATGCCTTCAGAGAGTGTTAGTTTCAAGAACAAAAATTAATTTGACTAATCTTATAGTTTTATTTACAGATATGTCGAACATGCCACACGTCACCTTATTCTTCTCGATCTCGTTCGCTTCCTCCTCATCATCCATCTCATCGTCCGCCTCAACTTCATCTCCTTCAGCATCTGATGTATCATCCTCCGTCATATCCTCAATCTCCATAAGGTGATCCTCATCATCACTCGAATCCTCCATCACATCTCCCCAATCCAATCCAGCATTCATCTCATCGTCGTCTTCTCCATCTTCCACATCCATTACTTCCTGTTCTTCCTGATCACTCTCTGACACAACTTGCTCATCATCATCGTCATCAGAGGATGGATATTGAACTGGGTGATCGGAACGTGCAGTGGGAGGAGGAGCAACAGCTGGGATAGAAGTGGGAGAAGGAGCTACACGGGATGCTTGTGCAGCAGGTGGTGCAGGGAGAGTAACTGCCACTCGGACTAGGGCAGGAAGAGGAGGAGAATTAACAGCGTATCCTCTACCTTCTATCTCTTTCTCTTCTTCAATCGATGGAAGTTCATCCTCGATCTCGTGTCTACAATAGTATTTAGCGTACTCAGCCACCAAATTTAGATTATGAGCTATTCCCGAGCAGATAAAACATACATATACCGATCTTAAAAGTAATATAGCATCCATTGGGTAACTCTTCTCACCTAATGCCCTCACTCGTCTCTTGTACCTAGGAAAGGACACTCGTATCACTCATTCCCATCTCTCTCCTCTGCCTCTCCATGCTATCACCAAAGATTGCGTCGAGGAATAAGAGAGTCAATTGCAACACTCAAAATAGAGCCTCAAGGATCGAAAAAAACAATTTTTGAAGCCCTGTCCTAGCTATTTTCATTTTCATTCTTTTTGTATGCTCTGCCTAACTTTGGGAATCGTCGTCTGCCGTACTGCTAATCAGCTTTTTTTTCTTTTATGCGGTCATTTTCGCACACTATTTCATGAAAATGCTAACTCAATTGACCAAGGCCGTCCAAATACAGATCTCTATCTCAGCGGGTAGTGTGAGAACCTTTTGAGTACGAGCTAATGAAAGAGCGCAAAAAGAAATCCAACTAAAAAGGGTTTAAATTGTAGTAAAAGACATACCCAGCGTCGTTTCGTTTCATTCTTGGCGGTGCCAACGCAGCGTGATCGTTTCGAACCTTTAACAAAGCGAAAGTCAATGAAGGAAAGGCAATATTTAAAGATAAACAAGGAAACGAAGCGCACACTCGCAACACACCACGGGCCTTTTCCCACTCAGAGAGATAGCTAGCCGTCACATTTGCTCCTCTCCTCTTCTTTTCCACTGACCTCTCTCTCCCTCTCTCTTCTCATCACAGAACAGGCGCGGCCTACCCAGATGTCCACCCCACACTCATTAACTCCCCTTTTCTACAATCTCACGGGTAGATGGAGACGGGATCCCTGCGATGAGACCTGCCCATTCTCCTTTCATATCTGATGGTAGCACTTCTAAAGTTGAACTATAAAAATCGATAAATGCTGACGGCGAATTAAATTTGAAAAAAAATAAGTGAGGAGAACAGTGCAGTATGATCTACGGAGACAGAAAAGATAAGAGATTGTTGACAGGGAGAAACGCCCTGAGGAAAACAACAACAATTCTCCCAATAATCTTGGAGGAGGAGTCCGTAAGAGAAATCAGCCTATGGGAGCATGATTCATTTCAAATTGTTCTCCCTTTCCGTTTTTAATTGCGAAATGGACACTGAGAAAGGGAGATATTTACATTTTGTTATTGTAAAAAGAAAACGAAATATTAGGCTGAATTTATATGTTCAACCGAATATCGCTAGAATCATTCACAAAGAATCTAATCAATTAAAAGATTTCAATACTTCTGCAGACAGATTTGAAGCTGATTTGAAGCCATTCTTGTCTACTCCACTAAATCTGGCAAAAATTCATCGCTGACTCTTGATATTGTCAGCACGATTTATCGATCAGCTTAGTCCGCCAGTAGCCATTTGAATCCCATTCTCGTCATATTCCCTGTCTTTTCTTTGAGTAGCATTCCCCCTTCTCCCTTCCGCCTCCCGAGTTCTCCCCATTCTGGAAAGAGATCCGTCGTCTACTCTTTTCGCCCACCGGAAACGTGAAAGGAGACTATTATGGGCTGAGACAATTGGTAGCAACAATGAATGGATGATGTAAGAGATGCTGGTCCACTTAGAGCAAAAAATGAAATGAATACGACATGGTGATAGAATGAAACAGAATTTTCGACGACTTTGTTGAAACCTGAACACGTTTTGCGTGTGCGAACGTGAACATTGTACGAGTTTTCTTCTATTCCATTGTAATTGAGGAGAACAGCACCACCGTCATCATCATAGGTGTTTCGAACGAATGCCTTCCGTTGTCCCGTGCAATCTCCGTGTTCAATAGTGCATGAAGAAGAAGGATTGGAATAAGAAGGAGAAGCAAGCAGAAGAAGTCTCTCTTTCCTCTCCCTATTCCTTCTCCTTTCATGGCCCAATTAGGGCTGCGATCTACCTTGTATTCAATAGGCGCATGACACCTACGCTGATTGGCCTTTCAAAAGTTGTTTTTTTTCATACATCTTCGAAACTCCTGACTTAGACAGACATCAATTATTCATCATTCAGGCGAGAACTTCATTTTATCCGATTATTCCTTCACCGCCAAGGAATTATCATCTTTCTCGTCTTTTGTATTGATTATCGATGTTTTACATTCCTCGATGTCATTCCATCGTCTCTTCTAACTGCTAACTGCTACTGCTTCTCCATTCATTCCCTCTCTACTTTCTCCTCCCACAGAAGTGAATATGATGGGAAGGAGAGAGCAGCCTGGGAATCTTCACGCATTCAACCCCCTCCTTCTCTCCTGTCTTCTCCATTCCTCGATTCGTTCACTTCAAGATGATTCCTCTCCAACCTCAATCTCATCCTCAATCTTCTCCTTCTTCGTCTGTCTCCTTCGTGTCAATTCGTCTTCTTCCTCTCTCAGCCCCCTCCCTTCTCCTCCTTTGTAATTCAGATCATAATTGAGTACCTCTCGCGCCTATCACATTTCACGCCCACCAAACATAAGAAGCGCCTAGACCAACGACGCACTCTTCCTCTCTCTCTCTCTCTCTCTCTCTCTCTCTCTCTCTCTCTTACGTCGTGATTACTCTCCTGATTGGGCCATCCATCTCTCCCTCTGTCGTCTGTTTCTGATCTCTCTCCGTCTCCTCTTTTTCTCCTTTCTTCTTTTCCCTCTCCGTGTCTCGACAACGAATAGGAATACCCGATGGGCGGAGTCTCTCACCATCCAACTTGAAGGTAGTCGTCCAGAAGACAAGGGGAAGGCACCTCTGTCTCTCCATCTTCCATCATGACGATAGCCGAGTTCATCGCGAGGAATCGCGGTAATCGGAAGGCTCTCCTTCTCATCGTCTACATCGCTCTCTTCCTTGATAACATGCTGCTCACCACTGTTGGTCAGTGATCTCTCGATGTTATGCTTCGTTTCATACCCTCTGATTGTTTGAAACAACCTTCAACTTCTGTATCGAAATTTTTTTTTGAGAATTATTCTCATTCAGTGCCAATCATACCCGAGTATCTTCTTCGTCTCTCGCATCCAAACGAAACGGATCTTCTCCTGAAGAACAAAGTGTCCAAGGTACGATCTCTTTTCATTGTCATCCCTTCTCTGTCTGGAGGGAGATGAATCGTTTGGAATGGGGTGCGTCTGGCCATCACTCAGAGAGTTGACATCACGAACCGGTTGATGAACGGAAGAGTGAGAGTGCAGTAATTGTCTGCCTCTCTTCAATTCTTGTATTCTATCAATCTTCCTGACTTACTAGAGAACACGTAAAAAGAGAGTCAGAACACTCCGGGAGAAAGTGGGAAGAACGGCAGGAAGAATTGACTAATGACCTCTGTCCTTTCAGTCTTCTGTGCACGAGAGTACGAGAGGAAAACGAGAAACGTGGGACGATGAAGCATGGGATGATTTCAATGTCGATGAAGAGACAAGGGACAAGACTTATCAACAGAATCCGCTAGTTCCCAAACTTCCCAAGGAAAAGACTTCGTCGAAGAACCGAAGACCGACCACGACTAAGAGGTACTGTATAGTAATTTCCTGGATTGTGCAATTTTCTAGAAACATTTTTTTCCAAAGATGCTGAATTACGAAATCACAGACCGAAGACAAAATCGCCATCTCGAGAGGGCGGAGGAAGAATGAGACCGGTCTCTGGACCCCCAGCGAAAGTCAAGGAAGACACACCGGACTATGATGAAAGCGGAGAACGGGAGTTGACCGAGCAGGAGAAGATTGATAGGTAATTTCTTCCTTTTCATGCTTTCTCATATGTTCTGAAGCGAAAAAGTTTGTAAATTTGAGAAGACAGTGTGATTCAGGCACCGAATGCTGGCAGAGGAGAACGTGCACGTCGGATTGATGTTCGGATCGAAGGCTCTCGTTCAATTGATTGCCAATCCATGGGTCGGACCACTGACGAACAAGTTAGTCCATCTTCTCCCCTCTTCTCTCTCTTCGCCCTCTGACACTTGAGCGTGAGAACCGAAGCTACTGAACCATTTAGCATGCATGACGCCACGACCCTGAATTAGCTCCCCATTAATTAGGAGAGCTAATTTATTGCAGGATCGGGTACACAATGCCAATGTTTGGAGGATTCTGTATAATGTTCCTGTCTACTCTCGTGTTCGCATTTGGGGAATCGTTCCCGGTTCTCTGGTTGGCTCGGGCCCTACAGGGAGTCGGTTCAGCCTGTACCTCAACTTCCGGTGAGAAGAAGACGAGAATCTCAACATTTCACATGCTTTTTCGTCGTTCAGCAAGAATAAGAGCACACATGAAATGGAGAAAACATCTTGGCACAGAGCGGATTGTAAAAAATTCTTCCAGGAATGGGCATGCTCGCTCAAGCTTATCCTGATGATCTGGAGCGAGGATCGGCTATGGGAATCGCTCTGGGAGGTGAGTGATCTCATCTGATCGATCCCCGACCGCCCTTCTCCAGGTCTCGCTCTCGGTGTGCTTGTCGGTCCTCCCTATGGCGGAGTTCTATACGAGTGGAGTGGCAAGGAGTTGCCCTTCATCCTCCTCGCTCTACTTGCATTGGCAGACGGAAGTATTCACTCACTGTCTCCTTCCTATCTTAGATCCTCCCTCTCCTTCCAGGCATGCAATTCCTCGTCCTTCAACCGAAAGTGGACAGAGGAGAACCAGAGGGATCGACCATCAAACAACTCGCAAAGGACCCCTATATTATCGTTGCCGCTGGTTAGATTCCTTCTCTTTTCCTTCTCGGAAGCACTCAGCATCTCTCTCACGCTACCGTATCCCTCCATTTTCAAACCCGGCCGAGAGAACCACACACAGTTTCTCACAGACTCCGCTTCTTCTCATCAGGTGTTTTAGAGTCATATGGCTGGGGAAGAATTGCAGGTTTTGTCGTGTGGGAGTATTCACACGATGAGTGGCGACGATTATCGATTCCAGTAAGCGGAGAAGGGGGAGGAAGAAGAAAGGGGCGGAAAGGGGAAGGGGATAAGTTGAGTACTCTCGAAAGGGAGAAGGGGTAATCACAAAGTAGGCCGAGGGAAAGAAGGGGGCTACAGAACGCTTCCCCTGAAGTTGACACTCAAGAAGGAGATGGAAAGGCCTGCGATTGATGGATTTCCCCTGCCTCTTCTCCCTTTAGTCCTTTTAGTCCATAGGGTGACGAAAGAAGACTGAGATCAAACAGCCAATTGTGAAATGAGAATAGCTGCGGGATGTGGGAATCGATAAGAGGACAAGAGGTTTCGGATTACTTTACAAGTATCATAAAACTTGTGTAGCTACGCACGCATTGAAAATCTTACCATGATGATGATAGATCATCTCCAAACTTTATCTCTTCAAGGTCATTCTTATAAAAAATGTTGGGTGGCTATCAGTAAGGTTCAAATGAATATTTATACCATGAGAATTGCCCAGAAACGAAAAAAAATTCAATTTTTCTATGAATTTGTCTTTGATTGTCACAAACATCAGGTGCAATCACAATTGGCAATCTCGGAATAGCAATGCTCGAGCCGTCTCTTCCCCTTTGGATGATGGAATCATGGGGTGCATCTTCTCTGGAGAGAGGAGCTGCCTTTCTTCCTGCTTCCATCTCGTATCTCATCGGCACTAACATCTTCGGTCCTCTCGCTCATAAGATGGGACGGTGAGAATTCGTCTAAACTTTTTTAATGTGAACAAACACTTTAAACAAGATTTTTTGTAAATGCATGAAGAAAAGAAACGAATACTGATAGTGTTCCCCAAAATAATCATCTTCAAATTTAGCTGGCTCTCCTCCATGATTGGTCTTCTCGTAATCGGTTTCTGTCTTCTCGCCATTCCCTCCGCTACTTCCGTCACTGGTCTGATCATCCCCCACTTCTGCATGGGATTCTCCATCGGTTTGTTTCCTTCTCCACCGGCAGCTCTCATACATACCCAATCCCAGGAATGATCGACGCTTCGATGTTCCCTCTGATGGGTTGGTTGGTTGACCTTCGTCACGTTGGTGTCTATGGTTCGATCTACGCTATCGCTGACGCAGCCTTCTGTTTCGCCTTCGCCCTCGGCCCTTTCTTCTCCGGTCCTCTCGTCAGATCCGTCGGATTCCCAACGTAAGCACTGCAATAACAGGGGCATTCGTATTGAATGGCCCCATATTGAAGGGGCAATGATTTTTTGTGGAAAGAAAGGCTTTGCAATTGGGTAGTGGAAAGAACTAGATAGTACGATGAGAAATCCACTGGATTCCTTCAGAATGCTCTATCTGATCGCTATCATCAACTTCATCTACGCCCCTCTGATGTTCCTCCTGAGAAATCCACCGAGTCGAGTAGAGATGGAGGTGAGCATGGAAATATGCTATCTCTCAAAGTTTTTTTCCAGCCCGCTCTGCCTGCCAATGCCCATGCTGTTCTCGAGGAGAGATACGAGAAGATAGAAGGAAGTGAGATCACGAGAGCAGATGGATACCAATATGACTACTAGCTTATCGATTCGTTCCCACGTACCTGTTTAGCCAAATTCGGACGCATACTTTACCAGTGAATTCTAGTATATTTTTCATGTCAGTAATAGCCAAAGAATTCGATCGTGCACTAATATTTAGTCGTTGCTTAGCGCTTTTGTGTCAGCGAGCACATGTAAGCTTTCCAGAGAAGTTCGGTAAATATTTTATTATTCTTTCTTCTAGAGATGTATGATTTCGATGAAGTATTCGTGTTGATTATGAATTAAGATTCCCCTACTGCAGTCACAGTGACATCTCTCTTGTTCCTGGTTGGAATATCCGTGATTGACTGTTGAATTCGTATGATTGGAACAGTTCCCGTGCTACCGCGATCAGAAACTTCCAATCTGAAACGCATAAATATCAGTGATGTGAGGGTGGAATTCGTCAACGAACCCGAGAAACTTGATTAAGTTCCGTTTGAAGGGAGTCGAGAATAGAATGAGTAGGTACGGGGGAGTTGCCGCGTAGAGATCGTTGAGAGCATTGTAGACGAGGTAGAAGATACGAGTGTTCACCTATACAACCGATGATTATGCTCGATATCAGTTGCTGATTCCATGTATTTAAAGCGATCAAGCAGATCAATAGGCGCAGAATGTACTCACATTGGTATTGATGACGAAGAAGTAGACGGTGAAGCAGAAAAACACCATCTGAACCATAGAATTACTTCTGATTTCTTAGTTGAACCTCACTTCAAGTGTGCAAACAATCATGGAAATGTAGACCAATCTCTTCTCCTGTTTTTGCTTGTCTTTGAACAGCCGTTGGCTCCTCGCGTCAGTTGGCAGAACAACCTATTATTTATTGTGAAGCATTGAATGAAGGTTCCATTGACTGACCAGTCGATACTTGACTCGAAAGAAGAGTAGAACGATGACGTAATTACCCGTGATGAGAAACAACAAAATTGCTTGACCAACAAAGGAAGCTGCGAAATACCGTAGTCGAAATACAGGATCACCGAACTTAAATAATTGATTATTCACATTTCACAATAATTGATTAGTTTTGCATACCTGAATGTACCATCCTCCGTTACTCTTTTGTTGCCAAAACAGATCAGTTGATGCTAATATTCCACCATAGAGAATCCCCGGAACGAGTTGAAATGCGAAAGCCACTCGACCGACTCTTTCAGTCCAGAACTAAAGGCGATGGATATGAATGGAGGATAACGAAACTTCTCACCTTCCCGTAACTTGTTGGTCTCAACACAGCAGTAGTTCTGTTGAATGCAAGCAAGAGTACGGTACACCCTTGACTCATTCGAGTACCCCACGCTATCATTAGATAGATCTAAATAATTATGAATTTGTAAGCTATAGGTTGGTATCATACCCTGCCAGTCGTTGGAGAACTCAGGTAGTACCAGAGTAGCCAGCCCTTCGCGGGAAATATACTTCCGAAATAGTTATTGAACATAGCAGAAATATCGAGTAGTCCACCGATCTGATGTAGAACAGGAATGATTTTTATATATTCAAAACTCACGAGATAAATGGAGAAGAATACATTGTTGATTGAATGAGAGTTCCTTTCGAAGAAGAGTACTGCCACTACCACTAAGTAGATCGGAATGGTGATGATGACAAGTCCCATACACGTATAACTGATGAGTCCTTCTACAATATCGAAAGCGAGACCAAAAGATTCATTGTTCATCTTCCAATATCATAAGGAAGGAATGAACGTGAGCCTTGTGATACGAATCCAATCCAATTTGACGGAGTCGCAATCGCCTCCATAAGTGTATGTTTCCTATCTATGTTTCACGGAAAACCTCGAATGGGTCTCTGTTACGAAGTCGTGTTTTCGTCCAGTAATTACTGTGTTTGTGAGAAGATCTCTCTCATGGGAAACTGGTCCAACCCGCCATTAAACTTAACCAGCGCCGAAAGAAAAGAAAGAAATAACGACTTCCTCATATCGTTAATCTCTGGGATATCCAACACCGTATCTATTTCTGAAACAACAGTACATTTAGCAGATCGATTTCAGATACTGTAGATCAATGTCTACTCGCTTCGCCAATTCAAAGCGCATCTCATGAAAGAAAACTTTATCTCTGCTCATACCGTACTACAAAACAAAATTTCATTCGGGTTACAGTAATATTCTAAGATAATCCTGAAGAGTATTGCAAGTGTCTAACTACGATGCTAATTGGCATGACTGAGAGAAGGCGACCGGTTTCTAATGGATGGGGGCTACCTGTTACTCTACGGTGAGATAGGAGAGTCGATCGTCCTTTCGCATCTCTGAATCTTAATTAGATCGAATGGATCTCTGAGCTCCGATGAAATACTTTATAAGAGTAAGAAGTGGATAGTATGGACACGATCGAAACTTCCCTATGAGGGGAATGAAATACTGGCTGTACTAGATAACATACAGAAAGGAATGGGGAAGAATCATAGTTGAATTGATCGAATCGATCAGCGTGTGATTGAGGTGATATGGGGTACTAAGCTATGTACAGTAACGGAGGAGGAACCGTGTGGGGAAGGAGGAGGAGAGGCAAGAGGGAGAGTGAATGGGAGAAGGAAGTTCAGCGATCGAGTGCCATGATGTATCGATAGCTCTCCTCGTCAGATCGTTGAATGGGACGACCGAGGAATCCACGATTGAAGACTGATCCGAGCATACCGTGCTGAAATGGAAGAGAGTTAGCATCGCATATCATCATTCTTTATCTTGAGGCCCATCCCAGGAACAAAAGATTACTCCGCGTCATCCCATCCCATATCACTGAGAATTTATTTCCATCTGACCCCTCAATGACGACTACGTGCCAGTCAAGCCGTTAGATCCCATGGGTCAGCTGATAAAGTTCCCCATTAACGTCACTGTCCTCGTTCTGTTCTCTGCCATTTCGTTACCGTAATCAGTGGTGCATCATGTGTTTCCGGCCATATTTTACACAACGTGTGATCGGATGTGCCTCACCCCATGTTGAATCAACATCCCATCCTCTGCACCCACTACTTCCATCGAGATTCGACTGATCTACCAGTGACCTTCCCCCCTCTGTCCACTTACTCTCATTCAGTTCCCACTCCGAACTCGATCTCTGCACTCATTCTGTCAGTGACACGACGAGCTTGCTCTTATCTCTCTCTTTCTTTCTCATCATTCTTTTCGCGGACAATGCTCAGCATTATCTCTCTTTCCCAACCACGCGACTTGATGGAGTCCAAAGGATCAGAGGGGAAGACTAATCCGATAAGTGAGAGAGGGGTTACCTTGTGTTCTTGGGGAGCACCGGCTGCAGCTGATTGGTTGGCGGCCTCTAGAGGGTTCTTGAGTGGAATGGCGGGAGTGGAGGCTGATGGCTGGAGGGGATTAGAGACTGTGGAGGAAGTGGAAGGAACGACGGTGCCCATCTTGGAAGAAGAGGAGGAGCCATGTAGACACGCAGAGGCTGCCGCCACCAGAGGAGAGGCTGCAGAGAAAGAGATGGATTGAGAGGAAGGATTGCAGGGGAAGGGGTAAATAATGATGAAATTGTGAACTGTGTAGGTACAGAGAGTAAGGTCCTTGGATGACGGCAAAATTCTCATTTGATAAATACTTATCGAGTGAATAGAGATAGAAGAGCAAGTACCATTGAGGGAAACTAACCCGCATGGGTGTGAGATCCAGTCAATCCTGCGAACATTCCTGTTGTGCGAGAGTGAGGTTCGGAGTGGGTTGAAGACGATGAGGGAGTGTTCATCACCAGTCCCTTAAGAAGGAAGAGAGATGGCGGAAGGAGGAGGGGAGGACAGAGTAAGCACACTCCCACCCTCCCCACCCTCCCCCCTCCTCGCTACAGTCACCACGTGGGGGCTGAGACTGGTTGAGCGAGTGAGTGATGTAAGGAAGAGGAGGAATGAAGGGGAAGAGATCAACTCAGCCAATTGCACCGAAAGGTGCTCATCGGTCGTCAAATGCACTCTTTCTACGGTATGCTTGAAGGGAGATGACTAAGCGTCCTCAAGCTGTGACACGCGTCTCTTTCACAATACTTCCTCGTGGCTAACCTCGTCTTTGTGTGTTCCCAGAAGAGAAAGAGCGGAGAAACCGTAGTGGTTCGTCGGTTTCTTCCTTGACCCTTCGAGAAATGCACCGGGTCGCTCAACCAGCTGCTAAAAAGGGAACGATTTCTCTCATTCTGACGCATTTCTTTTTCTGTGTTTTCTCCTCCTCCAGTTTCATCATTTTCATTTTATCTGAGCTGATGCAAACAGCTCGTTCGGCCAGATCACACCACTAAAAGCGAGACGAAAGAGCGAAGAGGAGAGAGAATGGAATTAATGGGATTACGGTAGGGTTGATCACAGTGGGAATTCCCCTTCTTTCTCTTCCTGTAAACAACAACGCGAATGATCTTCACTCTTTCCTCCCATTTCCTCTCCTTCATCAAACTCGTGTTCACTCACTTCCTCCCACTCCCTAATTCCTGCGTGTTGAATCAGCAGGGAAAGAACCGTTCTCCGCCCTCTTCCGATCGGGTGACGTAGACACTCACAGAGATCGGAAGAACTATACTATAGGTGATCGGAGTGTACCCCAATCCATCAATTTACTCCTTCTTACGATGAGTCCCATGAACTTTCGATCGTCCCGGACACAAAGATGAACACAACAATCTCACATGGAAAGCGTCCTTTTCTCCTCCTTTTCCGACGTCAGCTAGAAGACTCCAGTCAACAGCAGAGGAAGACTTCCTCAGAGGAGCTCCTTGGTTCTGCACCGAAGGATCGAGAAGAGCCGCGGAACTGAATGAGAATGATGATGAAATAGCCAGTAATGGTCATTCCCTTCTCTGAACGCCCCCGTTGAGCCAGAAGTCAAACAATCCCTCTATGCTGACAACAAGCAATGACGTCTAGTCATACAACGGAGCAATTCGATAGGAGCAACTGTTGCAATCTAATCGAAGAATGAAGAATGGAAAGTGCATTTCGGGAACGAACTAACAGATGGCTAGGAAATGTGACTGAGTACAACAAAGAGAGAAGAGAAAGGATCAGAGGAAGGATGAGATCACTTGAGGGATAAGAGGAGGGATGACGTGGAGGGACAGCTTCTCCCTTCTTCCCTCTATCTTATTCCCAATCACAATAACACTCACACCAACTGGCTAATGTCACGTCGTCTTGAGGCACAGAATGGGTTCAAGGAGGAATCACGAGGGGCTTCCATCGAGGAGAAGAGAAGAGAGTAGACACTGTGGCTGTTCCGTATGCGCACACTAACTACAACCAACACACTACCCTCCTTACTAATGGGGATTCAAATCGGGGCAAGTTCTGTTCTTTCGCCAGTCAGTCTACGTAGTGAGGCCCATCCTGTCCAATTACTGTAGATTACACGTCATTCCTTTGCCCTCTAGTGAAAGCACATGGGGAATGCAATCGTGTTGTTACAATGAGAGAGGAGGAGAAGAGAAAGAAACGATCGGAGCATCTGATCTTTCCTCCCGATCAAACAACTAAACGTGTCAGAATGATGGCACAAACCTTCCGGGGAAATGGGAAATTGAGTACTCCAGTTCTCCACTATTCATACTGTTGACTGATAAAAGAGAAGTGAAAGAGAGGAGAAGAGGGATTGATTGAGTCGAGTCGAGTCGAGAGGTCGACCACGTTAACTGTCAGAAAAGGAAGGAGACAAAAAGGCGGGGATTGACACCATAGAACGAGATAGAGGATTGTCATAGTCTCACTACTCTACTCTACTTGTGATAAAGAGTAAGATGCTGTTTACGTGGACTATGCCGTCAGTTGGCCTGTTTTCACTCGTATTTCAATGCGTTCTATGGCCTCATCAATCACGAATTTAGGGACGCGAGCACCCAAATTCAACAGCGTAACCAGAAGGGATTCCCCAGGGATGAGCCAACTCCCAAAGGGACGAAAGACCAATCGATAGTCATTCCACCCGAAATCATACCACCACTCGCTAAGCCATAACTGTCACGAAAAGAGAGGAATACTTATCAGTAAGAGGTAAATTGATCTCTGCGACCACAGATAACCATCCCGAAATTGCGATACTAATGCCTTATTTAGCAAAAAACATATTAAAAAAATAAAACAAAAACCGAAAACGCGATTTCCACTACAAGTTATATTCTCTTGATTTGGCTGTTTGCAACTGCAAGTCGTCAACTGCAAGTCATCAGTGATTGCGATTTCTAAAAGATAGTTTTCGAGAAAATTTTATTTTTGGAATAGAAACGAAAAATGCCACGTATTTAATTTCGAAATTTAATTTTTTTTAAACAATCCTTCTAATGGTTGATATTTCAACAACTATAGCTATCCATGGAAAATACGATTAAAAAATAAATGCGAAAGAATAAGACCAAACCTGGCACTGTTCGTGAGAGTGGGACCCTTGAGTGATGAGATGATTGGATTGGTTGGGTGGTTCGACATGAAATGAAGATGATCGGAGTAGCCCGAGGAAGCCTCGAGAAGACCGAAGACTGCTTGAGTTAGAGGACCTGCAAGAGGAGGAATTAGATCGACAAGAGTGGTGTAAATAGCATGGAATGGCAGATGGTTCTCAGAAGAAGTAGAGATTGTTTGGAAGCGGAGGACCAGAGAGAGAGAGGGCGAATAACACGGGGCAAAACAGCTTTGTTTCTCCCTTTAAGCAGCACTATTTCCCCAATCAACATGCGTGGGAAACATGTTTGCGATGATACAAAGAAACGTGACTAACCAGCACTGCATGCCACCAAAAATGCATTCCACCAAAGAAGATTAATATTGCAGCAAGCCCTGCATAACTTCCAAATAACCCCGTCCCGCATATTTTCACTAATGTAAAAACTGAAAAAAGATTAAAAAGAGAAAAAAAACAAATTTGAACGTTATGTAAATGATGCATACAAAAGGAAGTGATTACTAATCGAAATCTTGCACAATTCTCTAAGAAAATTGTGACGCAAACTATGACTAATGCAAAAAATTAGCATAAAGAAAAATGTTCGACGAATACAAGGTAACCTAACTCGAAAGAAAGTAACTCCGCCATTAGGAAGTTACTATTAGGCGACTACGAATAATAAAGGTTTGGCATTATTACATGGCATTGTTCCGGAAAGTATGACTAATGCGTTTAATACACTCAAGAATGGATATATATTAGAAGAAAAGAGGCGAACAGAAGTATCGGGAACGATTGCGTAAGCAACGCGAGTCACGGGGTTTTCTCTCGCCGCCGATTCACTCCCACCCACCAGAAGCTCTAACTGGGGAGAGAGCCATAGGGTGAAAAGAAGAGAAGCTTCGGAACAAGAAATGCAACCAGAACCCCATTTTATTGCTTTTTATTCACTTTTAAATCTATGTTCTTTAAAAATATAAAGAATCGCTTACGATCGTCCTCGTGATGGAGATGACCAGTGAAATTGAGGTGAGGATCGCTTCTCGATAGCGTTTTCAGCACCATTTCGGGTCGGAGAAGGTGCTAAAATCAGTTTTTTTCCAACAATGACCATTTAATTTGTTTAGTCAAATCAACTCCTCTCTCACCTTGTTAATAGGGTGATCAACGATTGGCTGTGGCGGGTGATGGGGTGAATCCTCCTCTGACGGGATCAGACCCGCTCCGTCCAACTCGAAGTGCATCATCTTGACTGGAAAAGAGAAAAGAATACGGATGGTACGACCATAAATGGGAGAATGGAAGAAGAGAGGAGAAAGGAAAGGAGGAGGAGGAATAGTGAGAGAGATCAAAGTTAATAGTGACGTCACGAGTGCATGGAATAGGCAAGTTGTTGTGTGGAAGAAGAGAGAGAGAGTGGCTATAGCCGATTGATTGGTCAGTCCGATCTGAGAGTGAAGGAGGGAGAGAAGAGGCTAGGGGACGCTAGTCAAGGGCAGAGGAGAGAGGGGAGATTACACTCGAGGGAAGGAGAGAGGGAGGCAATTAGTGATGTTCACCCTTCACCCCCAGTAGGGAGATGATGATCGAGAGGAGATTGATCATGCACTCGCTCCGAGGGCAAAGACTAACGAGAGTATGAGGGAGAGAGGAGGAGGCAAGTGATTGAGTGATGGTGATCTCTCTCTCTTCTCTCCACTAGGGGAACAAGCGGAGACACCATCGATACACTGATAGCACACCCCCGATCCACTCTCTCCTTTGTCCACCTTCTCTCACACGAAGAGAAACGAAAAGGGAAATACAGAAATCGTTCTCGTGGCTATAGTCGGTTCATTGGTGATACTGATATGGAGAATGATCCACCCTCTCGATTAGACGCTCTGACTAATCTAAAAATAATAATTCAAAAATTGTAGTCGGCTGATTGGCGAGACTGATCTGAAGGAAGGCAGGATCTTGGTTGAAGCATCAGCACACGAATAGATCAAGATGGATCGATCCACTCTCTCGATTTCTCACTCTTTTTACAAATATGAATAAGAAAAAAGGATCAAAACGTATAAAATGTGCGCAAAAAACAAATGTGAATTAGAAAAGAGATCTAATTGGAGGATAGTCGGGTCTATGGTGCATAAATCCATATTTCCAGAGAACCAGCAGATATTTGATTCGTGCCGGAAGGAAGGAGATCAACTCAAGACTAAGAAGTGATGATCTCCTCTAGTAAAAGAAGGGAAAGAATGGAGGAACAACAGGTAGAGGGTGATGTTTAGATGCTGAATGTTGTCCCTTTCTCCTCCCTTCTTTGGACGGACACAACTACCCGTCCTTCCAATCAAAACAACTTCCGTCCCTCCTCCTGTTTTCAAATTCTCTCCAATTTCCTATCACCTCTCCTCTCTTCCTCTCTTCGGATCATATCGTTTCATCACTTCTCCTACTTTCCCGCCTCTCTGGCGAAATCGATATTGAAATATTCACACGATGGAGTAGGAAGAAGAAGTACAATGGGAAATGCTTTATACGAGGAAACGTAGTAGTGTGTCGTTAAAATTGTAGTCCTGCTGATTGGCTATAACTTTCCTGGAAGTGGGATTATAAATCATATTGCGTAATGACAGGTTACGGTTGGTGATCAGATTGTGGAGATCTTGAATGGGGATTAGAGAGGAGATGGATGGGAAGAAGGGAGGAGGTGATGGGGTGGAAAGAATAGGGATTGATGGAGAGAAGATTGAGGGATGATCCATGCCAGTAGGCTAGAGAAACTAACTCACTGTCGAGATCAATCACAGTAAGCTAGTTAATCTTGCCAATTGGACTGAAGGATCAATCTCTCCTACTCAATGCTACTGTAGACATACTGAGAGAGAAGGGAGGGAAGAAGGAAGGAGGAATGGAGGGGAGAAAGGAGAAAGGAGAAGAAGTGGGAGACTCTGTAGCCATGGAGTAGTATCCAGGTGGTGTGGGAGTGATACGATGGAAGGGAATGCTAATCGACAGGGGAGAGGGAGGAAGGAGTGTCTGGGAAGGAAGGGGGAGGAGGAGGTGGTTCACCCTTCCGATGGAGTGAAGAAGAGTGAGACTGACTAGTCCATATCAGCATTCTACGTCCTCCTCTCTCTTATCACTCCAGAAGCAGAGAAGGAGGAGGAGCGAAGAGAAGGAGAGAGGGGAGAGGAGGGAGGAGAGACTGGGGGAGAGACGATGAGAAACTGGGGGTAGCAGGGCTACGGATGCTTCCAGAATGATGATCAACCATTGATAATGAGGTCAGAATGAGTAGCAATATCGATCGAGGTGAAGTTACAGAGAAGAAGGAATAGAATGGAAGTGGAGGGCCGAAGTCTTGTGAATGGAACTATGAAAGGTTGGAAGAGGAGGAGGAATGAATAGGTCGTTGGGGACGGAGAGAAGAGAGGAAGAATGGGGAGAGAAGATGAAACAGAGAATGACATTCGAGGAAACGATACTACCCGCCAAATTCGAATTGGAAGCCTGATTCAGTTGTCCTGGTAACGATAGTGTGAGTAACCAGAAGAGAGAGAGGGGAAAGAGGAAGAGGGAACATTGTGAGACAAGCCTTGCGAGTTCGCTTGAAGAGACCAATAATGGACCCCCTTTCCACCTTCCGTTTCCCTTCCTTCCCCTTCTATCCACTTCTAGAGTGACCACCTATACTCCAGTCGCTATAGTATCTCTCTCCTCTCCTCTCCTCCAGCCTACTCTAGACTGCGGTCTTTGTAGATGCGAGCGATTCGAACTCCATCGGAAGACAACTTTCATCGACATCAAGAGATGGAAAGACAGGCGGCTAGTCAACACTCCCAGTATCAACCAGCTATGAATCAACACGCGATCGATCAACGGACTCGTATGTTTCTTTCCTTTGTTGTTTCATAATCCGTGTGCTACCCAGATTTGACTATCCCCTTTCAGATCACATGCTACAAGCGGCCCAGACCATCAATCCCTTCCACTCACCGTATATCGATCCCGTCGGATCGATAATCGGGCTGAGAGTACTCTACATCGACGGTCGCATGTGCTATGTGCCCGTTGAGCCGCACCTCAATTTCATGATCAATCAGCATTTTGGAAGGGTGAGTAGTGTCTCACTCTTATCAGGGATAGAGGAGAGGAGAGAGTGAGAAAGAGTCATGGTGAGCAAATAGGGGCTGAGGAAAGGGCATTCATTGATAACGAGAAGAAGAAGGGAGAGAGGCCCAATCATTCCACTGACGAGGCAGAATATGAATGGAAGGAATGATTACAGATTGGAAATGAGCAATCGGTAGAAGAAAGACTGCAACCCAATGGGAGATCGATCATACAGGAACTGCAAGTGGGTCGATGGAAGATTGGGGTGAAGTAAGATAAATTACCTGTGCAGAATCGACAGTCAGAGCCGAATGTGCACAATAGAACGAACTATGAAGAGAAGAGAGGAATGAATCAAGAAGGAAAGGCCACGACTTCATCCGTATGTTCCCCTTCCCCCCTCTCCCCCTCCCGCTAATACGATTGTACCTTCCAATCGAACCTCATTGTCTATTCCGAAAGAAACTAGGAGAGAATGGGAGATGATGGAGATCTTTTTGTGGTCACTATACGAAGAGTAGAGAAGAATGAGGGGGCTATCGCTCCGACTATACTTCTCTTTTTCTTCCTTTTCTTTAGCTTCCTTCTCATCCCTAGCAACATCCAACATCTCACGGTCACAAACCCCTAACTACTTCTCACAAGCCAGTGCCCAGTCCTTCTTTGCTTCCTAACTGTCTTGATTGCTCTCAGACGGCATTACAGAGTGGAGTCTCGTCTCTATCGGGCGAACCAGAGATGGACGATCCTCCATGGGCACGACCCCATCCACAACCAGCCAATGGAAAGAGAGGAACCGCTGCTTGGAGGTACCTATTATAACCCACTCTATTTGAATTGTAACTGAAAAGCGTACCCTATCGTTACAATCCACTCCCATTTCGTCATGAATTGCTAACGATCTCCCATTACAATTGTCCCCACAATCACATGCTAGAGTAGTAATGGGAAATGTGAAATGGAAATCTGATTCGTCAGGAATGAATTTCCTCGTAAGTCTTCGATGAATCGGCAACCACCGGGAGGCTTCACTTCTGATTTGTTTGGGACTGGATTGACGTCAGCAAGTACTACTCATTCCCATGGATCCAGAAGGAGTCAACCAACCCACGCCTATGAACCCCCATCTGCACCTGAGAGTATGACAAGGAACGTACAGAGGGAGAGAAGCAATCAACAGGTAAGTGAGGGAGACAGGAGATGAAGTCAGGATAATATAATGACGGCACCATTATTATGTTTCCAATGCTCACCTAACGATCTATTGTCGATCTAATGACTCCCTGACTACTACCTTCTTTTTCTTCTTACCTATGCTCACATAATGATTCTCCTAATGACACTCTATCGACTCAGTTCTATCCTGTCTTCTATCTCTAATTCTAGCCAGAAGACGAATACAATCCGTGGGGACGAGGAGGTGGAGGAGCTCCACTGAGAGATGCTCAAGGAAATATAGTAGCTGATCGGAAGAGATTGGGAGCTTCGTGGAGCCGAAGCGTCGATACTAATGAAACACACCACCTAGAGAAGGTCATCTATTATCTCCATCTTTCCTTAATTCTTTCAAATCATCGCTAATGATTAATGTAAAAACAACTGTCCGTCTATGATAACAAGCATGAGCACGCTAACTTTATCTATCTTTTACTAACTTCAAGGACCGCGCTGGCAACTATCTGATGCACTCACGACAAGCCTTCGCCTACCAGGATCCGTATCGAAGACCTTCTCCTGACTACCACTCTCCAACTAACCAGCCATTCTCCTTCCTTCCTCCTCTCTATCCTCCTTCTCACTACGTACGCACCTTGCATGTAACACGCCATTATTTCTCGCTTCATGAACAATGAGCTAGATCTCGTATTATACATGCTTTCCTGCTGAAGAGAGCTTGCTAGAGAGCATGTACGGTAGAGATACCAAATAAAAAGAGAGATCTCGTTACAGGAATATCCGGATGAATACACCAATCGGAGAGGCGGTGGATCTTCCATGGCTCACGCGACTTCAATGCCTTCGTTAGCGTCCAAGCAAACAGCTCATCTTTCTCCGGTAAGGAGATGAGAAGATAGATGGTAGTAAACGTTCCCTTAGCATGAAGTGAGGACTGGCATCGAGTAGGACTAGCGTAGTGGTCTCAGTTCAACACTTCACTTCAAACACGCTCCGGAAGAGAATGAGTCTCTATTTTCGTGAAACGAACTGACAGGTGGATTGGAGTCGCAAATGGCAGGGTTATATTTCTTCGCGCGAATTGAGATATAGTTTTGGATGCTGATTCAGACTCGACTCTACCCGTTACTAAGCGGATCGGCTTAGAGTTTGTGGTGATGACTACATGAAACGGCATTTAGAAGCGAGGAAGCTTTGTGCCAAAATTCTGAAAACTGAATTATTCTAAATATTCCTACTTCAGTCGGCTTTATGTAAACTAAGTCTGATGATCTGCGTTCATGCCACACTTTTCTCTCACTATTCCCTAGGGAAGTATTTGTATGAGCTAATTATGAACAATGCAAAAAAATATGGCAATACGCCATTCATTGAGCTAAACGGACTTTATAAAATCTAAACTAGATTCTGACCTTCTCATTCCCAGGCGGATCAACATCGAGAGGAGCTGCAGAGGCAGATAGAAGACAATCGAAGAAGGAAGGAGGCAGAGAGACTAAAGGAGATTGAAATGGAGAAGAAGGAGATCCAGAGGTAGAGTGGAGCTGAAAGGGAAGGAAGAGAATATGATACAATTCCACTTGAGATGGGAGGAGAGGAATGCGAGGATCAGAGCTGAGGAAGAGGAAGCGAAGATGAAAGCGAGAGAGAAGGCATTGGCTATTGAGAGGAAGAGGGAAGCATTGGCAGCGAGAGAAGAGCAGAGGGCGAAAGAACTGAGAGGAAGGAGAACTCCTCCTCCTCAGATGATGCCGCAGGTTGAGAGGAGAGGTGAGAAATTGTAAATTCTACAATCTCTGTCCTATATAAAAAGCTTAGCAAGCACTAACATTTTCTTGGAAAGCACTAGTAAGATGCGATTATGAAGGCTCTCTTCATAAGGCATACTCTTGCATTTTATATGATCGTTTAGAAAGCAAGAGGAATGAAGAGATTGAGAACATTATCTAAATTATGAGAACACATCCGATTGATTTGCAGATGAGGAGAATGACGGAGGAGAGAGGAAATTAGAGTGGTGGGAGAAGAAACCGACTTGGGAGAACCAGGTAAGGGATTCATAGAAGATATCTGAAGCCTTTTTATATTGCAGATCGAGCGCGAGCCAAGTGCGATTATTCCTGCTCTGAGAAAAGGAGCGAGAACTCCATCAGCACCATCGAGAGTTACTTCATCTGCTGGTGATAGGTAAGAATCACATTATTGCATATCCCATTATCTCAATTATCATCCAGAGGAGACAGTCGTCAATCGTATCGTCCTTCTGAATCCGTCAGACAACATTCAGCCAGAAGAAGAAGTCTAGTACAAACCCCAGTCCAACAAACGAGAGCCCCACCGAAGTAAGTTTCCCAATTATACTGTATTACCTGTGATTCGATTCGATAAATGACGCCTATTTCAGTTATTTTTACTTTTGGGTTACGCTCTTCTTTTCAGAAAAGCGGAAGCGTTCACGATAATGGGCTAATCGGATCTCATCATCTTCACATTCGTCTTTCTCCCGATCTCATTCTTCTTTTTCTTTCATCTTTATTAGTGCCGGTCACAATATTGATTCGTCACAAATCTCTGTTACGAGCACAATGTGTCCATTGTTGAATACGTTCCTATGAATAATGAATGAACAAAGACTCTAACATTTCCTAACGGTAACTTGATACAGAATACGGAAATGATACACGGAATGGAATAGACGATAACTAGCACGGGACCTGTATGAGGAATTACTACGTTTGAGGGTGATGTTAGATAATGATGATTTGATGTTGTTGCTTTGATTTGATTTTGCATCTCATCGCTTGAATCCATGAGTAGAAGGTCCTGGAAAAGTAATTTATTATTTTCTTAAAATATTGTTTGTCTCACTTCGAATGATGGGCGGCAAATCGATGGGACGACTTCTCAGCAGAACGGCTTCCGAGTTATGGGAAACGATCGGTTCCTTTTCCTTCTTTGGAGAGTTCGGAGTAGATGAGATCTTGATTGTTGATGCAGTAGAAGCAGTCGATTTGACGGATTCAGGGCTACGAGCGAGAGGAGTGATCGATCCCTCGGGGGATTCACACCCGGGAAGAGGACGATGAATTATCCTCTCGATCACCGTCGCTTTAATCGAAAAGTTCGCGATGAAAAGAGAAAGAGGTTACTAACGTCGTCTCGTTCTCTGCAATGGAGTAATCTCTTCCTCATCGGAGAAATCGGAAGTATCGATCTGATCAGAGCTCTCAACTACGCCGAGATGAATCTGCAATGAATTATGTAAATAACTAATTAAATGAATATAAAAAAACCTTACCAGTTCCTTTCTATGATACTTGATGAGTAATTGCTCGATGCGAGAGTGCTTGAACTTGATAGCTTCCTCGAGAGGAGTGCGTTCCCACCTGAATATGATCTAGTTTATACAAGTCATTTGGCTTAGATTATCAAGTTTGATTATTCATGATACTACTAACCGATCCTTGGGGTCGTGTTGAACTCCACAAGTTCTCAGCAGGAACTTCACCATGTCATAATGTCCTTCAGCAGATGCAATGTGCAGTGCAGTTCGACCATCGTAGTCAGCCATTTGGAGATCGAAACCCTTCATGAAGTATCTGAAAACTTTTTTATATTTTTATATGCATCTATGTCGTGAAAGAGGTTATCATGTATAATTTGCACGGAAGTTAATGAAAAATGGTGAGAAGTGGTATTATTTCACCTGTGGAGAAGATCCATATTGTTTTTCTTCACAGCAAACAGCAGGCTAACGATGATATCTCGGTCTGTTAGTTTCTTTTCCCTTCGAGGATTGATCTAAATTAATAACTGCATTTAAGCCATTACTGTTTCCAACCTTCTTCTTATCAGGATTATTGAGATGGTCGTAGTTATGGAATGAGTAGTGTCCGATGAACTTTCGGCAGAATTCGACTCCTCTCGATGAATTTCCAGTATCATCGAGACGAGGAGAGAAGATGGCAAATCCGAGGACGGAAGGAATCACAACCATGATGACTCCGGAGACACCAGACTTGGCTGGAAGCCCGACCTGAGATGGATTGCACTGTTACCACTCATTTAAATGAAACACTCGTTGCACAAATACATTGCTTTAATAAACTTGAATAATAAACTTGAAGATGTAAGATGTAGGACCCTACCTGGAACGCGAATTTTCCCGATAGATCGTACATTCCACACGAGAACATAAGGGAGAGAGTATCACGACAAGATTCAGTAGTCATGCAGATTTCGTATGTGAGCGGATTGATTCCTGGAGTGAATAGTATACGATATACTGTTTCACTCTTGCAATGAAAAATTCAATGTACTCCACCTCCATTGGCCAGCGTAGCAGCCATCACTGAAAGAGTCTCACAATTGCATTCAAGAGAACACAATTGGAAGTAGAGCTCGAGCTCCTCTCGAAGATTCATAATTTCATCCGTGGGAGGAAAGCAATCGTTTTCCTACAATATAATTAATAGCTAATAAGACGTTAGCTCATCAAGGTGTTTTGCATTCTTTAATATTCATAACTTTGTTTTGTCTTCGCACCTTCATGTAATATGCCAGTGCGTAGTTACGATCGGCAGTGTCACGCTCTGAGAGAAACCTGAATTATTCCGTTTCATTCCGTTCAAACACCTGATACACACACTGCATTGTTGAATTCGACAGGATAAGTTCCGGCAAACTGTCGATACTTCTCTATGATGCAATCGAATCGTTCCGCCATGGGCCAATTCGTCCTAGAAGAAGAGTGAAAGGGATGGTCGTTCACTCAATTCGACCCTCACTTGATCAGTGACGTCACGATTATCGCACCCGCGTTGATCATCGGATTGTGCGGCTTCACTGCGGAGAAAGTGATTGAGAACGTTTCGAAACTCTTCGACACACTATCTCGATTACTGTCTAACTATTACTCGAAAGTGAAACCAGTTGGGGCTTTGCGATCAGTGTTCAAGAAACGGTGGGATCATTGATCTGTGGCAACTTACTTTCCGAATTGAGACAGATTTCGTTGAAGTTTCGACCACTCGGCTCGTGACCGACATATTTGTGAATGGCTTCATTACCGAGTTCACTTGAGACAGTTGCATAGTTGAAAGCTTTCGAAACAGATTGGAGACAGAAGGGAACCTCCAAATATTATTGTTCAATCTAAATTCAGAAAAGAGACTGTCGAACCTTCGAGTCTCCGAGATGAAGTCTCGCTCCGTCAATTGTGCACATTGCTAAACCATATAAATCTGGATTCTGTCGAGCGAGTTGAGGAATGTAAGTGGCAATTTTACCATCGGTGTCCTTCCTTGCCTAAAAGTAGACCATATTTCTTTCAAGATCTACGGTCTAGATTACTGCAATCCAAGAAAATTTCAAAAAAAATCTTTCTCCAAGCTTTTTTCGACAGGTTTTACTACGTAATAATTACTAACGGAGAACTTACTTCCTCGAAAATCTCCTTCACTTTCGTTATGAAATCTCTCCATTGGGGAATCTCCAGCTCATTACGGAATGCACGAGCGATCAGTTCAATTGCGGGGTAAACGCATCTATATTGTCCAGTTAGATCACTGAGTGCTTGGAAAACTAACTGAATGAATTGATCCTTCGTGAAAGGATTCGTAGGCATCTCGTCGTTTTCCAATTCTTCCTCAATCTCTTGCTGTCTATCCACAGTCGCACCCAATCTCGGATCGTCATGAAGGATTCCATAGTAACTGAGAACCTGAATGATCAATAATCAATATCTGATACTTCCTTCCTTTCCAATTCTCTCACGCGTTCTTCTTGAACAGTCAAGTGTCAATTCCATTGTCGATTTCGCTGACATCGAACTCTTTGAGTGTTTGATTCCTTCTTTCCCTTCTCCCCTGCGCAAGTTAGTGAGAGGGGTATTCCCCCATTAACGAGTAAATGATTACCCGTAGTAGCTTGTTGATAGAGGCAACCTCGGGCCTTTTGGGATCGGCGGGTTTGAAGGCGCATTCGGGAAGATCTGACTCCTTCAGTTCTCGCTTGCGTACGTTCTTAATTAAAATTTTTTTTTGAATTTCGATTTATTCGAAAACCTTGATGATCTTGAAGGCAGAGAAATCAGAGATTTCATTTGCTAATCTGATGATTTCGTATATAACTTCACCAGAATTCCTTTCCGTTTCGAGCCGAGAAGCCTAAATAATGTTGTTGTCCAGTAAAAATGGGCTCAACAGACCTTCTCCAGCTCTCTAATCCACTGAGCGATACCAAAAGCGATAGATCCTTGCCGCAAAATCGTATCATTGCGAATGGCGCCTAAAATGACGATCAAAAGTGAAATGTTTATGACAACTTACTAGCCAATTGATCCTTTCCGCGTTTGTAGTTGTTGAGTTCTTTTTGTGCCATTACTGAATTATTCAATTTGATCACTAGATTGCCAAGAACATTTACCTGAGAAAGGAAGAGATATCTTCCTATACGGCTTTGGAGAAGCCTTCGGAGAAGGGAGTGCAACCATTCTGCAAAGCTTTGATTGAATCAGCGAAATGAGAGAATGAATGGGATAAATGCGTGCTCTCCTCTCCTTTCTAATGGCTTCCCCGAACGTTTAAGAGGAGATAAAGAGGGGAGGAGTGATCGGTAGTGATTGTGGAAAAAGTGTTCGAAACTGGTAAATGAGCATCACAACAGATCTGTGATCTATACAAAACAATGCGAAAGATCAAATCAAGGTAACAATGAGGAAATACACATGCTCATAGTGCGTTGCTGATCTATTGGAAGGTGCGCGCTATCCCCGAACTTGCTTGACGATTGAAGTGAGAGGAGTAGAGAGGAAAGAATGCTAGAGAGACACGAGTGAATGGGGGAACTCGAACGGATCTCGTGGTGCGAATGGGGGAAAATGAGCATAAGATGAAGAAGGGGTACTACATAGAGGGTGATCTTTCCTTCGTACGAACGAAGAGCGTTTTGAGTGACGAATGAAAGAACTTTGCCCTTTACACTTTCTCGTACACGATAATTTAGCACTTCTCTTCTCTTCTCGATCATTCATTTCGATCTGTCTGACCCTTGTAATTATCACTTTCTTCGCAGAATAAGCTTTGATGAATACTTTGAGTTTGATGATGGACTTATACGACTACTTCCTTCTTCTTTGAAGTAGTACTGCCATCAACTTAATGAAACCCTCATTTACGATCCCCCATTAAAGTTCGAATGTAGTTCTCAGAATGGAGGTTACTCCTCCATCTTTCAATGGCTCTTAGAACGTGCAAAAAGGATGATTGTCATTGAAAGTGACAGGTATCACTAATTCGACGAGGAAATATGCTGTGAGATCGACCGCGTGATTACAACTCTCTGAAACTGAAAGCCGCCCTCTATTTCAATATCGTATCTTCGAACTTTGGTCACAAAGATCACGCACAGATCTTCGTGCCACAATTGTGTCTCTCAACAAGCATTCTCAATCAGTTTATCATTGTGGTCCCGTGTTTGATCAGGGAGTCTATTGGAAATGAGTTGGGTGGGGTATGATAATGTGGAGATTGGGCGCTAGAGAGAGTGAAGGAGTGAAGCGATTGCTGGTGAAGATTGGTGATATCTGTGTAGCTGAAGAGAAGCAAGTGGAATATGCAATGACTGACGGCGATCTATCGACTTCTATCGACCGATAATTGTGTTGGTGCTTGCTGAGGAATGATACATAGTTGGTCTTAGGGTGTGGAGATAAGGCTCATGAGATTTGTAGTTGTCGTGTCTCTTCGATGGGAATCTGAGGGAGCATTCGACGTCGTCGACCAGAGTCAGAGTGCACTGAAAAAGACTTATTTTTTTTATAGAATACTCGACTCTTAAAAAAATATTCGACTTTTCAAATAAAACTCGACTCTCCAAAAATACTCTATTTTTATATACATATCTATTTACTATTTGTATTTACCACGACTATTTAAAAAATATTTTTATCAACACTTTAGCATCAGCATTTTAGACTTCAGAAATATTCTTTCAAGCTAAAATATTGTGATAAATGGAAAGACTATCGCTTACTGAGTGGAGAAGGAGGAGCTGAGCATCCTCTCGGAGTTGACATCGGACTCATTCCATTGATTGGACTGTTCATGTACATTTGTCGTTGCTGCTCTCGTTGAGGGCTTGTGTGCTGTGTTGGGAAGACGCCCTGGAACAAATTTGTAATTTCTCATAAAACAATTTCCAAATCTTTATAACAAAATCAATATATTTCAATCACCTTCGATTTCATGTAGCTTGTAAGCTGTCCGGGGATCTCTTGGAGAACTTCTTTAGCCAGAATCCGCTTTGCCTCATAAATCTCGAGATCCGTCAACTGTCGATGAGGAGGGAGGAACTTCCGCATCTCCACAAACTGAAACGTATTCATATCGTATCCTTGACTCCTCTCTCTCTTCTCCATCAACAGAAAGGAAGGAAGAAGAAGGCATTAGGCCCCTCTCTCACGATTCTTTTCTTCGCCCCTCGATTTGCAGTCTTTTCCTCCCTTTCCTCCTTAAGAGATGGAAAACAAAACGAGTGGAATGGGTACAGCCATCTCGGGTTGTCATGCAACACAAGGAAGAGAGTGATGCCATCCTTCCCTTTCGGTCCCCTCCTGACTCACCTGAACTATGTCTCTCTTGGCGAATTTGCCATTTGAGCTGAGCATGATGTTATCCGAGTCGAGTACCTGAGAATAGACGAGGGGTCGAGTCAAGTACTCGTGTCTCTCTCTCTACTCACTTTCATCTCTTCAAAGGAGTCATAACCCACTCCGACGATGATTATTGAGAGAGGAAGGACGGATGCCTGAGAGCACAGATCAAATAGGGGCTACGTGTACCGCATGTGACCTACGGCTTGGCCAAACTTTTTTAGAAAATTTATTCTGATGACTGATATCATAGATAGAGAGGATACATACGAACCTTGACAATTTCCTCCTTGGTCCTCATGATATCGGAGATGACTCCATCTGTGATTATCAACAGCACGAGGTATTTGCTTCCGTCAGTGGGAAGAGCTGCTGCTCGACGAGCCGCGAATCTGTGAATTATCATGATTTTTGCTAATACTAATTTTTACGCAAATCAATTATACGCAAATCGGGAACAACAGTTGTTCAACATAATTCATTATTCATGTCAGGTCTGCTGTGCAGAGTCTGCATGTATCATGTGGTTCCTCGCATCTATTATGCAACAGGAAATTAGGGTGGAGTGAGAGGTGGATGGAGAAGGAGAAGGTAAAGGATAGACTACGGAGATGGATTTCCGGTGTAAATATCACGAGACGACCTACCGAATAGTGGGAGCGAAGTCCGTTGGACCAGACAATTCGACGTGTTGTTGAGCGACGTGATACGCATGGAGAAGGCCTTGGATGCCCTCGCAACGAGGATCACCGCTTTCGACGTTCTGGAAAATAACACTATTCTTTTACTGAGAAGTATTTATTTGTTATTCCACATCTATTCGTTTTTTTTAGTTTCTTCACATCATTTTGACCTTAGATATTATGCTACACAAAAATATCACATGTTCAGAAATTTACAAGATCAGAGAAGCGTGAATGTATCCTAGACATGTGAACTATAGCAGTGCACGTACTCTGCGTCTATCTTGTTTCCTGTCTTGCACATAATTGTTCCTAAGTACAGGGGGTCTCACTTGCCAAAAAGTGTTCTTACGGAGGCTGAGACTAAAAGACGGGAAGTACATCTATGAACAGGAAACAGCTGTCTCAAGTATTTCGTCGTTCATGATCTTTCTCATATTTCGAAGCTGTGAATAAGTTTGTTTCATCTGCCTACTCACCAACGGGAAATTGAAGTGGACCTTATTCGTCGGAGGTAGTTTCGCGCCGAATCCAAATGCATTGAAGACTTTGCTCGTGTTGTAGTGTTGGCAGATCTGGTGAGAATCGTTGAAATGTTGCCGATGAATGGGGTGAAATCACCTCTGCGATGGATTCGATGGCAATTTCGTACTGATTCGCACTCCCGTCGAGCTCTACCTGGAATGGAAGATGTTGAGATCCGATACTCTTTTTGTTGCACCAAAACACATATTTGTTCAACAACTTCCTTCTAGATAACAAGACCTAAAACCTTATGATATGCATTATATGTGCACGAGAACATGCATGACTGTATTGAATGATGTTCTCATGTTCTAATGAACTCCTCAACAACCACATGATTGACGTCATTCCTTACCCGATGCAATGAAGAATCGTCCTCGAGGGGCAGATTGGACTTCGTAAAGTCGATTGCCACTGTGAAATCGAGTTCCGTTCTGCAACTTCCGATTTCATCTCCTATTCTTCTTCCCCTTCTTCTCACCCAGTAGAGATGAAATCGAGGAAGGTGTAGTCCATCCAGCAATACACTTTGTGAATGTGCAGAATCCCCGAGTTTTCATACTTCTTGTTT
Source organism: Pristionchus japonicus (assembly GCA_900490845.1). NCBI lineage: Eukaryota > Metazoa > Nematoda > Chromadorea > Rhabditida > Neodiplogasteridae > Pristionchus > Pristionchus japonicus. The sequence continues at coordinate 452,204 of LS520362.1, forward strand.
TTGCGTGCCTTCTTCTCGTTTATTAGCTGGAAAAAGCGAGAAAAGGTTACGCACTCTTAACTCGTTAATGCAGTCTCTTTCTGGGAAGACCAGCCTACCCTTTTCTCACTCCACCCAATCAACAACTCCAATCCCTCCTTCTGCATAAGCCCTTGTCTATTCCCACCCTCGACAAGTCTCGTCATTCTCTGCACTATGATCGACTCCCTTGAGGATGTATTCAGACTGAGAAGGAGAGAGTTCTTTGCGACCCCTCCCCCACTACAATGAAATTAGAGTGGAATCTCTTAGATGGATTGAGTGGTGTCTTGTGTCTTCCGGAGGAGATCCCAAGGGAAGTCTCATATCCCTTTATCCCCTCTGCCCATTCTCCATTTCAATCTCTTCCTCTCTCTCTTTTGTAATTCAACTCTTCACTTCACATCATCGTCACAGCATAATCTGGAGGAGAAGACTGCCTTGATTGGGTGCCTTCTCTTAATTCGAAGAAGGCATTAGGAGGTAAGGAGTGTGGAAGAAGAGAAGGGACGTGCAAGGCAATCGCTTTCCCTACATTCTACGGTCAGACAGAATGATGGAGTGTATGAAATGTAGTATGTAATACATAATTCATCACGCACCCTGCATATCATATGCGTTCGGGTCGACTAGAAAGTTTGCAGAATATGCTCACCGGTAAATCCCTGTCCACTTTGTGTATCAGCCGATCCACAGTAGTCACGCAGCTTCCGACCAGCTCATGACTGCAATTAATTAATACATTTCATGACCATGCACTAGTACTCTCTCCATTCCAATAAAATGTGACTCACTTTCCATCCTGGTCCCAGTCGAAGCACTCAATGAGAAATTGTCTGCAACGAGACGCATCGAATAGTGAATAAGACACATGGACACCAACCTATTCTTCTCTCCATAGCACAATTGGCCGAGATGGATCTCGATAGGCTTCCATTTCGGATTGAGATTCTGCTCTTTGTAGCGAGTTCGATATGCAAGTTGCAGACTGAAATAAGATTTTCACTACCGTAGTTCGACTTTGATGTCTAAGGAAGTTGCCCGAATAAATTCGTTCTTGCGGAGTTAGAATCTTCAAAGACGAGGAACTTACGTATTATCGTAGTTGATTCTCGAGATTTTGAGGAACGGATCACACTTTCCGAGGAAATCCTTTCTATCCACATTCGATGCTGAACAGATGAAGTAGAGTGACTCCTGTCTTCCTTTTGATTGCTCCTCGGCTGAGATCGTAATCGACCCATATTGCTTCCCGTCCTCACTGTAATAAAAGAGTAGAGGTCCTTCAGACGGAGAAGAGACGGGAAAGAGAATGTATTCATGAAACACGCCAGTCATTCCATTCCTCATATATGTGTACGCCATTGTTTCTCTCAATGAGAAGAAAAAGAGAGTCAGTGATCTCCTCGTGGTGAGGGAAGAGAAAGATGGACAGAAGAGAGAAGTGAACAAGAGATGGAAAAACAGGTGATAAAGACGTCTCATGCATATTGTACGATAGAGTGACAGATAGATCATTCATGGGAAGGAGCTTACACAGCCACGGCATCATCTGGTACGGTTACTCCTCTGAATATCTTATTCCTTTTCTCGTTTCATGGCTACAAACTAGAAAGCATAAAAGCGGACACACAGAAAGCCATTTGTTAGCATTAGCTGGAAATGTCAGTCTTTGATCGGGTAATGCCACCAAGAAGAGTGATAATTCACCTGAGGGGTACGGTAACCCTATTATATTTAGCCCCGATGATCTCATGAAGGAGGATCGTCGCCTGTCCGAGTCTAGTGTGCTTTCCCTTGTTGCCTTTGTCGAAGCTGAAAAAGTGAAAAGCTTCGCCCCCTCTCCTTAACTTCCTTCGTCTTCCTCTCCCATGTCATCCGATCTCCCCTTTCTATTCAAGCCGCGTGAGGCTCGGGTTATCACCGACAAAAACATGGCATTCATGAATGATTCGGGAGCTCGATCGACAATCTGAGGAAGAGATCGAAGGCCAACTCACACTTCGAAGAGAAGTCTCTGCTGCTCTCCAAAATTGTACTCCAACTGAATCTTCGTCGCCCAATCAGGATCGAGAGTGTTGTTGATTGTCTGAATCGATCTTTGATCTTTGATCTCTGGTCTCATCCAACCTCTGTTCTTCCAGCTTCCTTCCATTTTCTCGATCGGATCATTCCAGCTTGAGTGGATGAAACGACACAGAATGGGTCAGAGACAGAGTCGATGTCTGCATCTCTCAATCCTCTGCAATACAATCCTCTATGCATTGACTCATCCATAGGTTCGACTCTTTTCTTCTTTCCGAGAGGGTCAACTCATCCCATCTCCCACACAAAACAAAGAGAAAACGTCAACTATTTGGCAAGAAGTTATTCCCGGATGTCGCCATCTCTCTCCTAACTCACACACACACATACAAGCAGTGGGTACTCATGAGTCAATCATCCATGTTTCCTCCCATCTCTTCCTTCTCTCCTATCCAACACCTCCCCCACCCACACCTTCCACTGTCTAGGATTGCATTTCTCCCAGGAGATATTCCTGGAGTCTAATGGCCCAAATCTCGGAGTTCATACATCTTTCAGTGGGCTCCGGGAAAAGAGAGGTCGTTTGGAGAATGAAAGTGTTTCAGAGGAAACTGCTTCTTCTCACCTGGCAGAAACGGTTACGACGACTCGCGAAGTGTTCTCATCCTGAGTTTCTTCTTCGAATCCGAATGGAATAGAAGACTGATCGTAGTAGGCCATAGGAGAAGATGAGATGAGAGAGAAGAGGAGGATGCCTTCTGAGATTAGAAAGAGAAGAGAGAGGAGAGGAAATGCCGTTCGAGATTGAGAGAGATTGATGCAATGAAACGAATTATCGCAACTTATTGCCCTATTTGAGGAAAAATAATGAAGAAGAGACGGCGAATGAAGGAACGACACGATAGACACGAATTGAAAGTGAGAAATGAGGATGATGTGGAGAGAGAAGGAGGAAGGGATTAAGAGACATGAGAACGGATGAATGATCCATGAAGCGAGAAGTAGAACAATTACTATCCTCCTTCCCCGTTGTCACGCTCTTTCCTCTGTGAGTCTTCCTCTTCTGACGAGAGGGGCGGAGACTCTCTTTACCTCCTCCCCTCTCCTGTCCTTTGTTGTACAGAGTTTTAAATTGTATTTGCCACAAAACATGGGAATCTTTGCGAAGAAGAGAAGGAGCTAGAGAAGGATGAGCGGAGTGGCGTCATTCGGGGAAAGGAAGGAGGAGAAGGAGAGGATAGACACGTAGAGGAAGTCGAAGGAGATCAGGAACAGATGAGTCGGAATAGAGAAAGGAAATCTGAGATGGAGAAGGAGGAGAGAACATTGTAATGGAAAGAACTCGTGTTTCAGATCAGGACTGAGAGAGGAAGGGAGAAGGGTCAGACTCCCTCGCATCCCGTCTCTGCTGAAGGGAAAGAAAAAGCGTGTGAAATGTAAATTGAGCACCTTCCCGACTCTCAAGTGGATGCAATCGTATAATGAGAGGAAATGGTGAAAGGGAGAGAACTGAGAAGGAAGGAAGAGGGGAGAAGCACTCCCTTCTGATTTGCAGCTAGGCACGAACCCGAAAATATAAATAGGTGTCTGAATTAGAGAAGGAAGAGGGTCGAGTCAGATCAGAGAAGAGTAAAGTGAGTTAGGAGAGGAGAGGGACAGAGGATTCATTGCGAGAGAAGGAGGAAGAGGAAGATGTAGAATAGTGCATTCATGAGAAGGAGCAACGCCGTATCGAGGGAGAAGAGAGGGTGGGGTAGAATGGGGAGAGGGATGACAGGGGGAAGGATCAGAGGGCGAGTCATGGATGAGACTGAAGGGAAGGTCACCGAAGCATCTGTTATAGAATCCGAACGGATGAGAAGGAGTCTTCTCTCCTCTCGAGAAGGGACGGGGGAATATATCCCCTTATCCTTCTCCTCTCACCGACGAACAACTCGGTTATGGATGGATAATGGAATGGTGGATACATAGAATATGTGGTGGGTGGGGGTGAAGGGGAACAAGGGAAGAGCAAAGAGGGATACTGTAGCGTGAGGGAGTAGAACGAGATCAGCATATTACGAGACACAGAGGGGAATCTCTGAGAATGGTAACGAGCAACGAGAATGTCGTTAGTCGGCGACGAAGGAGATGGAAGTGAGAAGGGGAAAGACGTCGGATAAGAGACCGATCGGGATATCACAGCCCATTTCAATCCAACTTCCGAGTAGAGGAAGGTTGTGAATGGAGAAGTGAAGATATCGAGAAGGATGCTACGACGCGCGAGGAAACAACAGTCGAACGACAAGGACAATATGATAAAGGTCAGTGAACGCCCACGTTAGTCTAATGATTTGCTGATAATGCTAATGATTTGTCATCTTAGGATGAATACCCTGGGCTGGACTTTCTCGGTCTTCAAGATGTGCTAAGTTCAAAGACCAAGTGGTACAAGGCACTCTGGTTGTTGGTCCTCCTAATTAATTGCATGCTCGGTACGTACTGCAGCTGTACTGTCTAGACTAGATGGTTCTTCTCTTTTCATAGAAAAGTGTGAAAAGCACATCATAAAAAGCGCCAAACGAACCGGAAAGAGACAAAACAAGAGAATGTGCACAATATTGCGAGAGAGAACTAGAATATTTTATTATTTTCCTAACCACTCTGTCCTCCACTTTGCGAACAATCTGCCTGCGTGGTGAACTAACGGTTTTGAATGCAGGAGCAGTCTGCACAGTTCAAATAATCTCCGAATACATGGCTCACCCAACTGCGACACTCATCAGCTATAAATCGGTTTGTGATCACGGGGATAGGCGTTACGATTTGATGAAGATGATGATGGGAATATCTGAAGGACTAAGAGAATCTCATGACCTTTTGTTTGTCCGAACCCATCCAAATCTCACGAATTTGAGCTTCTGCGTCATTGAAAAGAGCGAAAATTACGAAATAGTTCAGGTGGATCAACTACTCCTTCCTCAAGTGACCGTATGTGGAACAGCTGCTGAGCATGTTGACTTCAGACGGTTCTATTCCTTCGCCCATCCTCAATTACAAGAGGTAAACTGGCCGAATAACATGAATAATATAAACCAAATATCATAAACCGGCACTATAATCCGTTATGACGAATGGAATAACAACTACAAGATATAATAAAGTGGTTCTTCAGGCGGACAATAACACTCTAACCCAATTGCTCGTCTATATCCTGGCCGGTAGCGGGTTTCAGAAATTCGATACCGTTGTAAATACGTGGAATATGACGTGGGGTTCAATTCAATTCAAGGAAGAAGGTCAAAGTTCAGGTACATGATGGAAACGCTGAAGCCAATGTACGACACTCTCCGTGGGAATATGAGCACAAAGGTCAGAAAAGTGAACAAAGAAAGTTGTGCACAAGTGTTCTGTTTGGCAGGATTTCTTTCACTTCGGTCAGAATCTCTTCGGATTTCAATGCTCAGATCTCTTTCAACAGTGCAAACTCGGAGAAGAGACGCTCGATTGTTGTAAAGTTAGTGGAGAATTCGTCTTATGATCTTGAACACACGGAAATCAGGTCTTTCAACCCACGTACACAATTCGAAGAGGACGATGCTTCCGTTCGGTGAAACTTCACCAGATCAGTTATGACGAAATCGGAAAACTGGGATTGCGATTCAAAGAACCAGTCAAGCTATTTCCATCGTGGTCAGCGGTACGAAAGGACAGCAAAAGCAAATACAAGTCTGCCCATTCCAGGAGGAATTATTAATATTCCTGAACGAGTACAAAACGGATATTGGACCGTTCCCGAGATTGTACATGTGAGTGGTAAAGAGATGTAGCCAGATACAATAATATCTACAGAGGAGAGAAATTCTGCAAACTTGTCAGAATTCCAGAAAAAAACACCTTTTTAGGTACGCACACGACTACAACAAGTTCCGAGTGAGTTCGACGGAGATGAAGCTGATTCAGAGGGATGGAGTCTGTGAGAACGAGAACAACGACAAAGGAAGGAGCACATGTTACATCGAGGTCATTCGCTTCCCTTCCTTCTCCTCTTCCCCGACTCTTTTTGTGTACTTTCTTGCCGATCCCTGATATTTCGAGATCCGTTTGCTATCACATTACACCACAGGTGGAAAGAGAGAGAGAGAGGGAGTAAGCGGGGGAGCTTTGGAAGTTGCCTGCCCCGGAAACACGAAACATACGTTCGTGCGTCAAATCCCATTTGACGGAGGAAAGATATCTCCTATCGCCGACGACCGAAATCTTTCTCAGAAATGGATAGAACAACATCTCGAGGGCAAACTCAACTGCACGTATCCGTATATGGATATGCTGAGAGAGACTACCGTAATCGGCCCGATAACTAGAGTATCAATTCCATAGCTCTATTCTAGGTTCCACCTTGTGAACCCCACGTCATCCTAAGCAATTACACGGCTTCAGTGCAGTCTGAGGGATATGATGCGCACGATGTGAGTGATGTCATGATGTAATTGGTAATTAATGATCACTAATCGTAACTAGATTTGAGATTAGGGGGCGTAGAGTCTCAGAAATCACGAGGAAAAATATCACAAACAAAGATTTCAAATTTGCCTCTACAAACCTGCGACCGACATGTTTCGGTTCATTGAATCTCATATCTAAAAATGTGACACCTCTTCAGTGCACTCTTGCATGTAATCGAACCGAGTACAACATCCAGATTGAGAGAACTAAGAGCAACTTCTCCAGTCAACCATACAAGTAAGGCAACTGAAAGTGACCCGTGTTAATCCGAAGTCAGATATCGAGCCGACATCAACTACAATGATCTCCAGTATCAGTTGATTGAGGAAGTGACGACCATCTCTTTTCTAGGATTGGTAGGCAACCTTGCACATCTATTCATCAAAGACATATTTTTCAGGTAGCCCAATTAGGTGGTCAGCTAGGATTGTTCCTCGGTAGTTCGATCATAGATCTGATCCAACTGGCACTCATTCTGTCAATCATCGTGGGCAGGTCAGTTGTCGCTCCCTTCTGTTCTCACCCATTCAATCAAAGATACGCCCGCGGAGCAGTGTATGCTACTCCCTCCAAATCGTCGAATCCCACCATTCACATTATGCCCACGTAACAACACACGAGTTCATTACAATCACACTTACGATTGAATCACGGAATAAAGTAGATATTTCGAATCAATCTGGCAGAGTAATTGAGAAGAGAACGAAGAGAGGGGCAAATCAATCTGATTGTTTAGATAAGAAAAGATTGGGTGAAGAGAATGAGATAGAGAGTGGTGAGGAAACAGCAGACTTCGGTTCTCCAGACGACGACGTTTCTCTTCCATCCACGAGTTCGGATATTGCCTGAGAGTAGAGAGATGTTGCGATTCAAGCCGTTCCACCTGCTCTATCTTGCTGTGTGTAACTAGCTTGTTCACAGGGGAAAACGAGTCGGCGAGTGAATCAGATCACGAGTCAAAACTGTTTGTGGCGCACACAAATTTTCGTGAATTGTGAAATGCCAATGAAATTTCTCATGCACCCCAAACGTACCCAGATCCTTCACGAATTCCGCCATGAATCCGGGGTAGGGCGTGTAGGGGATGGCGTTGTATGCTCTGGCGTACCTGGAAATACATGTGTTCCTCATGATCATCCATTCTCTCAACGCACATGTCAATCATCCGTCTCTGAACGTCGGGAAGAGTGCTTGCAATACAGAGAATGAGATGGAAGGAGAAGATGAAGATGGTCAGACTGATCGACCAACCGTGGAAGAACACTGGAAATGGGTGATACCGTTCTTCATCATTGTTCAGATGATCAGAGCGATAAAAGAAAATAAGAACAACTTACTCGCTCGAGGAACTTCAAACACCGAAACAGGACAAATGTTGACGAACTCGTTGATGAAGAGCATATGAATAATGAAAGTAATTGTATTGAGGATGGTCGCTCTTCGAAGCTCAAGGGAGATTATTGAATTTATGCGATGCAATGGTACATACCTCTTTGATCATAAGGGAGCAGAGGGAGAGGGTAGTTGCCGAGATGAGGGGAAGAGCGATGGTAACAAAGTATGTAGCACTGTGTCGTCTGTAGAAGATGTACATGTTGTAGATGGACCTGAAAATTACTTGAATTTAGAAAAAAATGTGAAACAGACCAAGTCTTTGATAAATCTCTTCCAGTGATCGGCTTAAGATCATCATTGACTCCGTAACGATAGTACGAAATATTATTTGAGGCTCGATGAATGATGAAATCTCCGCTCGTAAGCATCTGCGTCTCGTTCGACCAACCTTTAATTATTTTATTTTAGTATTTCTATATATTCTCTCCCTATACTCTTTCTCGAACGTCGATCAGAACGAGTATGTTTGTAAAGAGTGATCAACGCACTGAGAAACATTGTCGGCGGCATGTATCTGTACACATTCAGTTCCACTTCTCTGACTTTTTTCGGTGTGAAGATGCGAATGGAGCCTGAAATGATAGGTAGGTATTTGGTGTGAGGACTGTTTCTACAAAAAAATATCGAAAAAGGTAAATTACACGAGTGTTCATCGTAAGGATAATCGGAGAAGTCCATGAGACATCCGACCTTGATAGAAAATGTCGGATAAGTCTCCACTTTTGCCTTAATTCAAAGATGAAATGCAGTATTTTGATACTCGAAACCTTCGTGTAATCTTTTCCATTGTAGGAGTAGGTCTGAACCGTAATGTGCGAATTTCGATTGATATCGTGCGTAGAGTAGAGACCGTTGATGCTGGAAAGAAATCTCCATGGCTCTTCTAACATTTTTCTTCCTCGAGTTAAAAGGAGAGATAATGAGAGTTCAGTTTTTTATTTACTGCAAGCTGTCTGATATCTCAACAACCAATGAGAGATCATAGATGGGTGATCGGGTGTTTACCTGTTGGTCACTCGCACTTCTGGCATCCAAATCTGCCATTTCTTCACATTGGTCGTCGTTACTCCATTGTAGTCCTTCGGATCCCAATGAATGAATTCATCGAACCAACTCTGAATGAGTTAATTGTCTATTTGTCATGGTAAATATATTAAAGATTTGACAGGATACTATTTCAATTATTATTCCAGCTTCTTAGGTCACTCTTTCGTGCAATAGGATCATTTTAAGAATGACAGTATGCAGCGGGAAGAGTGGCACCCTTTGTTTATATTTCGTCACTCATCTCCCCCGCTATCGATCTATCGATTGTGCTCCAGAGGAAACCCTCTCTAATTTTACCATAAATGTGCCTAATCCTAATATCTGAAATATTTCCGTGTCTCACCATGTACATGTGTCCATGGACAGTCATCGTCTGTTCGTGCTGATTGAATGAGACGTGAGTGACGTGGAGATGGAGATCCACTTCCACCGTCGTCTCAGCTTCCTTGACCGGACGGATGTTTCTACAATCAGATCGTCGACTCATGTGGAACAACACTTCCCAGAGGCAATCGATTTGCCTTTGGAAGCTTGAGCATTCATACCTGTCGTTGTAGCGGGGATTCCATGGCATTTCTTCAGTACCCAGCTTGTCCCCTAACGCATGTACCAAGTACCTGTTGTAGGTGGCGAAGATGTCAAAATGCAGCTTCGTCTGATGTTCAGCGTACGTCAGATTGTACTGAGCTGAATAACCGAGATTGATCTTTCATCTTCAGGGCCAAATAAAGTCGACTTACTTTCATCATCGTCCTCATCCGGATTAATCACTCGTTCTCCATCATCACCGGAGAAAACGGGAAGAACGAGGAATACCGATAACCAGAGGAGGCAGAGGAGTCCATTCATCACTATCTACCGAGAGGAATGAAGAGAGGAAAGCCAGCGAGCTTGAAGCTACTGGCAGTTTACATTACAGGTAGAGGGGGCTTTCCATCCCTTCCTCTCTCCATTTCCCCCACTCTCTCGTTTCTGCCACTGTGCAGTTCTCTCCACAGTATAAACGATTGTTGGCAGTTGTGGAAACGTGGAAGTACCGATCGATAATCGGTAGATCATCGAACATTTTACGAGTTTTCCATGATTTCTGGTGCTTCTCTGGCTTTCCCACGGTACGACAGGGATATTGGGACTTGATTTATTTATTACTCGATGCGTCTCTCTGTTTCACACCGAGCAGTTGTTCTCGAGAGAGAAGAGAGAGAGAGGAAGACAAAAAGCAGAGAGAATAAGAGATACGAACAGCTCAGTCATGATCTACCCGCTACTACTCGCTAGTCTTCTTCCACTCGTGGACAATGCAGCACCTCCGATTGCCAATATAAAGAGAGTTTCATATACGTTCCGAGTGACGGGAGCAATCAAATGCACGTTCAAGAAGCACCAGAAGACGTGGATCAACATCTCCCTCTATGAGGTTTGGCATATCTCTAACTAATTCTGATTTTGTGCGGAGTCTTGATAGTCATTCAATTCAGGACGATCCATGGACTCCGATTCACACTCACGACGAATTGATTGACTACAGGAACTATCTGATTCCATGGTGAATCTCCCAAATTCGTTATTTCTATCCAGCAGTTTTCTTATATGATTAAGTTTCGTAATATCAGGTATCAGTCGGCTCGTCTCTCCCTCGGAGGCCGTCTCGAGGACACTCCATTCGATGACGCCGTCGAGCCGTATCTCCACGTCAGAACGAATTGCACTCCCAGGGGATGGGTTGAAGAGGTGACGACATCTCATTTTGTTCACGATATGTTTCGGTTTTGTGTCTAGACACGCACTAGGTTCGAAGTAGGCTATTCATTACAAAATAAAAATTCCTTCAACACATTCCTCACTCCTTACCTTCCTGATAGAGAGGAGTAGGCTGAACGGAAGAAGATTGTTTATCCGATGCTCATTTATCATCATCTGAAGGTCTTTGCTCATATTTCATCCCACTGCCCTGTTTTCGTTCAGGGAAGTGCGATATCCAAATTTTGACATCCGAGGAAGTAAATGGGTTCTACTTTTTACGCTGTCTGTTCTCGAGTACTCATTAGGTGGACAGACGAGTGGGAAAACAACACGTGAAACTACTTAAATTATCTATAAAAAAACTAGAGTCTCTTCTTTCAGTTGTGTCTGGCGCTTCCATCAATCAAAGATCATTCTTCCCTCCACGTCGGATTGATCGAAGCACCTGAGTTCGCACCACTCCAGACTGTACCGTGCTCGAAATACTGGGGAGGAGGTCAAGCTTAGAGTATTCTTATTCTATCAATAGATGATATCTTTTGGAAACCTTTGTCTAATTTCTTCAGTGCTGACGGACTCTGATTTTCTCAAACCATCTGATTTTTAATAAACACATCGGAATGCACGTCATACTTCGAACATTTTATGACATCCCTACAGATTCATTCGAGAATAAGCAAGAGCGAATAAATAAAACAAGTTGAGTGGCGCGTCAAGTGATTACTAAATGGATGGAATATTGACTGGAAAAGGGAAAGCAATGAAGGGGTCGAAAGCGGGGGTTTGTTCTCTCTCCGAAAGCATTATTGAGAACTCGACGGTTCGATTCACGAGCTTCTTCCTCATTTTGGATCCCTTTTGTGACCGTTATTATGGAGAAGGGAGGGGACCTCGGTCGAGATAGGATGGAAAGATAGAAGAAAAGAAGGACAGAAGTGACCAGATTCGAGTGTTGGTTTGTTACCTAGTGGAGAGTTGGGGAGATGGAAGGAGGAGAATCCTTTCTGTGCCCAGAAACTAAACATGTAATGGACTGGAAAAAGCAGCCGAAAAGGAGAAAACTAGTACGAAAGAGAAGAGAAATGGGGCAAATGGACGAATCGTCTCATACTTCCTATCTACCGTGTATTTAATACAGAAACGGGTACCTAAATCGAAACTGAAAAGTGCACCGGAGAAATAGAAAAAAAAACAAGCTTAGTTGGTGCAAAACACGGGAACATTTGCAGAGAAACCAGAGCGGGAGAAAGGGTAACGGGGAAATTATTAAGGGAGAAGGAATTGGCACAAGAAGACAAATGAAAACAAGAAAACGGAACAGGCAAATGCAGAAAACATAAAAGAGAAGAGCTAAGGGTAGATGGGGAATTGATGACTAGTGTATTGCATTGTGATTGTGTTTGTGAGAGAGATTAACGCCGTCTCGAATCCAGAATTCAAAAGTTAGAGAAATCGAGAGAAAGTTGTGAACTGTTTTGTCTTTGGCGCGAGAGAGTGAGTGCTGAGGTTTGCAATGGATGGGTTGAGTCGCAAGAATTGGATTGGTTGCAGTCGTGTTGTGTACTCTAGGAAGAGGAAGGGAAAGGCTAGTGGAAGAAGCGACGATGGGCGTATGAATATACACTGTACAAGCAGGGGGAATAATACTGTGCGGAAGCAGGGGAGGAGGATCTACGAGGATACAGTAGGAGCGGGTGCAGCTACTACCACTGCAGCAGCTTCAGGGAGGTCCTCCTTCTTGAGGGTTCCAGCCAGTGCCAATAGACGGGCATCGTTCATTGTCTTTTGGCGGACCTCCCTGATCTTCATCTTCACTGAAGCGACGTCTGGGAAGAGATCGGAATGAGCCTGTTGGAAGATGGCGATGTCGAGGTCTGAAACGGAAGTGATTGGTTTCATGTTATCATTTGAATTCTGTGTAGATTTAGATTGGCTTACGTCCAGGGAACATTCCAGTCTCCGAGAGCATCAATCGGATCAGTTCTCTCTTCTTCTCCAACGTTCGACGAACAGATCCATTGCAGTCGATATCCAGCTTCTCTGCCTGAAGAGGAATAACATGAATCGTTACGAGTAGCTCGTTAAAAGATAAGTCAAATGTCACGGAACTAACTTTTTTGTCGATAACAAAATTGTATTCAAGCTGTTTGCGCCTAACGTATCGCATGTTTCATGTGAAGAAAGAAGAAAAGGAAGAAGGAGGAACTAACCAACAACATGGCTCCTACACTCCCATAGTTGAAGTCGAAGGCAGTGTCATCCAAAGGCAGACCAGTCTCAGGAGGCGTTCTCATCGTGGCGATTGGAGTGGCAGGAAGAGAATGAGAGGCCATTCCGGAGGGATCGAATTCGGGAAGCTCAGCGAACTTTCGATTGAACTCAATTGAGTTCATGAAATCTTCAGTAGCAGATTCCTCGATGCGAGCACGCTTCGGTTTCGTCTGAAGGGGATACATTTGAAAATAGTCGCATTGAAAGTCATGGTCATCAGCATTGTTGCCTCCATTATTTGAAAAGCAAAAAACTCGATCCGAAGGAAATGAAGCTTATTTGCACTTAGTGGTGGCATATCTACACTTTAGCCGAAGAAACCCCGGACTGGATCAAGTCTCACGTATTGTTGACTTGAGGGAGGATTGAAGACCTTTCACCAAAAAGTAGTCTGGCTAATTGAATTACTCCTTCCGTTGTTGCCTAATTGGGACGCGACGCGACCGCAACGCGTGAGATCTAGGTCATCGTTATCATAAGTGCTTACCTCCGAGAGAGCATCGATCGACTGGGAGGCTCTCCTCGTCAATCCTCGTTGTGCTGGGGTGGGCATCAGCTTGAACTCACTAAACAAGAATCTTTGAAGAGGCAACAGATCCGGAGTTTAGAATTGCAAAGTCTCATCATTCAGAGCGCATTATAAGATTTCCTAAAAAGTGTTCACTAGAATCCCTTGATTCTCGAACACCGGAAGGCTCGACTCACGTAGGGAAGGGTTCCATCCGAATCTGTTGTGTTCGAGCGAAAGCTGATCGAGAGAGATCATCGAAGGTCGGAGGAGAGGTCCAAGAAGGCTGGAACGGAACGAGAGATGAAGAGGATTGAGACAGATTGAGTGGATGAAGGAACAGTTTTCAGAAACTGCCACACTGTATCACGTAGCGATCTTCGAAAAGTGTCCGGTTATTCGTTCTTCATTAAAATATGAGGAAATTTACCTCAGTGATGGATACTGTAGGGCTCGCGAGCATGGGAGAAGTGCAGACGAAGGGAGATGCAGAGGAGGTGGAGAGATTGGATGGCATGGAGGAATCACTCATGGTCGAGTTTGGTGTGGGGAAGAGACTGAAATGATTGATGATGATGTACCATACGTGGAGTAGAGTTGATACCTGGGAGTCTTCGGACTGGTGGCCGACATTGTTGAGATGTGTAACCCAGGTGAGAGGAGACTCGACTGAGGAGTGGATGAAGGACGTAAGTCGAGATGAGACTGAGAGAAGACGAGTGGGATGAGAGGGCGTGATTAGGGGCGGAGCTTACCAGATTGGTTAGGGCTGAATTAGGAGTAGAGAAGGAGAAGTGAGAAGATAGAGAGGGCGAGTAGAGTGGAGAATGGAGTAGAGAAGCGATAGACGAAGATGTGGAGTGAAGGAGAGATGAAGAATGGAAGAACTGCAGATACGAATCATGAGAGGAATACTTCTGAGAGTGCAATGGACTGAATATACTGAATGGCTTATTCCCTCTCATGGGAGAAATGAGATTAGACGGAGAAAAATAACTTACAGATTGAGGAATGAGTGTTGAGAGATGCGTAGAGAGAGACGGAGAGTGCCTGAAATGGATATCTGATATCAGAAGAGAACATCGAGACTAGGGATTCACCTCATTGGGTTAGACACATCGAGGGAAGAACGAGAGTCGCACTTTGGATGGGGATTCTGAAAGCGAGGGAGTGGGAGAGATCGATGAGGCTACAAGTCAAATATGAACGGCTATTTTGGAATTAGATCCGAGAATTTGAAGTGAGAGCTTGACTTATAGAGCCAGAAGAACCCTTACAGTCGGAGTACAGAAGGTGGGTTTCTCCGGTTTCTCCTTCTTTTCTCCTCCCTTCGATGTCCATCGCCAATCGGGAAATGCACGCTGATGGGCTTCCTTTACTTGAGCTGCCAGATCATGGTAGTCCTGCTTTTGCTGCAACGGATACTCTAGCTCATTTTTTCCGTATATTCTTTCGTACTGAGTGTGAAATTTAAAAAAAAGTTCGAGAAGAAGCTCACCTCAGGGCCCAGAGCGTACCACCACTCTCCCAGGATCTTTGACACCGTCCGGTTATCTCTGCTTGGGTACTTGGCATGGACGAGTGGACGATGACGTTTAGAGAAGATCATGAAGGCATTCATCGGCCGACGGATGTGAACCTGTGCACGTCATTAGTTGTTTTGAACCTGAGAAGAGAGCATGCAAAAAATGTTCTTGATGTTGTTCTCCTCACCTTGTCATCTTTCTTACTACTCTCCTTCGTCTCTTTCTTCTCCTCTTCTTCTCTTCCCTCCTCCATCATCTTGAGATAAGCCTGAGAACGATGAACTTTTCCGATTCCCAATCCGGGATTTTGTACCTCCATGGACAACTTCGAAGCCTCAGTTGGAAGATGCGTTCCGATTTCATCTGAGAGTTATTCTTTGATCTCCTTCTCTCCCTGTTTTCGCCTCACCCGTGATATCTCTCCTCTCATTATGTCCATTGGTTCCAGGTACCGTCACAGCTCCTTCTCTTCCTCCATTCCCTTCATCTCGTCTCTCTCCTTCTCTCTTCCCTTCTCTCTCTCCTCCTCTTCCTCCATTCTCTCCTCTTCCTCCTCCTTCTTCATCGTCACTTTCGTAGTTTCTGCTCATCTTCCGACACCGTTCTCAAAGGGATTAGGAGATCAAAGACATGTCTGCGAATAGACTGAACTGCGCTATCGAAGAATATGAAAATCTCCTTCTAAGACTACACTGATCTTGCTGTAGATGTTTACAGATCTACCAGACAAAATCACAGAAGCATAATTAACGAAATTATTGGTGAGTATATTTACCATTAGGGTCGACCACCTCTCCCTCCTCCTCTTCCTTCTCTTCCTCCTTCGGAACAGCCAGAGATTGCATCGAATGCGAGAGGATACTCTGAATACCGTAATCTTCAAACAGCCAAGATCGAAAACAAACCTGAAGATTGGCTTGAGGATTCCCTCCGAGATTCGATACAGAAGCGTTCGCAATGGCCGATCGGATGATGGAGTCGACCAGATTCGCTGGAAATTAATTCAATAATTTCAATTTTCGTTTTGTTTAAAATATTGATTTCATCAAAAGTATACATAAAAAATTATCAAAAGGTACCCTGATTTCCCACTGCCTGCATTCCCATCTGTGCTCCTCCCTGCAATCCGAATGGCATCATCGCTCTCATCTGATTGAGAGCTCTCGAAGCATCGGCCGATGAGGGAGCGGATCCAGCACCGTTGCCACCGTTGTTCATCGCAGCTTGAAGTGCCTGAGATAATTTTATTTAAATAATGATATCTAGAATCAACGAAATTATCAGGTGAAGTGGATACAGTAGGCTGGAGTCATTTGTAGACTACCTAATAGACCCAATGTAGACCACACTAATATTGAAAAGAGACATCATGTGCCTTCTGAGTCACTTGATATATTTGGAAAATCTGATGAAGTAAAGATGTAGTGTCTGAATGTCTGAAATCAAGCGCATTGTTGGAGAAGTTTTTCGCGAGATGTTATTCTACGTTAGAGCATTAGAAGTTGCGTCATGGATTCGTACGTAAGAGATTACCGTAACATCGTGAAGTAGATAGAATACAAAAATTTAAGGGATTACGGTAGCTCATGTTAACGGAATTGTCTTCTAAGCTGGTCATTGCGAATACGGTAGCAAGTGAAGAGGTGGCTTCTCTCTAATAAGCCCAATGGACTCCCACGCTGAGAAAACGATGTAGGGAGACATCACGAACCCAATAAGTCCTTCCCCCCACAGACTAAGTGGCCAATGAGCGAACTTCGGAGAAACATGGCGGGACGATAACAACTTCGAAGTCTATGCATGCACGACCAAAATATCCAGGGGATGAAATCATGCGAAATGAAATTTCGAAATGAAAGCTATTCTTAGGCGTCAACCATATCAAAACCTTCGAAGCTCCGCCCCTTTCCATTGTTCTCACTTGTTGAGCTGCAGCGAGTTGCTGCTGATGCTGCATTAGTGGAATGAAGGGATTGATGGGCGTCGGTCGGGTGAGCTGCAACAATGGAACAATTGCATTTTCGAAACTCATTGTATTTTTTCTTCAACACCAGGCTGAGCGAAAGAGGGTGAATTTCAGAATTCCTGATTTCGAAATTCGAAAATAATCAGACGGGAATAGTACCTGCTGCTGGTGTTGTTGTTGTTGGTGCTGCAGCTGCATAATCTGCTGTTGCAAGAGCTGCAAAGTCAGAGATCACAAGATTAAGGTACGGTGATAAACAAACCGCATTGACGTTGAAGGGTTCCGAGGATGGAGCAGGGACGCCGTCCAGAGATAGATGGCGAGTCGGGAGTGAAGGAATCTTCTGTTGTCCCATCAGAGTAGATGAGGTCATAGGGAAGACAGCGGGAGCTGATTGGGGCACGTCTCGGAAGAGCGAAGACGATGGAACTCCGCCTACAATCAACCATTCTTTTCCTTTCTTCTGAATCAGAAGGGACGATGGTTGAATCACGGCTTAGAGAGGCAAGAAGGGACTACTGTAGTCATCAGAAGGAAAAGGTCGAACCTGTTCCCCGAGATTGCATATGAGAAACGGAAGAAGGTTGGGACATTCCAGAATCGTCAGCTCGATCTTCAGAGTCGTCTAATGCAGAAGAAGACCACTCCATTGAGTGAGCGAACCCTGGAATGAGTATTGCTCCCTCCATAGACAATACACTCTGGTAGGTAAAAAGTGCTCTCTGTTCGAACTCAATCTCACCTGTGGAGGGAGAGGCAGACGAAGTACTCTCGTTGTGACCGGGTTTACTCTTGAGTGAGAGATGCCTAGAGCAGAATCCACGACGTTGAGATTCCTAATAGAGGATATTGGAATGGAATGTTGCGATGAGTGGGAAGTTCTCTCAACGAGGAAAAACTCATATATCTTTCATGCATGCATCTTAATAGCCCAAGTGCACATATGAAACATTTGAGGGTGTGAATTGGAGAAGACTGAGTAAATAGTAGGGAAAGACGAGGAAATTGCGCGTAGCCTCTAGAGCTCACATTCAGTTTCACACAATAAGAGCTTGAGTGAGAAAAAATTAGAAGCAAGAAGAGGAAAGAAGGAAAGAATGTCAGAGGAGAGAGGAAATGCTATCTTAGCATGGCTAGAAGAAACAACAGACCGAGATGCGATTGGAATGAATGGGACAGTTTGGCATTTAGCCTCCCAATCGGAAGCGAGCGAACGGAAAGATTGTAGAGGGAAAAGGAATGATTGGATGATAGAAGGAGAGAGAGAAGAGAAGAGAGATGTGAACGAGTACACTGGCGAATGATCGAGTAGAACAAGAGGGAAACACGAAATCGGTGATCCGATTCAATGAAACAAGAGAGTGATTCCTACCTTATTGCATCCTTCCTTGCTGCACAATCGCCTCCATTGCTTCCCATTGTACTTCTTGCGAATTCCCCCTGGAGTCGTCACGATTTCTCCCTTTCGATAGCGCTGAAATGTAAATAATTCGTACTTTTTACACTCAATCTCGGCCTACCTGAACGGAACTCGCAGGAAATGGAGCAGATTGATCGTCCTCGAGAGATTGGAGATCTACCAGACCAGCATTGGGAAACAACAGGGCCCGACTCCCGACAGATGGTGGTAGTCGAAGACCCGAACTGAAGCGACAATAGTTATGTCAGGATACTGTACTCCTTCTCAGGATGTCATGACGTTTAAGTGAAGAGATTAGTTCATAATGATGAATTCCCGAAATAGATGTTTTTGAGCGCATGTGACCAATTACCGGAGAGTGAAAACCTCTCCCT
The DNA here is from genome assembly GCA_900490845.1 of Pristionchus japonicus. Taxonomy (NCBI): domain Eukaryota; kingdom Metazoa; phylum Nematoda; class Chromadorea; order Rhabditida; family Neodiplogasteridae; genus Pristionchus; species Pristionchus japonicus. The sequence goes on from LS520362.1 coordinate 470,982, forward strand.
AATTCAGGAAATAACAACTTTTTGCGACATTTTTTTGCGTAATCTGGAGAGTATTCTAAGAAGAATGGAGAGTAGAAAAGGAGAAGGAAGGAAGGGAACTCACGCGTCTCTAGAGGGTAATCCAATCAATTGGAGTGATGAAGAAGAAGGAGCAGAAGATGATGAGGGACCGATGTCAGATTGGGGCTGAAGAAGGGGAAGGGAATCAGATAAAGAGGTCAAACTATCAAATAGCTTCTCTACTTTTTGCACGTACTCTTTCACATAGGGAAATGAGTGACACATGAAATTGTTCAGGTTTCAAGCATATTGAGAGAAGCGTGTATGCATACGACTATGATGAATACTGTGTACACTAGGCAGAGTAACCTTTCGGAATGTCACAAATGTCACATCACGCCTGAGCTGAACGTTCTCTCTGCAGGTGTACGGTAATCGGCATGTCTTTCTCTCTTCCGATTAGAGTGATCTAATTGGACAGGTTGACTCACAGGGGGCCCATCCCTCGATTCCTCCTCTTCATCCATACTCACTCCTGCTGAACTCTTCTTCGAACCACTCGCTTCCGCTCTGAAGGAAGGAAATGAGTTCATTATATAATGCTCGATTTCGTAGCCGAAGGTTTCATACTAATTGTTGCATCCACACTTAGAATTTATTTATTTATTTTTGAAATTGAGGAAGTTTGATAGCATTTTCAAGCATTCTCATCCCTCTCGAAAGTTTGAGGCACGTCTAACGTGATGGATGATTGCAGGGAACAAGGTTTTTGGTTGAAGGCACGAACTCAGATAGATGCCTTCTCCCTTGGGTGAGATGTTGCAGTTGTTGGTTGCGAAGTGAGAGAAGAATCTGGAGTTGGTCAGGAGGAAGGCGTTGACCTGAGGATGAATAACTTGTTGTGTAATGGATCTGTGAATTGAGAAAAAAATCGCAAATGAGGCATAACTATGAATCAGAACAAGAATACTACAAACTGAGCTCACCAAGTGCAGTGACTACATCAGACAGCGATGGAATTGGAGGAGGCTGCACGACTACTGGGGATTCCTCCTCACTACAAAAAGTTCATTACTAGTATCCATCCTATTCATTTCGGATCTACTTCAATAAAAAAACTACAGTAGAAAGACGGAGCTGAACTAATGTCTCTTTTCCCATTAGTACAAATGCCTTCAGAAGTGAATTAGTCTCTCACGCTCTCGCTTCGACCTCTGCAAACCAGGGCGCTCTCAGCAATCGAATACTCGCCCGCGACTTTGTCTCGATCTCACTGCGAATTGTGTCGATCCGACGAACCTCAAAGAGTTCAATCTAATCTCGTCCCTTTGTCTCTCTCTTCTAACCTTGTAAGAGAAAGTCGTAGCGTCAATCGACACGAGCTCAGCCCTTCCGAAGGCATCGTGACCCGTCTGTACTCGAACGAGCACGAGAGACGATGATTTGATCTGCGAAGATCCATCATCCAATCAATAGTTATCAATCAGTATCATGTATTCCAAAGGATATTTCTAGAGATTGCTCGGAAAGGACAGAATACAATTGTTAAAAATAGATGCTGCTGAGAGTAGGTATCAAACGGATGTAGATATCATGTTGCATGCTCAGGTCGCGCTATCTACGTCTGAGATGGTGGTATTTGATGCACTCTATGAGGTAGTGCAAGCAGTGGTTTCCATGCAGCAGAAACGTAATAAATCAAACCTCATTCGGACTGGGGACTTGATCTGCTACGATTTCAGCGCTTTTCTCATCTGCCAACGCATCATCGATTCGCCTCTCAGTCCCTCGATCCATCTGAAAGACGAACCAATACAAACATCAAAATGTTCATGATCATTTCGACGAAATTGTAGCTGCGTACTATGATGTTTGATGATTAAGATGCTACAAATTTACGAGTAACGAACAATAGAGACACTACTTTTTAGGTTTTAGATGAATGGAGTGAAAAAATCCAGTGAATGCAACAACTGACCCGGATCAAGACATCGGTGTGGTTCTGCACGTCACGAATAACTCCTGGGACGTATTGGGAGCTGGTTGGCGCGAATCGAACGAGTACTCGAGTGCCTCGCCAATCGGTAAGATCGATTCGGGATGGATCGTCAGGAGAGGGAGGCTGCTCGGGGACTGAACAGTCGGTAAGATCAAACGTGAAGATGGAGTATGATAAGTCAAACAGAGATGATATCAAGAGTACGTGATAATGAGAAGGATGGAAAGAATGGAGAGGTACTAACTCGCAAAAGACTGCTGGATGGAATGCTGTTGGGGTGGCGGAGGAGGAGGAGGAGGCGGCAATCGAAGGGACTCAATCATCATTAATGAATAATGATATTAACAATTTTCGAAAATACTAAATGTTCGTGCAATGTTCTTGATTTTCGATGGGTTTCCTTTTGAAGAGTGCCTTGTCCCATAGTAACTCACTTTGAGAAATTCTGCATGCTGATTGATGACATGGGGCGAGGAAACGGATGGGAAGCGGAAAGCGGAAGGTTCGATGGGAGGAAGTAGAGAAGAAGTCGAAGTCATAGAGTGATCACCTAGTATGGGTTCAGTTACGTAATGAACCATCATCTGCTATTCATGGAGAGCAGAAAGTTCGCGCTTTTACCTATGCAGTAGATTACAACCATTGGAAGATGGTGAGAAGACAACTTGATGTGTAAGTTGAAATTGCGATGAGTTTCAGTCTCGTAAGTAAGGTCGTATCAGATTTCTGCTAACTACTACACTCTGAGCTCAGCAGTAGGGGCAAAAACAATGTAATAGGAAGAATTCTCACGACTCGTAGAGGCGGTAGACTCGTCTACTGCATTTCTAGAAGTCGACTGAGTGGGGTGACAGTATCCCTGCAATGTGGCTAATTTGGCATTTGAATGGTCAATTGGCACATACCTGATCAGAGTTTTCTTCCATGAACGTGTTAGAGTGGAACGAATAGAGAGATCCTGAGAGTTCGAAGATTGATTATTGAAGCTTCTCTAAAGGAACGGAAAACGCCAAGTATTACTCATTGTCGATACAAGCTTGCATGCTAAACACAAATTTAGCAATTACTCAACGCTTCCACTTTTTCCTATTTCGCGGAATTCCGGTTCGATGCGAAGATCTAGATAAAAACATTTCCATACCGAAGATTGTGAGAAATCTTTTGTTTATAGCAGTTTTAGGTGAATTATCACTAAATTCGATGCATTTTCATCATTGACCTTTCCCTTTCAAGTGATCAAAATGGGAAGGAAACTCACAGCTGGTATCTCGCTCGGCATCGGTACCTATGGTGGACTACGTCGATTGGTCGAGTGGACGGGGAAGGAAGGGAAGAATCAGAGAGATGGCATGCGAAGACCAACGGTAGTCTTCTCGTGAATGAAAGGGAGGAGAGTGAAGGACTGAATGTATCAGATAGGAGAGATTGGTACGAGTGATTAATCGGGAGGATGAAAGAACGCGGGCGAAACATCAGAAGCGTGCCGAGTAAATGATCTTAATGAGTAAATGATACAGTATGAATCAGCATCAAGTACCACCTTCTCCACCTGTCTCTCTTCTTTTTTCTCTCTAGTCAACACGTTCGATAGATAGTACACAAATCGTTCGAGAAATGTGTGAAATGCGATTTGTCATGCTCGAATTGAATCCTGGGAGTGAAAGGAAAGGGTAGAGATAGGGTAGAGGAAGAGATGGGGGGAGCACTGTGCGATAGGAAGAGAGAAGGGCGAAGAAGGAGGGGAGGAGAGACAAGGGAGGGAGAGGGAAGGGACGGACGTAATAGCCCTGATCGCCAGGGTGTTCACGTTGATTTGTACTCTATAAGCGTAACAATGAGGAGAGGAGGAGAACTGAAAAACATTTAGGCGAACCACCGCCAAGGATTAGGTGTGGAAGGTTGAGGGAGGAGATGAGGGAGAGAGATTGTCTGAGATCGTGTGAGAGAACGGCTGAGAGATGACGATAGAGAGAACGAACGGGTGTGGAGAAGAGAAGAGGGAAGGGGAGATAGAGGCGGTATATGGTTTGAGAGTGGGAAAGAAACAAGCTCGAGTTCAAGGCCCTTTTTATGCACTTCTTGTACACATACACACACCCCGCATGAGCATTCCCTTCTTCCCTCTCTCATGAGAGATGGAATGCCTTCCCTCCTCTCTCTGATCCAGGGCTCCGCTTTACCCTCCTTCCCTCTCAATCACCAGTAGTTTTCGACGTGAGGAGATGAGATGGACGAAGAAGAGGAGGAGGGAGAAGGAACATACTCGTCTTCTCGGTTCTATTCTCATCACTCTTCGCTTCTCTCTCGGGAGAGTCTCCGATGGAGAAAGGAAGAAGGAGAAGAAGGAGAGAATGTGATGGAGGAGAGGAGATAAGACAACGAAGGAGAAAGGAGGAGAAGGAGGAGTAAGGGCATCATCAACGAAGGAGTTGCTGTCCCTTAGAGGGAGAGAGATGGGTGTGTCCAACTGTCCAACCACTCCCATGCTGCGCGCATTTGTTATGTCGAACGGTGAGAGTGGTGATCGAGAGAGAGGAGTGGGGAAGGAAAGGAGCTTCTCAGAATACTCAAGAGAGGGAAGGGGACAGTTGCAAAGAGAGAGAGGGGACGTTGTGGGGGCGGAAACGGTTTAGAGATACGGGAAGAGTAGTGCAATCAGAGGAAAGAATGGAGGTGAGTGATACGTGAACCCATCGGATTAGATTGAGTAAGCAGAAAAAAAAGAGGAGATTGTCGCTTGTACTATGCTACAACTCGAGAGAGATTAGACGAGCAATGATCAGACGTAGATGGAGTACGCAGAAGGGAGAGGAGTACGGTAGTTGTGGTGAGTGATACAAGTAGGAAGAAGGAGGAGAGAGAGGAGAAGGAAAGGAGAAGGAGAAGAGGATTCTCAATCGTAGAATGAGTCAATCTGACGGACGCCGAATGTCGACGATACTGATAGAGAGCATTGCAGTAATGGAGAATGGAGAGAAAGAAGGGACGAAAGTGGACTACCGTAATACGAGATGAGTAAATGGTTCAGACTAGTGCTGCAGCGTACTACTCAAGGACGGAAGATTGGGTGTGGTTGAGAGAGAAGAGAGATAAGAGGTGATCGTTCAATCGAAGAGTAGATTCAGACTCGCAACTTTCTCTCTTCTCCCATCCAAGTTCTTTCTCACAAACTACTGAGTGAGTGTAACCAATCTGCCACAACTGTCACTCTTTTTGTGGATGCATGAAATCTCTCTCTCTCTCTCCCTTCGTTGCTCTCGACGAGTCCTTTGGAATGAATGGAAGACATTCTCTGTTCATCTCTTACGAGACCCTCATCGAAATAGACGAGAACAACCCTCCTTTTCTTCCCCCTTTTCTAGCGAGGAAATTCGAGTGAGAACCACAAGACTCGCAAGAGTGAAAAAGGCGGAAGAGTGTAGAGAGGCGCAGACCGTATTGATGTCAATTGATGGAACGAGAAAAGTGGAAGGAAGAGGTCAAGTAGATCAAACGAGAAACGGATGATAAGAGAAGAGTGTAGGAGAGAGAAGGAGGAGAGGGAGCAGAACAATTAGCCTGACTAGATCATAAAAGAAAGAGAGTCGTCTCTTTGGAGAAGTTTGTTCTTCTGAAGGGAGCATCCTACTATTTCTGACTCGCTCTTTTTTCGTCCTCTCTCTGCCCTGGCAGAAACCTTCCGTGACTCTGGATTGAAATGGAACACGAGAGGGGGCATCTCTCAGATATGGGAAGAGGACTCCAACCTCGAATTTGATGAATGTCTCAACGTAATGCAAGCGCAAACAGTAGTGGGAAGGGAGAGGGCGAGAGTCAGAATAGAGGAGGAAGCAGCAGACCTTTTTTAGTGTTCGAAACAAGAGAGGAGAGAGAGGTGCTGACAATGCAACCGAATACTTCGCATGACTTATGCAAGAGTGACTTCTAACCGAGGAAATGAGTCTAGTACGGGGAAGACTCTATTAGGATATGGGAGGTGCAGTAATGAGGTTAATCATGCACGGAGGGACTATACTAGATCGAGTCACGAACAAATCAGATGGTCTCTCAATGAGAAAGAAGATGAATCGCGAACATGTGATAGGCAAGAAAGAGATTCGGGGGTGGAGATAAAGATTCGAGTGAGTGGAAGGGGTGAAAGGGGAAAAGAACAAGCGGATGATTATAGAGAGAGATGATAGATGGATGGAGGAAGACTGCTGTCTGAAGGGACTGACAGAGGGAGAAGGAGGGACACTATAGGTCGAAGAATGATAGGAAGAAGAAGGAAGAGTGGAAGGACGACGAATGCAACTCAATTCGATCTACTCTCCCATCTCTTTCCCCTAAAAGAGACTGCACTAACGTTCCATCAATGAAAGCAGAAGGAGTACGACAGCCTTAGGAGGAGCCAGAAGAGAGAAGACAAAAAGAGGCTGAAGTGTACAATGGGAGAGGTTCGTACTCATGGATACTTAGAAGGGAGGAGAAACAACTGGTTGATGCTCCTAGTGACTAGGAGGAGAAGGGCGAGTTCGTAATCTCTTTGAGGGCCTACGACCTCTTGAAGACGGAGGAAAGAAGAAGGCAAGGGGTTGAGGCGTTCTTCCTTCTCTCTAGAGGGGCCAAAAGTGCGCGTGTATGCAAGGCAGGTCTATGAATAGAGAACGTGTAGAGGGCGATGGGAGTAGATGGACGGACGAAGAAGAGAAGAAACTACTACTATCAAGAGTGGAAGAAGAAGGGGGATTACGGTATCTGGAGAGAAGGAGTAATTGGAAGAGGAGTTTGCATGATGACTGCAGATCAGTGTAAGGAAGAGGATAGGAGAAAGACGGGAGGATGCAAAAAATGGAGTGGGATTTGCAGAGTTCAGCAAATAAAAATAAAGGTTCTTCAATTTGCGAACACTCTCATCGGTCAGAGTTACGGCAGAGTGAGTGAAATGGAGATACAGTCAACACATTTCGAACTTTTGCAGGACACTTCTCGTGCTAATCCGTAGACATTCAAAGTGATCGAGAGAATCCGCCATTCGGTTCAATGGGATTCCCGATCATAAAAGAGAGAAAGAGGGAGGAAGAGAAGGAGGAAGAATGAGTGTAGTAGTGAACGTGAATGGGGACGGATCAGAAAGGGAAGAAGCGCACGTGGAACCATCTTTGCACAGTTATGGAACATTATTGCATGCCAACCGGAAACGGCGTATCAAAAAAGCGCGCGCGTTTCGAAATGATTCTGAATGACGTGCATTACGATAGGGACTAGCAAGAGTAATTGGAGGCAAGGTCTAATCTTCGAGAGTTGAGTGATGAACGGAGGAAGGAATCAGCGAGGGAGATAGACTGGTCGCTTGTCTGCTCCTAGTAGTCCTTCCTTCGTAATTGTGTCCCCGGAAGGTCGTGGCACCCACTAGAGCAGGGCAGAAAAAGAAGAAGAAGACGAAGCAAGTTCGCCCTCTCTAGCGTACGCATGTCGCAATTCTCGAGGGAATTTCGACGAGAACGGAACAATTGGAGAGAAGAGAGGAGGAGGAGAGACTCTCGGATCTGAGATGGAGATAGCTCCAAGATTGAGTCCCTTTTGAAGGCAAGAAGAGGAGAGATATGGAGAAGAAGAGAGGAAATGATCCTTCCTTCCCTTCGTCTCTTCACTATTCAACTACTAAGCTGTTCGTCTTCTTACTCTGCAGTCACCTTAAGCCTCTCGTCCTCTCTCTGTCCTCCTTTCCATTCTTCGTCCCATACTCTTTCCTCCCCTTTTCCATCGTCGTAATTTATGTTTCAAGAGGAGTGTTGAGGACGTCTTCGTCTATACACTGAACGGACCTCTGATGACAAGAGACGGACCAAAGGGGGCTTGATTGGATGGGAACAGGAGAGGGGACAGAGAAACTAGAGTAGATGGATCCACGTTGAGATCCATCATTCATCCATCATACGCTGTTTCAAAATCTCGTATTTCCAATCAGCCATTTTCATGCGTCACATTTCGCTTCACGTGATCAAGCACTAGTATAACGCCATCTAAGATTGATCTGTGCACACCCTAAAACCGAATGAATCTAATCACTGATTATGTGATGGAATGAAATCAGAGAGCAGGAGGTAGATTACGGTAAGAAGCAGAGTAGGGCGGGGATGAGTCAGATGGAGGAACAAAGGAAAGGACACCCGACTTCATTGACTCGCACGTCCAACAATGAATTTCCGCCGAATACGGTAGTTCGGGGACCAAACTATTTTTTAATTGAATCTGCCTCATCCTAATGCACGTGATAATCAAGTTCCTCTAGTTTTCCACTCGTTGGATACTAAATTGTCAATGATCAATTAACTGATCATATATTAGAACGGATTACGCGTTCATGATGCATGATCTACCTGATCTCGAACGTGCAAATCTGCACATTCTGCACCCCATCATCTCAATGGTGTAGGCGGAGTGAATGAGGGAGGGGATTGTCACTCGGACGGAAGAGGGTCTGATTAGGGGTGACACTCACACCTGACTCCTCTTCCTCACTCTCGAGTACAACGAAATATGAGCTTGACTTGAGTGAAAAAGAGAGATGAGAGAGCGAGTGAAACAGAGAGAGATGGGAGAAGAGAATGGCAGAGAGAAGTGTTGCGGACTCTGTGAGAACAGCAGCAACAGTTGCAAGGGATCGCGAGAGAAGGATGAGGGAGTGGAGAAGTGTAATCGAATGGAACAACGAGAATGATCAGAGTGATCGATGGAGGGAATCCGAGCCGATTCCAAGCCAGAAAACGACTGGCAGAAAAGAGCGGAGGAAGAAAAGAAGAGCGAAAGAGTATGCACAAGTGTAATGCCTGCGACTCTCAAATCAGTTACGTGAACTTGGACGAGAGTGGAACACATGGATCTAAGCCCTTCTCTCCCTTCTCCCCTTTCCACTGATGAGTCGAAGAGAAGGAGGAAACAGTAGTAGTAGCAGGCGCCAGTGATTCACTCTGCATGAGATGCCCTATGACTCTGCATTACGGTAAAGGAGAGGAGATGGCTAAGAGAAGCGGAGAGGGATGGGGACTGAATGGCATACTACTCTCAAACTCTCTTCCACTCTTGAGTATCTGCAGCTGATAAGAGAAAGGAGAGAATCTCGAATGATGCGAAAGTTCTGACACTTCGATGCGCTTATCTCATACTGAGGAGAGGAGAGGAGAAATGGAGTAGAGAGAGGGAAGGTTATGAGGGGGTTGATCTTGCGAAAGTGACTGGGTAGATAGAATCACGTTCAGTCGAGGTCGCAATAGAGGGAGAGCATCGGCCATTTCGTTCCCCTCGGAGGAGAGCAGCCGACTCCACTCCATAATCCGATTGAACTAGTCTACGAATTCAGCAAAAAAAGAGTTAGAATTGGCGTGGATCGAGAAACGCTTCTTCTTCTTCTCTCTGTTGACAATAGTGAGAGGGCGACGCATGAATGAAATAGCAAAAAGGGCGAACGGTTAGGGGCGAGGGAGGGAGAGGGAGAGACTAAAGTGTTTGAACAGTTGAACCAAGTATACGTCCTTTGCGATTGTACGGGGAGAGGCGAGAGGAGTACTAAACTCTCTTCTTGAGTCAATGGGGAGAAGTAAACGAACGCCTGAATCAAAAGTACTCAAAACGATTCATCATCAAGGTCGATTGCGGAGAAGAATGAGGGAGTAGAGTAGAGAGAGAGGAGGGAGAAGGAGGAGGGAAGAAGATCGGATCAAGACGAGTACGCAAACTGTTTGACACTCGTCTCGTGGAGTGAACGCCCTCTCCACAAATTGACCCAGAGAAGAGACGGAATGTTGCTGAATTAGAGATGGGTGGGGTCGGGGATAAAGCGATGATCCAGACCAGACGTTACACTTGAATGAATGTGTCACGAGGAGAGAAGCGTTACTATCAAATCGTTGATAACAATTGTATATCGAGTCGAAGAAGTTGATGGACAGTACTGTCTGATGGAAGGAAGTGATGAGTCGAGAAGAGACTGTCGGTTCCCTTTGTGAGTAAGAGAATCTGATACTTCTCTATTAGTGCACACTTGAGAGAAGAGAAGCTAGCAGAAAATGAGTTCGCTGTAGTTGACAAAATTACGGGAGCAATAACTAATAACAGGAAGTGAGATGTAATATATGAAGCAAAAAGTGAGGCCAAGTATCACGAGAAGATGATGACGAAAGCACTTGTGATGCTTATGAGACACATAATTGATATCACGTAGAGACCCGATTCTACCGGGCTTCCCACCGGCTGTTGACGTAACGAAAACAGCTCAACTTTCGGGAAGAAACTACGATACTTCAACATTTCGCATAGGGGGTTCAGTAGTTTCACACTTCAATCAGAAGCCATTTCGAAGCTGATATTTCAGTGCTAGTGTACGCGTGAAGGGCGAAGTCACGTAGATCGAAATGACGGGACTTCGTACATCCAATACGAATCCAACTTGGGCAACTGGGATTTCACGTCGTTCAAACAGAGACCCTTGATCTGTAAAATCGGATACATAATTTGCACAATTTATGATGCCTGGAGTTGTTTATGAGAAATGTCGTGAGATTTGTAACAGATTTGGGGACAGTTGTACGGCTTACTACGTATTGTGCATTGTTTTTGGTTTGCCATCTCTGGGAATCTGATCACTACAAGATTCTCCCACGAAATTTGTACAATGTCCTTGATCTGCAATTCTCCGAAGCGTGCACCGATCCTACAATAATTTCGACGCAAATCTCACATCCACTCAAGTCAAGAGAAGAAGAAAAGCAGTGGAGAGGGAAGAGAGATGGGATGGGTTATGCTGCCAAATACGACTAGTGTAAGCACTCCTCTTTCTTTTATTCTCTCTCCACCTCCACTCTTTCCAGTTTGGGACGAGAGGATCTCAGAGGGAACGAGGGAAGGGAGGAGAGGGGTAGAGAGGGAGAGGGAGCCGTACAGGGGGAGCATCCTCCCCTCCCTTTCCCATCTCCTAACCGGTCATTCATTGACAGGTAGTGAGTCGGATGCTACTGCCGCTCCTTCTCCTTGCTGCTTCTGCAGTCAATGCAGAGCTGCAGGGGAATAATGCCCAGATCGGATGGATGGCCGGAAAGTGGAGGAGCGAGTTCTCCGGAAAGGTACGATTCCTACAATATTTTATCACCCACATCTATTTTCGAAATAATCGGCACGAATGATGCATTGGATTCACTAGTTTCGTTAGAGGTAGGGCAGTTTTAGTCGAATGTCGATCGTATTGGATAAATTGAGCGTCAAGCATGTCAAGAACATTTCCTTTCACCCGGATCAAGGGTCCAATTTGGGAACGAATTCGCTTCAAGTGCTTCGTAGTAACATTCATTTCTTTGGATCGATCTGAGATGTCACATAGTGTTTCTTTCTCCGATGATTTGGAGAGAAGAACCGCCGTTCCTAACTGGTTATTGAAAGAGATGGATAAGATGATCGATTGATTGTAGATCTTCTGGCCTACCGTACCTACGATGACTTTCGGAGAGGAGTTGTACATTCTCGAGGCTCCCTCAGCGAGATCTGCTTCTCTGCAGTTCCTCAACTTCTCGTAAGTTGCTCTTTATCAGAAGATGATTGGATCATTTCTCCAAGTTCTGCGCACTGTTTCAAAACAATTGATAAATAAGAAAGAAGCGTCAATAGTGGGCAATCTCTTTCAACAAACAGTTCCTCATTTCATTTTCTCTCATCGAATTTCTTCCCACTCTCACTTTCTATTCAATAGCTGCTCTCTCTTACAACAGAGGAAGAGATAGTGTGATAACCTTGCCATTCTCGTTTCTACTCCGATAGATCCAATTCGAGTAGTAGAACAGGAGAGAACAGACCTTGGAGTGGAACGACATCGATTACTGTACCCCGGTTCCGACTGTGATCGATGATTTATCTGATTGCGAACAACATACGAATTTCGATCCGTAGTGTGAGAAACGGAAACAATTGCTAAATGTCATTTGCATTCACCATCACTATGTTTAATGCATGCAATGCATCATGTCTAATGGTATCTATAATGTTGCAGTGCCCGTGCGTGGTCTCACTCCACGAAGGATCACTTCCACGATGAGTGGGGATTCCTTACCGTCGATGCTACTGGAAACGCCACTCTCATGACTGCAGGAAACAACGGTTTGTATGCTACTTTTTAAATTATTTTGATTTTTTCTTCTAAGCATATCATATTTTGGCCATTACACATAGTTAACTGCGGATTCAGAGGGATTGCACATGAGCTGCAGTTGAATCATGTGAGAAAAAAAGCAATGCAAAATCCTGATGGATGAAAATCTATTTTCCTGTTTCTTATAAGCTTTGATTTGACTCTCGGTCACAGATGCAAGGGAACATGTGGGAGCGAGAGGGTCGGAGCATAGCTTCGTTCCTTCCTTCATTGGCACTGAATCAGCAGTGATCAACGATCTACCATTCATTTGCAGGATTCACCACGTACGAAGTTGGAACTGTCGAGCCGAATAAGCTTGTGCTTACCCTCAAGGACATCGGAAGAATCTCGTTCTCGAGAGATCTCCCCGTTGAGGATGTCAGTTTTTAAGTTTTTCTTCTTCTTTTCATCAAATTACTTAGAAATTTTACTAATTAGACCAATGAATCTGTATTTTGTATAAAACAATAATTTGCAGCTCCGCCGCACGTTCATTCGCCACGACGACCGCTACATGGAGCAGGTAGGAATTAGAGGGGAAAGGGCAGAGAGGGGAAAAGTCGAAAGGAAGAAGAAAGGGAAAGCAACCACTCATGCCGATGGAATGCTTAATGACCCCTCTTCCCTTGAACAGGGAAGTCAATCGATCCATTACAGATCCTTGAGATGAGAACTGCCACCCATCCCAAGAGTGGATATCTCGAGCACACCAGAGTGATCTACACTAGAAAGAAGGAGTAGATCAGAGCATGATCTGCATTGACAATACTGATACTCACTTGTGTTCATCTCTTGTTCTTTCTCTCTCCCGGTAGACACCATTATGCATTGAGATACGTGTATTCAGCTCCGCTTGAGGGCGAATAAAGAGTACGAAAGAACTTAAACATTGATGCGGATCAGACATTCAAGGATATTGAAGAGAATAATTCTCGAACGATTTGTGGCTGCTATTTAAGAGAAATAAAACAGAACGGATTTGATAGACCATTTCGATAGTGTTTAGTGACTTCTCTTTCTCTGGAAGAGAAGGAGTCAACGGATGGTATCGCCCCGTGGCGAATTCGCTCCTCTACAATCACTGTAAATGTTGTCGTTTCCTTTCCTCAAGCTGATTCATTTTCTCTGCTCTCTCCTAGATCGACTTCTCACTCTCTCTGTTCAGGGACGGCAGAGAGATGACCGTTCCCTACACTCGCGGCATCGGGACGGCAAGTAATTGGGCTTCCCTTCGATTGCTGTTCAGATGGAAAGGATCGATATGGAAGGTTTGAGTATGTTTCACTATCGAAAATCATCGCGTTTCTGCAGAGTGTATCTGCAGAGATGATAATCTGGATGTTTACCTATCACATCTTGTGGTACGTAGCCTGGGAATTCAATTTAATGTAAGCTTTTCTTCAAGAAGCTAAGTTACGTATTCGTTCTTCAGGTCTAGCAAGCGATATGCTGACATATACAACATCAGTCAGAATCATGCAGGAAAAGAAGCAACAATTCTCGATGATTGTTGGATAATATCACTCTGTCGCAACTTTGATAGTGACTACTCTGTTCCCCTCGTAATGCTTCTGTCGTTCTACTCGTCCAAGGCCTTTGAGAGATGGCAGTACATCTTCAATAACATAGCTTATTCCGAGAAGTGAGCGGATTTCATCTTAGTTTTCATGAACACTCTTAATTTTTATCATTTTCTAGTTATCTCGGAAGATCTGATCTTTTCCAGTCTCGCCCTGACGGTCAACGCCTTTATCAGAGGATCCGATCGCATCGCTCAACTCGCAAGACAAACTGTGATAAGACATGTAATTCTCGCTCAGGTGTGGAAACATTCGTGCCAATGCCACACAAATTATTTTATTTTAATTTCCAAACATTGTAAATATCAGATTCTCATTTATCGTGATATAAGCATCAGTGTGAAGAAGCGATTCCCAACACTGGAATGCCTGATTGATGCAGGTTCTATATATTGCTGATACTTTGAAAATGTATACATTTTAGGCTATTTGAAAGCAGATGAGCTGAAAATACTTCAAAATGGTTTCAACGCCTACAATGTCTTCTCAATTCCATTTTGCTGGATTACTACTCTTTTGACCAAGTTGAGACTAGACGGAAACATCGCTGGAGAACCAACTTACGTCAACTTGATCACGGTCCGTTCCCAGATAGTGACTCTGATGGTCATGCCACTTAAGGAGATCAAAGAGTTCCGAAAGAAGTTGGAAACAGTGTACAATTTTGACTGCGTGCCAATTCCTCTTGCATATCCTCAGGTTAATGCCACATTTTAATGTTTTCCAAAAAAACATTTCAGATAGTTTCAGTGGCAGTTCGTATGCACGTTGTAGTGTGTATAATCGGCAAACTTTTCATCTTCTCGGTATCACAATCTCACTTAGCAACGATGATAAGTATTGCCAGAAACACGAGGGAATCTGGATGCTCAATAGAACTTTCCTGTTCGTCAGTGGACCTGAGATTTTCGTATTTCTCGCGTGGCTGAAGGTTACTTTGATTTCAAGAATAATTCATCGATTTATGTTTTAGGTAGCTGAAATTCTGGCAAACCCATTGGGAGAAGACGACGATGACCTCGAATTGAACCATATTATTGATCGGAACTACTTCGTGAGTTCAGAGAGCATTTATTTCATGATGTTGAAAACACATGCAATGTCCTGAAAAACAAGGTACAGAATGCAAAAAGCGTTCGGAAAATAAATCGAAAATGCATTATAAATAGTTGCAAAAGTTACGCTCCCGGGTGGGTTCGAACCACCGACCTTTCGGTTAACAGCCGAACGCGCTGCCGATTGCGCCACGGAAGCAGGCGAGAGTGCTAGCTTTCCCATGAGAGACATGTGTGCTTTGGAGAGGGAAAAGCGTTGAGGGGGAAGTATGAGGTCCATGGATTCTCACCCTCTCTCACTCCATACCTATACTTCTCATCATAGTTGTTCAGAGATTACTTTTATCGTATTGAGAACCTTTCAACTCTTTATATTCAGATCGCATGTTCTATCATCGACTCTCACGATAAGTGTCCGATTCTGGAGGAGACAATAGTGAATCCGATCCCGAAATACAACGAGAAGGCGAAGGATTTGGGAGGATCGATGCACAGACTGATGGGATCGGCAGTCGGATCCAAGTCAGTGAACAGCACTGCTTTCAGAAGAGTATTATGACGGAAATATGGTAGTATCCTTGCTAAATAGCTTTCAGAGTCGACGTTGGTCGAATGATTGAAGTTGAGCCGACGAGAAGACCAGAACTCAAGAAGAGAGAATGTTTTACTAAGTGGTTTGATAGAGACAAGTGAGAGTTATTTATGTTTCAAGGAACATCTAACAAAGATTCAGGAGAGATGATACTCTTGCAATCGTTGGAGATGGTGCGAAGATGGGATCTTCGATTAGTATCGACAGCAATGAAGGTGAAATTATTCATTGTACTACCCAGCATTTCATTCTAATCTCAGGCGTTTTCTGTGTCAAGGTTCCCTCCTTCTACGACGAACGCAATCTGAGAAGTCTCTCTGAAGAGGAAATGGATGAGAGACGCAGAGACATGTCGGTGATAAATGTCACTTGTACCCTGAGATTCACTAACATTTTAAGGTCGAAATCTCTGATCGACATGAATAATTCATCCCCTTTGACAACTCGTCGCCTCTCATCCTCTGTAGACAATATCTTTGATGAGTCGTCTCGATTCTAACGTCTCCATCTAATAATCGTACCCTTATCATATGTCACATTTCAGTACACACTACCATACTCTCAACTTTGTAGATATAATATTTTATTCCATATTCCTTGGGTCGGGGGAAGGGGAAGGGGGTCTCCTATTTATATACATCTCGTTGCAATTCCAATCATCACTAATCTTCCATGATTTTCGTTTCATAATAAATGATTATCTCACATACAAATTCGATACCTGGTCTAGTCTCAAAACCTAGCGAAAGCACAAATAATAACTAAGAACAAGGGGAAGAAGATAGTGAAGAAGAAGGGAAGGCGCACTCTTGTGAGCAATTTGAGAGCTGCGTGTAAGTACTCCCTGAATGTAATTGTTGGAGAGTACTAATGACTGGATTTGGACTTACTTGGAAATTATCCCAAGCTAGAATATCCTCGTCTGGGCTATCTGCTTCTAGTGATTCACAACGAATTCCGCAGTGATGCTCGAAGGTGTTGCGTGAGCAGAGACATCGAGTGAGGATCACCTAGACGATTACATTTGTGTAAAGGGAAATTACAGTAGTGTTCTAGGTAAAATGAATAAGATCTAGCTGTGGATATTTCAGTGGATGTTTGAAATGATACAGAATAAAACAATCGTAACATGTTGTATCCGAAATGTCTCAATGAAAAAGTGGCTTACGTGGAAGCAATATTTATGGTGAAGCTGATATATCTCAGAAAGAGTGGATCGAACTGTGAGACACTCGCGTTCCTTATTAGTATCCGCGAACCCGAGAAGTTTCTTCGCAGTGTCCAGTTTGATTCTGAAATCGAATAAGATGAAGAAAGATGATGCTTTTGTCAGATTACTTCTGCGAATGCGTCAGCGCAAACTTTTCTGGCTTCATTTTGAGGCTTCCTCTCACCTTAGCAATCTGTGTCTATCGAAGTCATACTCTTCCTTGAGTCGATCTTTCTTCTTCTCTTGCATACTTTTTTCGCACATCTCGAGGGCGTGATCCACATGAGTATTCGAGCAGTTAGAGTACTTGGAGATGGTGCACTGCGTCTGGAATATAAACTTGAATGATTTTAAGTAGGCCAGGTTTTACCAAGCACTTTAAAAATTATGTCTAAGTAGTATAGGTCATCGGAATCTCTCACCTGCAGTGCTCCGAGGGCGGAAATCAACTGTGGACTGTTCTCTCCCGATGCGAATCGTGCGATTCCGGCCGTCGCAGAGATTGAGACCCGTGCTAGCTGAGACAACTGGAATCTCCTTTTCCTCAGCAAAATGCTGATTCTACGGAGACTACTTTTAAAGGACAACGACAATAAAAACCAACATCAATGATCTAACAGAATTCGAAAAAAATGTGCTAGTGCTATTTAAGCAAAATGCTGATAGAATCTGAATGAAGACTTGAGGCCTAAATCACGAACCTCTCTACCGTTCTTTCTCTTCCTATCGCATTCTATAAGTGATGCTCGATAGGCAATTGCTGACTGCAGTCCAATCACATCTGCTGAACACACACCCGCATATCGTTTGAAGCAGTCGTCAAGGAACTGGAATTGATCAGAGAGTAGAAGAGAACTTCAACTTTCGCTTATTACCCTTCAACTTCCGCGTCTCAATGACGTCTCAGTTTTTCTTTATGACAACCTCGATTTAGAATCAAAAAGCGATTCGTGCTATTCCGGATATCATCCATGCGCGTACTTTGCTACTTTAATTTCCGTTTAAAAACGAGCGAAACTCAGCTGCGCAGGAAGTAAGCCGAATTCTTCGAAACAACAAGACATCACAAGGCGAAAAAATATTAATATGATGCATGCATTTAAACATAAATTATTTTGAAGGTGAAAAGTTTAAAAAAATTCCCCAGAGAATCGATTTTGTATTGAATTTTTTAATAAAAGGTTAGATGATCTTACATGATAATCTACACATCGGAATCTCATATCGGCATTCCTGCACGTGTCTTCCTTCGCTGCGAATAGTCGATGGAAGCACTCGCTCGCCGCCGTCTCGTTGCAACGGGCTCCACTGAAGGGAAAGAGATTGAAATGTGACTCTTGATTTTCAATGTTCTCTAGTCCTAGTAGACACCTTGTAGAATGCAACGGGCTACACCTAAAAGAAAACCCAGTGATGAGCTGACTCTTTTGATTTCCTATTTTTCATCGTACATCATGTAAGACTGAAGATTTTGTGAAATGCAGAGATCACGAACGTTGCCAAGAAGAAGCGGATTCGAGGAGGGTATCACGGATGCCCTTGGGCAATATTGGAATAGAATTTTCAGGAGATCTCTGGATTGGAGAAGGGCTGATTTCCTTATCGAGTTTCGTTTCATTCGTCATATTTTTCTTTTCAGTACCACCAATGAAGCCGATGTGCACGACTATCTCTAAAAGCAGTATACTCAGTCCCAGACCCTGACTACAAGTAACTGTAATAAACTCACAATGGGAGTGCGGACCGTATGATGAATGCTGCTGTGGTTGGCAGGGCGAGAGAAACGACGACGAGCGAGAGAAGAAGAAGGGAAGAAGTCAGATTGGAAGAAGTGATTGATGATGAGAGGAAGAGGGAAGAACAGCCATTGATCGACCTAGTCCTGTAATGATTTCCAATAATCGATTCGGTGCTCCCCCCTCTAATTGGATTGAACCCAATGATCATAATACGAATTGGCAGGTCATGTTTTGAGCACACAACTACATATTTTATCGGAGAGAGACGAATTACGCACTAAATGAAGATCGAATGATGAACGTGAACTCTGAGGGTTCCATCTAGAATCAAAGAGAAGAAGGAAAGCCAAAGGACGTACACTTTACGTGTCCCCCTCCTTTCGAGTCCTTTAGGCCCAAAAAAGGGGAAGAGCAAGACAGTCATAATTCATCCGTTGCCTAAGGACTGAGTATGGAACGAAGAGAATAGATCATGGAGAGACGTTTCCCCCAAAGAAGAAGACTTTCCTGGTCTCTCTCTCCCTTCCTTTCTCTTTTTCATCCTAGCCATTCTCTTATTAGTCCATGACAACTACGAGTAACTGGAGGAGATTGATTGATGACTCCACTAGTTACTTCATGCGAGGAATACCTAACTCTAGGTGACACGCATGTACAGATTACTCGCCGAAGAGAAGAGGGATTGAACGTTCAAGTGAAGCCTAATTAGGGCAAGTACTTATGACTAGGAAGGAAAGATGAAACGTAGCCGAGAGCAAAAGCTACTACGGCTAAATTCGTAACAAAATATGCAATATTTTCACTAAAACAAGAAAAACTGTGAATAGAAGGACTGATGAGAGATCGAAAATCTAACAAATCAAAGACCTTCACGAGATGGTGGCAACATCTATAACATTCAAATCAGCAGATGGAGAAGAGGGAACATCTCTCCTTCCACGAACGAATGTCTTCCTCTCTCAGTCGATGAATTGAATGAATAAGGGCCAGGAAAAGACGCCTCCCAGCAACAGAAACGCAATTGTATCGAGAAGGAGGAGAAGCAAAATGAGGAATATGCACTATTTGTGGAGGAGAGACACCTCAGAGCGAGAGAAGTCTATTAGATCCCGTCTCTGGAAGAGACCAACTAGGCACGACAATTCACAATTGCACACTCGTACTTCGGAATGGACTTGTAATCACGTATTGTATCCGGACGAATTTTTGCCTCAATACACACAAATTCGGATGAAAAGAGCTCCAGAGTATGGGAGGAATATTGGAAAAGGGGAGATTCGGGATTGGAATTGATAGTGAGAGTACGAAAGAAGGGCTTATCAGTGGGAAGATGAAGAAGAGACGAAAGATATCAGAAGCCATAGGAAGAGAAAAAGAGAAGAAGGGAGGAGAGATAGCAGATTAGGTCTTGATGAAGAGAGCCTTCCCCCTCCCAACGAGAGAGATTCACTTCACCTTCGTCTCTCACTTTACAAGTTGAAACGAGAAGGAAGAACAATAATGAAGGAGAGGTTTGATGCATCCAGATACGAATCTAATCCGATGTCATAACAGAGCGGATAATTTTAATTAGAGTTGCTCGAAGAGAGGAAATTTCCAGGGAAGGGACGAATTTACTCTCGCGCGAAGGAAGGAAAACTCTCCGTCTCTCTTTTGACTCGTGAGATATCTTTGAGATTTCGTGAGAAGAATTTCCCCCTCCCCACCCATATGCGCAATCGTTTTTGTAGTCTTTTATCGAGATGCTAATTAGTGCTTGCTAGTTACAGATACAATGGTTGACCTTATTAGAATGATGAGTGAGAGGAGAAAGAGGATTGAGAAGACCCGACTCGACTGAAGTTCTGCATTTCTCCCTCAGTAGCGAATGATGAGGGAGCGTTCGAAGAAGAGGGAGAAGAGGAGGAGGAGGAAGAAGATGAAGAGAAAGAGTTAGAGGAAGAGCCGAAGGAAGAAGGAGAAGATGTGGAAGATGGGAAGAACGAGTTAGAATTAGAGAAAGAAGAAGAGGATCCTCCTGATTCTCCAATCAATCCTCCACTTCCAGTTCCTCCTCGTGTCATTCCATTCCCATCGAATCTATTCTGAGAGAGTTTAGCGAATGAATTCTCCTCCCTTTGAGCTGCTTGCTGTTGATTCTGCCTATTCATATTGGCAGCCATATTGTTCACTCCTGCTCTGATGAGTGTTCCGATCAATCCACCCCCTCCTGGTCCTCCTCCTCCCATCGGACCCATCCCTCCTCCTCCATAATCAGCGAACTCCCCTCCACCTGGCCCTCCACCTCCTCCATAATCCATATCCATTCCTGGTCCCGGTCCTCCTCCTCCTCCAAATCCCGGAGGTGGAATTCCTCCTCCGAACCCTCCCATTGGTCCTCCCATCCCTGGTCCTCCTCCCATCCATGGAGGTGGTCCTCCTCCTCTTCCTCTCCACCCTCCTCCTCCTCCGAAACGATGGAAACGTCCCCACTGACAGACACTGCAAGAAAATACTGGTTTTGCGTGTCACTCTCGAGTGAACGAATTCTCATGGAAACGAAGACTCACCAGGAGGGAAAAACAAAGAGAAGCGAGAAGAGAATTTGATAGATTGAAGCCATGTAAATCGAAGAAATGATAGAGAATGTGAGCGAGTGAAAATAGCAAGAAGAGAGAGATTGGTAGGGGTTTGGAGGGTATTCAGCCAAGGGAAAGTCGATGAGAGAGGGGAACAATCGACTGCTTAGATCAATTACACTTCACTCTCTTGGTTTACTGCTCTGTCTTTTAATCGTCGATTACGTATAGAGCAGACATCGGTTTATCGGGGCTACATAATTGCACACAAATCAATCGAAGATGGCATTTGAACTCTGAGAAGCGTATGCTACGGCTGGTTGACCGTTATTCGAAGATTGGGAAGAGAATGAGTAAGTTGGTGGTTGGCCATTCGAACTTTGCGATGTGAATGATACGGTTGGTTGGCCACTAGAACTACTCTGGGATGCGAAGGCAAATGATGGTTGGAGTGATCCTGGTGACGATTGAGTTGATGCAGTTGCTGGTTGGGGCGATTCCCCACTACCTTCTCTAATGTAGATGTCGCCCTCTGGTTCCGCTCCCTCTAGTGGTGGTTTGTACTGCTCGAGACGCTCTTTCTAAGTTACGGTTATGGCTTTCTATTCACTTTCTTGTCAAATCACCGTTGAGAATGGTAGTTTGCCTCCTGGAAGATTTCTCGCTGCGGCGGCAGGAATGACCGGTCCCAGCGGGTTTTGTGAGTAAGAGAAGGATGATACTCTCTGGCCATTTGGTGTTTTCTCCACCATCGTCTTTGTGATTAACTGAGAAGAAGAAAAGAAGTGAAGGTTACGTGACTAATATCGACTCGCCTCTCCTCCATTCGGCAGTTTCACTCGCTTCTCTGACTCTTGATGAACAGTATTAGAAGGAGGCGCGGGATAGGGACGATAGGGTAGTCTGGTGCCTCCTCCTGATTTAGCTGTTCACAGTTTCATTAACTTTGCGTGTTCGTCTCACCTGGTGATTGAGTCGAGTAAGAAACCGTTCTGAATGGTCCATTTCCATTAGAGTTCGAATAAGAACCGGCCGCAGCAAAGTTCCCTCCGTTCGCTGTCTAGAAAAGTACAAGAGTAGTCGAGTTAGGATCGAGATCGATTATCGGTGACGCATACGAATTGTGTAATATCAAGTAAGAAGTACGATAGGGAATAGACAGTACCTTGCCCGAAGTGACGTATCCTCCCATTCCATTGCCTACATGATGAGGGACGATGGGCATCATTGGAGGCATCGGAGGGAATGGAGCGAACGGCATGAATGGCATTTGGGGCATTTGAGGCATGAACGGCATTTGAGGCATCTGTGGCATCTGGGGACAGCCACTACAGGAGGTGTAGGCGTAGCCCCTGAAGGAGGAGAGTTATCAGTTATTCAGTGAATAGACTTCACTCAAGAACTCTGTTGGATTTATTGCTGAATGGTGATGCATTTGGTTTCGAACACTTGAACGATGATCAAAAGATAAAGTATGATTATAGTAAATTAGGTAACTGACCATTGGGCTTGGACACACAGAGTTGTCAGGAGAGGTAGGAAGAGGGCGCGCATGGCTACGGATCGGGTTCAAGAATGAGTCTGCTCCTCCCGAGAGAAGAATGAATAAACTCTTCGACCTTGGATTGAGGTAGCCGAGAAAAGGAGGGAGGATTGAGGTTTCTTCTCTTGTAGGTAGGGGGTGATTGAGGGAAGGAATAGATTACCCTCCTCTCGCTCTATTCATCCAGTCAACACACTACTGCCCAATTCAGATCATCCTTACCCTTCCCCCCGTTTACTCCTCCTCCTATTCCATTTGTATCCTGTCGTAAACACCTCGACCACTCCGCCGAATTCAAGGATCGAGAAAGGGAAAGAGAAGTCACATTTATCAAAAGTACAAAAAACATGTTGATAATAGGGTGGATCAGAGTGGTACCTAGTGCAGTCTCAGAGAATGTCTGTGAATCCAGTTTAGAGTTGTCCCTTCGAACGAAGATCACGGCAAACCTCACGAGTGACGCAACCCTGGAAGAGAGAGATGACGAATCTTACGAATTCTATAGTTAGATCAGATTACGATTGAAGTAGGTCACAGTGAGTCAGAGTAAAACAGACGATGATGAGGAAATTGAGGAAAGAAAAATTGTAAAAAAAGGAAGGAAGTAATCGATATCTTACCTTGGATTGATCAGCGGCATCACGAAGGATAGTTCCCTCCTTGCAAATGCAAGCGGGCGCTCCACAACGGAGAGAGAAGCAAGCGTTGATCTGAGGATGAGAATATTTCAACACTTGATCAGAATGAAGCACAGAGATCAATAATTAGAAATCGATTATCAGAACTGACAGTATCGAAGGTGGCACATGACTTGGGACAGATGTTAGAGCACTCAGTCCATTCCGCGTTCTTTGGACAGTTTTCTGAAAGTGTAATCAATACAATCTGTTCCTTCTCACAAAAATTGACGCATTTATCATCAAAACTGATTTAAATCAAAAGATCAACATGTTGGGAGGAATAAAGTAAATATTGAAATTACTGATTGGAATACAGTAACTTACTGCTCAATGCAGTCTTCTGCTGCCTGTATTCATCTACTTCTTCCACGGGGAGAGCAACGATTCCGATGAGAAGAAGAGAAGAGAGAGTAATGAGGAGGAGGGAACGAATCATGGCTGATTGAGAGTGAATAAGCATCGAACCTTTTATACACAAAGTGGAGAGAAAGTGTGATCAAACGTGAGAAGGAACGGAAATAGAGCGGAATCTTCCCAAAACTTGGCTGATTCATCAAGTCAACTAAACGAGAGAAGTCTCTCTATCACTCACGACTTCTCAGAGAAAACATTGAGTCCAGCAGCTGTTTGAGTGCCGACCGACTGAATGGAACCGGAGGAAGATCACGTTTGCCCCTTCTCTGACTAATCAGAAGAAATGGATGAAAGTGAACCAAGAGCAATGAAGCAACCCCAATCCTTGTGATCGCCTTCTTACTCTTACTTGAGCAAGTACTGAAGCAAAGAACTATAATGTAAATAGTCTTGGTTCCAAATATGGATTAGATAGCGTGTACAACACGAAGGAGAAATGAAATAATTGAACAACTGTCCATTTCGTGGTTTGTTTAGCATTTCTGAACTATTTTGATCTACCTACAAATGAAACTGGATTGGCACAGTCTACGTGTACTAATCTCTTCCATTTCTTTATCTGGTTTTCCCAGTCTTTTCTCACATCCAAAGAAGAGCTCTCGAGGGTCAATCCTGGATGCTTACGCACACACAATGCAACACTCTCGATTGTGTCACTCTAGCTGACCTCACTCTCACTCTCTTCTCCATTCCCATGAGTGGGAGTGGGACAGAACCGCTTACGCGTCAACTGACGCGTCGCGTGTCTTCCTCCTCGTTTCAAAACCGTTACTCGACAGGCAGAAGCAGAACCCCTATTTGGCCGTTGTGTCGATTCCCTTACTTTCCATTTCCCCTTCCCTTCCCCTCTCGTTACTCCTTCCTTCCTCTCCTTCACTAATGGTATTGCAGGCATCGTTTGAATGAGTGATGGAGACGGATCTTCAACCGATTCTCTGCCCTCCTCCTCCACTTCGGCCTCCCCATCCCATGTGAATGGAGAAGGAGAAGGAAACACTGATGGATTGCAAGGTGAGAGGGAGGAGGATACTTTGATTGGATGGAAAGGAGAAGGGAAGGAAGGAAAGACACTAATTAGACGAGTATTCAGGCGAGGAGGCGAATCACACGAAACTGCACGATTTGTATGAGAAGTATAATGTGAGGGAGAAGGAGATTGAGAGGTTTGTTCGTCGTTCAACCAATTTGTAGTCGAGGTGCAAATGCAGGCTGGAGAAGCAGAACGAAGAATACAGAGAGAAACTAATTCGGGTGATACGAGAAAGGGATGAATTCGAGGAAAAGGTTAAACAAGAAACGAAGGAAAGAACGTCGAAAGTGGAAGAATTGGATAGGAAGGTCGTCGAATTGGATTGTACACTCAAAGTAACCAAAGTGAGCCATTTCCACCTGGATTCGCATTTAATGTTGTCGAAAACAATCCCAAAACTCGATTCAGGATCGAGCAAATGCGCAAGAACTTCATTTCAATCGGACAACCCAGGCACTCACGGAGAAATTCAACAAGCAAGTAAATGATGTGAGTCTGTTTTCCTCTTGAAACCGACGCCCTCGTTGTTTTCGGCGGTTTATCATTACACCTGCTACGTTTTCCTTACTCTGCCGGTTAAATTGAGACAATTATTCATTTCCCCATTTTGCTTTGTAGATATTATTTGCGTAGGCAGCTTCATATAATTGAATGCGTAAAACTGAAAAGGTTATAGAGAGGAGCTTCTCCTTTTCCCCCATCCACAATTCAGTCCATTTAGGTTGTTTTGGAAAAGCCTAATGATGGGCAGAGACAGAAGGGGAATTTCGCCCGAGGGCTCAAATGCTAATCCTCGTTCATTACAGCTCTCTCGGAAGATGGAAATTGCTGAAAGCGAGAAGAATCAATCAGTTATCAAGTATGCGATGAGGGAAGCCGAGTTGATGAAGTTGCAGGCTGAGGTTAATCATTTTTATATATTTTAGTTTAGAGTAAAATTATGCTATATGTGTTCCATTCAGTAGAGCAATCTAAGAATATTCCATCTTGTATTCCCTCTTCTTGAATCTGTTTTTCGATGACAATATCGGTCCACAGGCTCCTCTCTCTTTGCCCATAATCGTGTTATTCCCCCGAGAGAAGAGGAAGAGAAGAGTGTATCCCATTACAGATCGTGAAGAAGGACGAAGCAATGAAAGGAATGAAGAAGGAGATTGACGAGATGAAAGCGAGTTCGAGCGAAGAGAACCTCCAGTCATTGGAGAAGACGATTCGTGATCTCAAAGTTGAATTGGAGAAGATCAAGCACGAAAATTTCGATCTCGATAATCGATTCAAAGCTGAAGTCAAGCGAAATGAGGTAAATCGGCAATAACACAGGCAAAAACGAATGAGACATGTCCATGGATACCAGTTCTTCGATGTCTAGTCCATTTGTTATTATGTCTGGATGCTAAGAATTGAATGGAATTGATACATTGAATGGACTGAATCTGGAGACTTCTGAACTGGAAACACGTATGAAAAGGAGATTCAAAATGACGAATTCAGGCCAGTCAGACGACGATTTCTGATCTGAAGCAGCAGATGGAGATGTTGAGGAGACAGTTGATAGCTGTGAAAGAGGATAAGACAACCATCCAGGAGGAACACAAGTCACTCGTCCAGAGAATGCAGGTGATAATTAATGGATATTATTTTTTGATGAGATTTATCTGTTTTTGGTGTTCTTTATTTTTAAATAATACTTGCGATTAGTTTCAGAGTATCAATATTTTCGAATATTTAACGCCTTCTAATTTTTCCTTACGTAATTACGTTAACGTACTTTTGTTATTGAGTACAAAGATCAAATGCGTGACTTTGTATTCAGACTTTGACTTTGTATTATACAATTGCTATGACGCATTTATCCCTTTCTCTCTCTCCTTTGGTCTTAGAGTACTGATAATCTCACGTATCCGGGGATTTGGAGTAACGAAGAAGTATCTCAGGCGGAAGAAGAGCGAATTCGATCGAGGGAGGAGTCAATTCACTCGACTCACTCTGAGAAAGAAGAACTGTACAAGAAGATTGTGCATGATGCTGCAAGAGCGAAGGAGAAAAACAGCGAATTGAGTGGAGAGATCGAGAATCTCCTGAGGTGACTATTCTGTCCCTGGGGTTTCATGGCTTCAAATCTACTATATAAAAATTGAAATTCCTTCCCGTGTTGAAGAAACCGCCGAAAATTCGTTTAAAATTCAGTGAAACCCCGTGTAGCGCGTGAAAGATTCATAAGAAGCTTCCGCTTCGGAGATTTCTAAAAGAAAATAGAAAACATACTGGTATTGTGCATACAACCGGAAACGGGGAGTTTTGAAGGGAGTCCGTGTATTAATGTTATTAAAACATGAGTAAAGAAATATCAAGCTTAGAAAGAATATTATACTTGCAGTGAAAATACCTCGTTGATGGGCGACTTGCAAGAGGCTGAGAACAGGATTAAAGCAGAAGCAGAGAAGAATGCGGCCATGAAGATGAAATTGGAAGAGTTGATGGGAATCGAGAACAAAGTGAAGGGGTAAGAAATCTAAATAAGTTATTCGTTAAATTTTCAAATATAAAAATTTTAAAAAATATGAATTGCAGTGCTCTTGACGCAGAGAGATTTGCCAAGAAAGAGAAGGAAGAGGCCGAATCAGATAAAATCACTGCCGAATCTGAAGCTGCCGAATGCAGGAAGCAGGTGCGTTTGAAGGCTTTGGTTACGGTATCATTACCGATTATCTAAATGTATAATATTTTACAGGCTGAGAGAATGCTGGAGATCACTGAGAATCTGACCAAGCGGAATACTGCGTTGTTGGATGAATTATCTCAAGTTAGAGATAAGGTTTGTATATTTTTTTCTGTGCTTTTTATATTTATTTCTACTAATTTTATCCCTTTCAGGCTTCATCACTGCAGACTCAGTTGATTGAAGAGGAAGGAGCGAGGCAGAGAATTGAGAGGAACGTCGCTTCCACTGAGCACGATATCGAGAGTGTCAGGAGTGTTCTCGATGCTGAGATCAAGGAGTTGAGGGAAAAATTGAAGGAGCAGACCCAGAAAGGCACGCATTTGTGTTCCCTTCCCACATATTGGAGAACTAGTATTGGAAGATGTCAAGCAAACATCTGGAAGCATTACTCTTTATGTGTGAAACATTCATTTCCCACACAGACGTTTGTGCAAATATTTACATCAGTCCCTTGACGTTTCCCATTCATTGTCCTTGATGAATCTGCCCATTCATCTCAATTTATGTAGTCATTCATTTCAGCGGATGAGTTGTCTCATCAATTGGAAGAGGAGAGGACGGACAACAATGCATATCGGAAGAAGGCGAATTGCACCATAAAGGAGCTAAAGCATGAGGTTCGATGATTGGGAGAAGTGGTCTGAGAAGAGATAGAGAGCTGATAGATGATAATAAATAACAATTCAGACAATAAACCTCCGTCGACAGAATATCGCACTCCAAGCTGCAACTCCATCTGAACTTCCGTCAATCGAATTACCTCATCCATCAAGCACTCTCGGAACGGGATCATCCAGAGCCAGTTCCATCACGAGTATCGATCAGATTGGACAGGTTATTTATTTATTTTATATTTTGTTATCGTCAAACC
This sequence comes from Pristionchus japonicus, assembly GCA_900490845.1. Lineage (NCBI taxonomy): Eukaryota > Metazoa > Nematoda > Chromadorea > Rhabditida > Neodiplogasteridae > Pristionchus > Pristionchus japonicus. The sequence continues at coordinate 499,134 of LS520362.1, forward strand.
CCCTTTTCAGAAGTTTTATCGGGAGAAGGATGATTCAGAGAAAGATTCCTCATCGATCTCAGCCAAAGAGAAGGAGAAGGATTGCGATTCTCTTATCTCGAAGGAGGATGAGTGTCGTGCTTCTCAGTCTCTCTCACCTCCTTCTGATGACATCCCCATCGCTGCCCAGCAAGCAATGATTGAGAAGGTAATCGGAGAGAGTGATGGGAAGATGACCGGTCGCTTACGAAGAATAGTGGATAGGTAATAAAAATGAATAGAAACAACCAAACGAGGATGGTAATGAATTTTGAAGAAGACTCTGTTGATTAGCTAATAGGGTCACTGTGAAGGTTGCGAGGATGAATCATTCAATCGATTGCATAAATGAGACTATCCATCTTCGTTCTCAATTAGGAAATGAAAATCAATAATCTCCCTAGTTTCACATGGCAGCAAACGATTGATTAATTATTAGTTTTATTAGAAATACAGAAACAATACAATACTATGACAGTAGCAACTCGTGCGCATGGGACATGCTCGGGTGAAGGGCTTGTGATTTATGCGAAGGAAGGGTTCGATGCTGCTGATCTGCAAATAAGATTCCGTCCATCGTCAAGTTTAAATAATTAAATATCGATAGTATTTGTCTCAAATCTTTGGGTTTTTTTTGCCTGGCTTCAATTTTTGATGCTCCACAAATCCACAAACCTCCTTTGAATCCCCACGAACTTGAAGCCTCCTTTGATATAGGACCTTTGCCAATAAATCGTGTGGGTTGAATGATTGGTGCTAAAAATAGAATATTCTTAAATTGAAGAATTTTTACTAGTGCTGCACAAAAAAACCTTTCATATTTATTTTTTCTTGTCTTATTCAATATCCATTTAATAGCGAAATGTGAAGAATTTCGATAACGTGGCGGTGTAGACGCCTGCAATGAGAAGGAATTAGTGAAAGGAATGAATTGATGTTTTGACAAAGCACTGCCATAGGGAAGACTAGCTACAATGAGAAGGATTTGAACGAATGACTTGTGTAATGTGAGAAGTGGATGGTCTTTATAGTTTTCGAGAGAGAGAAAGAGAGAGGGAAAGAGAGAAAGAGAGAAAAGTATGGGGTAAATTGTGGAGTGTTGTGAAATGCAGTAGGGGGAATTGTACGTGTGAATAAGAGAGGGCAGAGACAGCTTGAGGAGATATGATTAAAGCTAATCGAGGAGTATTTTGAGTGGGAGAGACCAAAGAACCAAATTGGCGAAATTATTCGCTGCAAGACTGGCCAAAGCTATTGAAATAAATAGTGTGCATTATTTATCGGAGAAATGCAAAAACAAATCTTGCGTCTTTCTCTTACACTGCAAAGTTATTCAGCAAGAAACAATCAAGAAGGGCAGGTGTGCCAAATAGTATGCCGGTTTATCGAATTAGGAAAATCTTTATTGGAATTTCAAAAAAATAGATTATTACAATGAACGCAAAATAAATGCCGTGTATATCGTATTGCTTGCTTGATACTCCGATGACAAGTCAGACGAGTGAATGCACTCTCTTCGGCCAATATGCATTGAGGATCGAAAGGTTCTATAAATATAATCCGTATTAAAAAGTAATTTTTGCTCGTTTTGCAATAGTTCTCAAAGGCCGTCCGTTCCGAAAAGTTTCTTCTTAAATGCAACTGTTCTAACTAACATTTTTTTTCTTTCAAGCATTTTTGAAGTTTTGAGAATATATTACCTGCACTATTATTTATTATTGCACTGAACGGTGTATTGGTGCATCGCATATCAAAGTGTTTAGAATTATGAAGAATGTATTGAATATGTTGAACTCCGGAACTGAAGCGGTGTAGACGCCTGAAACGAATAGAATTGAATGATATGATAAGATTTGTTTAAATTAATATATATAATAATTAGGACTAGATACGAAGAGGTTTTAATTGAATGAATTGCGTTCTATGAGAAGTGGATGGTCTTTATAGTCCCTGAGAGAGGGGAGAGGAGAGGGTGAATCAGACGAGTGTTGCGAAATGCAGTATGGAAGATTGTATGTGGTTGCTACAAGGCAATCACAACTAGAGGCGGTATGATTCATGTAAGTAAATAGTATGGCCTTTTGGGATGAAAGTGTGTACTCATTGAGCTACTCAATAACATTCTTCGCCTTTCGTCAAGTAAATTATAAAAAAAACGAATGCACACATGAAAATAAATGATTCCTGATTCTTCTTTCATTTTAGTGCAAACTGACTCTCATTTTTCTCTCATCTATTTGAATAAAAAATCGTACTTTGCTATAAAGTGAATTGTTTCAGATCGTCAAACTGCAGAAACAACTCCTTCGAAGGAAAGAGAAGATTGAATTCCTCGAGGAACATGTGCGACAGTGTTTGGATGAACTTCAGAAGAAAACGAAGTGCGTAAACTATTTATATATAAATTTTCGTAGCTCTGCAATAATCGATAATCGTATAATTCTCTTCTAGACTCATCCAATACTACGCCCTTCGAGAGGAGGCTTCTCTTCTTCTCCCTGCTGACGATGGAATGCAGAAGGTCCGTCCCTCTCTCTTTCTATTTTTGTTGTCTTCCTATCCCACAAACACATTTGTCACGACATTGAGAAACTGGAGGCTAGGGACCAACTTTCCACTGGAACTTGCACAATTTCAGTTGATTTCCTGCTGCGAGTTCGTTCAGGTACACAAATGTTGTGGAGTCCGCACTGTCGTATTTGTCTAATTGCACATTCCTTGCACTCACAGGGAGCGTATGAGAGAAGAATAAGTGTATTCTCAGGTTCCAATCGCGAAGAAGACCTCATCGACGTACGCGTTGATGGGAGCAATCTTCACTGGGGGAGGAAGCAGTGAGAAGAAGGCAGCACTCCAATTAGCCACTGAGGTGAGATTATGTTTTATACTGAAAACAGTAGAAAAAGGAGGAAAGCAAACGGAAAAGAAGAAGTAGATAGTTATTCAAAATTAATGAAGTTTTCACGTTTTCGATATGAAATTCAATTAGGCTGAAATATTTCCGATGTTCGCTGGCAACTTCATGAATATTCGATTCTCTCCAGGTGAACTCGCGACTGCAGGCAGTACTCGAGGACACCCTACTCAAGAATATTAATCTCAAGGTTAGCAATCAAGCCGGTGGCTGGTTTGAAAATAGAACACAATATAAAATAAACAAATGAAATGAGACTAATGTTTTACATCTTGAAAAAATATTTTTAAATTGATCCTAAATTTTTCTAAATTTTCGAATCTTTCCTGCACTCATTTTAATTTCATTCGTAAAGGTTAAAAAGTAATTCGGCTTCGGTTTATCGAATATCGAAATTGATTCAGGAGAGTGTCGACAAACTCGGCGAAGAAATATCAAGATTATCAAGAGAGAATAGAAAACTAACCCTATCATCGAAATAGAGAGTATCTACTATTGTATATCACAAAGCATCCATAGCAATTTATATTTATGATCCCCCATTACTGTTGTGACTTTTGGCCGTGCCATCCTTTCATTCACTGTTTCCCTTTACATCTTCCCCTCTCTCTTTCAACAGCAATGATTCCGACCGTATTATGAGACCTCAAGGATAGTAGTTCTTCCAATCATGGAGGGAAATAAGTCGGGATTCGTAGAGTAACAGATCACGTAGGACGGCTTAATTTGTCTAATAGATCATCAACCAAGACATGTGGATTGACTTTTCCCTCCATCTCCATCTTCTCCCATTCGATGACTCGCTTTACTTGTTCTATCGTACGAGTCTCTCTCCCCTATTCGTTCCCTTCACTTTCACGCCCTTTTCCATTTTCCCTCTTGTCGACGGTGTCATTCCCTTCTTCTTCTTCCCCCTTTTCGCTTCAATAAAAATTTGCCCAGTGACGAGGAAATTCGTTCGACTTGGATGTAGTCTATTCGCCATTTTTTTGAGTCGTGTCAATTTTAAAAATCGAGAGGAACCGTTTCGATCTAGATGAATCTATTCTTGTATTATTGTGTGGTTACTGAGGTTGAGGTAGACCGTGAGAAGATTGACCATATCCCCTTTCTATCCCTGATTCCTTTCTCAACTTGTACAGACAACTATAACTTTCCTCTCACTAGTTTGTTGTTGTGGTCGTCATCAATCATAATCCATTGGGTGCCTCAATATTCATCTCCACTCGACAGCCATAATCGAATCTCGAGTGAGAGAGGCAGGCAGTGAATGGGAGAAGGATGGACGGACGATATGGAAGGAGGAGAAGGAATGGCGAATGGGAAGGTAGATGACAGCCCTCTTCCTTTCTTTTCCCTTACTTCTACCCTTCGTCGTCCATCCCCGAAATGGCGTGCTAAGTGCACCTTCTTGTTCATTTCTCGTTCGAGTGAGTGCGTACGTCTCTTCTTTCCCCTTTAATAGTCGACTTGCTGAAACAACGTGGAAGGACTAGTCTCTGGAGAACCACTCTGTCCTTTCTCCCTCCTCCATCCAATACGTCTTACTCCCTTCTTACTGTAGCTCCCATCTATCTCTCTCAATCTCAGTCCTTCCTGGATATCGAATATCTCCTCCTCCTTCCAGCATAGGTTATGACACCTTCCTCCCTTCTTGATCCAAATGTGTACTCAGTCTACTCATTTCATCGTCTTCCACTCCTCTTGCATTCTCCCTCTGTTTCATTTCCATTGCCTGGTTGGGGATGGACACTGCCACCCCTCACAACAGCTTCCCTTCCATTCCGTCTGAGAGGGGTTGAAGGGACGGCCCGATGGGATTTGAAGGTTGTCTTAATGGGTGGATTCTCCCCTGCGTAGACACAATACATCGTACGGGATCCTCTCAACGTAATCCCATTTGCTCGCTGGCTGCTCAAGGATCGTTTACGACCATGATTTAGATACTGCCAAGGCAATTCGAAAGGCAGTGAAAGAGGGCAGAAACAAGTGAATAGAGTGAATGGAAGTGCAGCTGGGGCTAACGTGAGTCGTCCCTCGAGATTTGGATGGAAGAAAGGAGCGAAACGTGGAATGATCCGAGTCTTCCCTTCCTTTCCGTTTCCTTCTTCTTCCTTTTGTCTTCCAATCCTTCCTCCTCTCAGACTCCAGTGATGGATACTGCTTTTGTTCCGCAGCCCAAACAAATCCTCGCTCCTCCACATCTTCATTTTGACTCTCTCTCCTTCTTGTGAACCTTCCACAATGTCTTCCACTCCTCTGCTTCTATTGAGTCTGCATCCCTCCCTGTCTCAATAACAATCGTTCCTTCATACAACTGACATCTCTACAGGAATGACGATGGAGGAAGAACATCCGACGTCGTCCCAACGAGTTATACTAAGGAGGAGGTCCATGTGAGTCTGTACAATACCTTTGTTGATAAGCTGACAGTAATAGTGATTTTCAAATTTTGCTATGCTTGCAAAAGTGGTTGATGGTGGTGATAGTTAGGTATATCTTGTAGATTTGCAAAAGTGCGGTCCCTGTTTACTGTAGAGAAGAAGATAAGGACAAGTGCGTGACGTCTTCTCCATCTATCTGCATCCCATTGTTCTCATCGTCCTTCTCGTCCATTTGACATCGCGTGATTAGCCAACTCCCATCCTCCCTCCTCCTCTCCTCCTCTCAATCGTCTTCAGAGTTGCCGTTGCCATGCATGCCTGATAAGTTAGTGCAGTGAGTGAGTCTCTCTCTCTTCTCGTCGAGAGATCTCAGTTCCCTCCCTTCTCTTCCCTACTCTCGGTAATAGTCAGTCACACACTTTCCTGTAGTCACAATGGAGACAGGCGGCGGGTATTCTTCGAGTGACGAAGAAATCGAATCGGGAACTGAAGAACCGACAGTATTCTCGCTCGTAGCTTCCCTTCTTAGACGGTATCCATTTTTTATGATTCTGACAGTCAGACAGTACCCTCTCCTCCTTTGCACTACTTCCTCATGCTGCATAGAAAATGACTAGATTCTCTAGTCGGTTGAATGCCTAGATGACTCTTCTCTCCTCCTTCCTTCTTCTATCCATCTTCTTCTTCTTCTCCTAGGTGAGAAGAAGGACGGACGGCCCATCATCCATTCACCCGCCCTCTTCTATTCCATTGCCCCTTCCATTCCCTCCCTTCTCATCCTCCATGATCCTCCATAAACGACCCACTCTAGTATCGCTCCTTCTCAAACGACGATCAAATAAGGGCTGCATCCCATCTCCTGGTCTGAATAATGAGTGAGAAGGAAGGAGTAGGAGTCTCTAATGATGTTCCCGTGCTCTTCCCCTTTCATTCTCTCCTTCCCTTGCAGAGACGCCGTCTCTTCCTCAGTGGCAGAACTGCATACCGTCCATCTCCATGCTGATGCCAATATCCCCGGTCAATTGGCGTTCCGGTTGGTGGGCAACCGCCACTCTGGAGTCTACGTCTTCGGAATGAACCAGGAGTCACAACAGGTAAAGACTTCTCTTGTTGAGTTTGCATGATGACATCAAAGTCTAGTTGGAGCAAGGAAACGTGATGACTACATGATGACTATGATGTAGTCTTCTTCCGTGTGAGGTGCTCTTCCGCCCTCCTCATTCCTGATTATATGGGGGAAGCGAGAGGTCCTCTGGGGGCAACCAGTGAAGAGGGGAATGATAGACGAGACTCTCTTCTAATGCCCTCCCAGCCGTACTCAATCGCGTTTGCAGCCAATGGGCTGAATCTCACTTCTCCCCATACATTCTCATCGTTCAGAGAAAGCAAGACACCATGTGGAATCAAGAGACTCGAGTTCTATTTTCAGGCGAAGATTCTCGAAGACGGCGATAAATTGCTGCTGTGCAATGGCGTTTCTCTTCAGGGTTTCACCTGCGAACAGGTAAACATCTGCGATACCGTAGGCGGCAGTGACGTATCCTTGCTTTCAACTTTCCCAGTCGTCTATAAAAGGAAACGAAGGATGAATGGGGATGGGAAAACGTCTGGGAAAGGAGTGTCGATATCGATAACAAATCTTCTCAGGTGGCAAATATCATGAGATTGTCATTGTGTCATGACGGTACTCTCACTCTTCTCGCAAGTCGAGCAGTCGAGATCAAAGAGAAGATGGAAGACCGGAAGGTGAGGAAGAGGAGAGTAATTGGAGGACTCTCAATTATTCAAACACTCTTGATTACCGACGGAAGTTGAGATCATGAGAAACTAGTGGTGTGAGGAGAGAATAAGTAATTGCAATACTCCAACCCATATTTGCGATGCTGTCAGATAGAATGAGAGAGGAAAGGAAAGGGAGAAACTGAGGAATCATAGTCCACACTCTAGTTGCAGTCTCGGAGGTCGTACCTGGAAGAGGAGAGATCATGCGTGGATAAATCTCATCCCATCCGTGTCACTTCCCCACGACAGAGGAGGTAAGGTTTCAATAACTTGAAAATGACTCGTCGTGAGAGTTTTGACTCATTTTCTCATGTTTTTGCTTGTTTCTCCAATTTTGAGTATGTTGAGTCATTTTCAGTAGAGACTTCGTCCATCGACGACCGCGTATCACAGCATTCGAAGCAGAGAAGGAAATGCCGAAGAGAACGTCAACGATAGGAGAAGGAATGGCCTCATTCATTGCCAGTTTGCCTATTGTAAGTAGCATTCTCTATTTTTTTTTAATAAAAATGAATCAAAGGATGCTAGAAAACAGGGTAAATTCAAACTCACTCAGCGCTAGACAGGTTTTTTGAGTACTCGAAAATCTAGGAAAGTCGAAAACATCCACTCACAAGCCCACTCTTTTGCATGTCGTTCCCATTTCGAATAATTGAATTCAGTTCAACTCCAATTCGTCATCTCGTCAGTCTTCAGAGGAAAGCACTCAGTTGCTCGGATCCACCTCATCTCTCGCGAATGGAAACAAAAGGAAGAAGCCAATTGCGTTCGTTTGCCTTCATATTTTACCAAGATCATCAAATTTCATTTAAGTTCTATATAATTGGATAAGGACAACGTATGATGAAGTGAATGTCATTCATAGTTCCCCAGTGAAGGTCAAAATTAATTTGCAGTCATTACTACTTGCTGGATGGCCATTCGGAGACGGAGGTAGTGGGCGAGCAGAGCCGTTATCGTTGCCCAGTCTGTCTAAAGTACACCACTATGGTAGGTCATCTCTCCCTTCCCAAATCAAGGCCACCAAGCAGTATCCAATCTTTTCTCATCACTCTGACTGTGTTTTGATGCTTTCTTGCGAAGGACCAAAAATATATTTGAAGTACGGTAGTGTACTGAAGCGTGCATCATTTTAAAAAATTGGAAAAGATAGTTATGGTAGACGATTCTCATTCATTCATTCAGAAACGTCTCCACATGCTCCGTCACGATTGGTTCAACGGAGCTCGTCGACTCATTCCCACTTCCACTTCCGAGTTCTTTATGGGTAGAAGCACATCGGAGTATGCAATGCTATGAATCCATCCATCTCGAGACTTGTTCAGGAGAGGCTAAATGAATACCATGTCGAGCAATACTCTCTTTCCACATTCTTTCTTGTTACTCAAAATGTAAGACCATTGCTCTCCATCATACACGTATCCCACCGTCACCCATTCTCCGGATCCTGAACGAGCTTCCCATTTCTCATCACATTCCACATTGCTAGCGACCAAATCGTAGAGTTTTAGTGCCATATCCCATAGCAATAGCGGTTTCCTTCCTTTCACGTGCTCCGTCGCAAATCACTCAACCACCAATCACCATTGAATAAATATCTTGTCTAAGCAAGGAAAGAGGACAATGTTGAGGGAAGTATAAAGGATTGCAAAGAGATCAGAATGGGATTGGAGGAGTGCCTCCCCTTCGTTGATCAGAAGAGAACATTGTGGAACATGACTGAAGCTGGGCGTCTTTGTCGCATTTCTTCCATTTTGTTCTTCGATTTTGGAACCAGATTTTCACCTGAATGAGCAATGATGTAAAGGAGAAGGAAGCGAAGAACCAACCTGTGTCTCTGTGACGTTCAGTTGTCTTGCCATCTCTCCTCTCTCAGCTGACGAGAGATACTTCTTCTGCTCGAATTGTCTCTCCAACTCGAAGATTTGACGACCTGACGAGATGTTAATTCGAAGAGAAGGGGAGGTCAATCTCACCACTGAATGTCGTCCTCGCTTTCTTCTTCTTTCCGGCGCTTTCACGAGTTGACGAATGACTCTTTCGAGGGGACGAAAACGACTGTCCTTGAGATTGGATAGGGAACTTCCTTACTGCTTCTCCAGCTATTCTTGATTGAGATTCACGCAATAGATCTTCGATAAGATAACTGGCCCTTCTGGGTTGAGATTGATCGATGATCCATTGAGGAAATGGAGAGAACGGGAAGAGAAGAGATTGAAGTAGTGACAGATTGGAGGTGAGAAGTGATTGAGAAATGGGAGAAGACATTGATGGAGGGAGAGATCCACTCACTCAGCCTGACATCTGAGAAGGAGTCGCCCAATCAAGGCAAGTGCCTTCAAATTGAATCAAGTACCGTAAGAGAGACGCCCCAGACTCAATCGGTCTCCCTTGAGGCGAGAAGAAATTCCCAAATGATGCAAAGTGGTTCACTTATCTCGTCTATTCGCTCACTCAACAAGTGTTGCCAGATTATTGAGGCTCTTGTTGGGATGGAAGAGGAAGTGGAAAGAATCATGCACATAAAGGCGAAAAAGGCTAAGAATATGGAGAAGCTACAGTAAAGCATTTGAAAGACACTGAAAATGGTAGTTTCGAGAGAAAACATGAACTTTTGAAACTATAGCGTTACCAGACTAAACTATGGCGTTAGCACTTGCAAACTATTGGAAAGGGAAGATAATGAAGAAGTATTGATAAGTAGAAACAATGAAAATGTTGAATTTGTGGTGTTTCGCAATATCCGTTATCAATACTTGATTTGTTGCATTTTTACACAACATTATCATTTAATTTCCATTTTATTCGTACGATAAATACAATGGTTAATTTCCAGCTCTCCTGAACTGGTGTAGCAGTACCGTACCCGACTGTCAATTGACATACGTAAGACAGGGCCGTTGTGTGGGGCCGTGTTATGCTCTCTCACAAGTGCACAGTCTCTCGCCCGAATGGCGTCTCCCGTTTCTTTTCCCTCTCTCACTCTCATAATCTCTCGCTTGGAACACCTTCCTTACGTTCTTGCAGTTTGACTATGCCCTTTACTGATCTTATCGCTAACCATCGATCGTTTCATCTCCTAATCCAATCAAAACATTGGCTCCTTGCAGAAAACACTCCGTCTTCGTCTTCTTCTCGTCAATCGATGGAGAAGACTAAGGTGAACAACCTTTGTTATTACTCACGGATTAATCATCGATTAGCTAGCAATTGTAGGGCGAATTATATGAATCTTTGTTTATAGTGAAAAGGGAAGACTCGGTCGTTACTAAGCAATCAATATAGCCGCAAACACGGATTTGTCAACCGTGCGTTTACACCAATAGTTAAATAGTACTAATGTGTGTATATGTGTAATTCTATGCTAAGTTAACTATTATAATTGATACTTAGTTATTGTAATCAATCATTCACGGAGTTATGATATTGATTCACGCACAGTTCCATTGAGCGAGTAATTGAAATAATACAATTTGCAGACGCTGGACACAATAGAGAACTTACCTCCCAGTCGTGTGAAGAACGTGGGAGCATGGACGGAGCAGTTTTCTAGCAATGGAAGGAGGTTGGTTAGGTTATTGAACTAATTATAAGCGTTGGTTAACGACTGCCCTATTTTCCATTGCTCGCGTTAGTTTGAGCAAAGCATGAGTTTTATTGTTTTTGAACAATAAGTTGACTTGACACTACGTTTTTGTCATTCTAAATATATTTTAGGCGGAACTATTTGCATATATTGCCAAGGCACACAATTTTGAGTGTCAATATCATAGTTTGATGAAAATTGATTAAATGATTCATTTTGACAGGTACTTCTACAATCGGGAGACGGAAGTATCTCAGTGGGACAAACCGACTGCCTGGGTGGATTATGAGTCGAGACTCGATCCTGATGCTGAACCTACTGACAACGACGACCGATTCTCCTACATTAGTATGGGAGGAGTCTCGGTATGTTGATTACTTCATTTTAAAATTATTTTTCTCAATTAATCATTGCGCGCGATTTTATAACAGATATTGCGCGACATAATATTTTAGTTACACGGTGAAATACATTATATTATCAACGCGTGATTAGCAAAAGCGAAATTCTCGCACTATCCTATGTTCGCACTTTGATTTTCAGAGCGTATGTCTGTGAATATTAATTTAAGAATATAGCATAGTGATATTAAGCGTCGTTTGAATTTACGGACGAATCGCGAAAATGCTTGCATCTTATCAGTAGAGAATGGTGCGAATATTGAATGACGCTATCGCGCTACTCCCCTTCTCTCCTCACCTCTTCCTCTCTTTTCACTTCTTTCCTCTCTCTATTATTGTTCACAATTTTTTTTTCATTTTTCATTATAATTCAAGCGATTTAAATGAAACTTTTGTGATAACAACTGTGTCTTTAATATAATCTCAAATCGCGCGACACTGTCGTTTTTCTCACACACGTGCGACACGCCTCCATGTAAAAAGCTCTTTAAAGCTGAAGCGAAAATTAAATAGTTAATTTGATATACAGCGCACATTTTTAGCATGCAATTAGCAACGATAAGCGGGACAGAGAATCTGGTAGGAAGACGCTTCACTAGTCTCTTCTCACACCTCTTCTCTCCCGAATAGCTCATCTCTCTCTCTTCTCTCTTCGATTTTACGCTCGCGGTTCCTCATTGAGGAAGTGCATTTCCCCTTGAAATTGGAGCTGAATAGGCCTCGACATAGGCAGAGATTCACATTCCTCTCACTCGTTTTCCGTGCGTGAAAGAACCTAGGCCGCCCTTCCATCGATTGGGCCTCGCTCTCATTTTCCCCTGGCGCATATATACGCCCGCGTTTCTCATTTGCCCTTAACGTTACCCTTTCCCTCTGAGAAGAGGCTGTCAATATAGCCTCCGGAAGGGGAGAGTTGCAGAAGGCGCTTTCACATGGCAACCTTCTCTCTATTCTCAGAGCATTTTCATCCCTCTCTCTTTAATTATTGTCCTAATCCCTCTAAATAAGTTTCTTTTCAGTTCCAAGACCGATGCGGTTCCTCACCGGAGAAGATCGATGTGTCTGACGACGAAGGATCGCCAATGGAAGAAGAAATCGACGAGGAGGAACAGCAACGGAGGGCAATCGAGGCAGAGAGGAAGGCAGAGGAGGAGAGGGAGCGGTTAGAAGCCGAGAGAATCTACAATGTGGGTGCTTCCCCTCCTATCACAATCGATAAGAGAGCCACAATGATGGTCGTAAACGACGTATTTGATTCTCCCATTTGGTGGATAGGAATGGAGAATGGAGATAGAGAGCACTCTTGTAGTCGGGTGGCACTATGGAACACGGTGACACTTCTCCCCTTCAGAGAGACTATGGCTATCGACGATATCTCAACGACGCTGCAATGGAGAAGATGTACAAGCAGATGTTTGGAACGGAGAGACCAATCCGACCTTACTCGAAGGATAACTACCCATTGCATCTGTCGAGGAGAGTGGAAGAGCTCAACTTCCAGACGGAGTTCGATGAGAAGGTAATCGATTCAGAGTAGGAAATCACTAACCAATCAATTCAGATGGTCGAAATGGCGAAGTATCGAAGAGAAGGAGTCGTCAATGAGTTTCTCGCCCAATTCCACGCTCGACAAGCGAGAGATGTGCGTGAGATACGGGAAGAATTGGAGGAGAGAAGACTCGACTTCCAGGTATGAAATATGCAAAATATCGATCTACCGTAATCTTGCGCTGTTGCTCCTCTTCCTTTCTTGGCACTTATTGCAAGCTACAGTAACCCTGCATTGCGAAACTCTCTCTTTCTCTATTTATCTCTCCTTTCTCTCTTCTTACTCTCTTATGCAGAGTAATTTCCGATAGCAGCATGGCGCAGTCGTTATTTTATTATGGGAATGAAAAGTAGCTGCGTGGGTGTGTTCTATTCTTCCAAGTACTTTCTGAAAAATTATGCATGAAACTGAAATTGTAAAGAGATCAAAATAATGTGTGAGAGGCATTGCTTTCGTGCCAGATAGTATTAGGGTGCAGAGTCTCCCTCTTTATGACACAGTGGCGCCAGGGGGCGCCATATCACCGACGCTATCGAGATTCCCTGTGGATAGTCTCGCGTAGAATCGTGTGATTAACCAAGAGTCGAATCCGATGCATATTTTATGCGTTGTTTTTTTACAAATATTCTCAATCTTCGATGTCAACAATGGGTTATGGTAACAGGTGAACTTTACTCCGTTAATGATAGGGTGGGATTACGGTAGCAGAGCATACTTGGTAGTGAAGGTATTGTTTCGTAATACCGTAGCTCATTTATTGCGATCTGTTTTTTAAATATATTTTTCGTTTCATAAGCCTTTTTTGAAATATCATTTTTACATTTAAAACACTTCAGGCGAACTTCGACACTCGAATGGCAACGCTCGTGGCTCAAGCGAAGGAGAAGCCAGATTTCGACGGAGATCCACTCATTCACAAACACTGGATCGACTGGCCCGAAGAGAAGTAATATTTTCGAATTTTTGCTATTTTTTGAAGCCCAAATAAAGTTATTTTTAAAAGCTATTCGCGGTAATTTTGCGAATTTCATAATTAAAACCGCGACGCGTCACCACTCGCGTCGCGGTCGCTACTTGTTTTCGAAAGAATTCGTCGATTTTTTTAACAATAATTAATTAACTAAATTGCAGGATCATGGAGTGTCACGAGGCGATTCTCTCCGATCGAAGCGACGAATATCTCAAGCAAAGAGAACGCTTCCTCGAGCTCATCAAAGTGCCGAAGGCGGCCACTCCCGCTCCTTCCCCAGTCACTTCCCCTATGACGCCTCCTCCCCCTCCCTCCGCCCCTGTTATTCTAGACGATAAGAGACTCCGAGAACTGGAGGTTCGATCCCCTTCTCCCTCTTATCAAGACGAAGAGATGGAGATGGTAGTGAGTCCAGTCTACGAGGATGAATATGATCCCACCGCTAAGGATATTCCCTCCCATTCTTTCTCCTCTCGTACCTCTACCCGATCCTCTTCTTCCCCTGAGGTGTCCTCTCGTTCTCTCATTGGTACTGAACCATTCCGTACTCAGGAGTACACTAGACCATCTAGTGAGATGCCATTAGAGTTCATTCTTGAGCCTCCTCCTCCCCTTCCCATTCTCGGCCCTCTTGATACATCAGCTGAGAGAAGGAAGAGAAGAGCTGATTCGAGTCGAGATTCGCCTGTTCATTCCCCTGCTCGTTCTCCCGCTTGCTCTCCTGTCATTTCACCCATGCAATCTCCTGATTCTCTTCCCACGCGGTCGCCTGTTAGATCTCCCGTTAGATCTCCTTCTTATTCTCCACTTGATTCTCCATTCCACCAACCTCGTTCACCTGAACCTATTAGGAAGCGTAGGTCAACTCCGAAGGGAAATAGGACCCCTCCGTCTATGAGGAATAGAACCCCACCCTCTATGAGGAATAGAACTCCCCCCTCTATGAGAAATCGAACCCCACCCTCTATGAGGAATAGAACCCCTCCCTCTAATAGACCTCGAACTCCCCCTTCGCATAGGGGGGCTCGAACCCCTCCCCCTATGAAGAGACCTCGTACCCCTCCAATGCCGATTGTTGAGCCTGTTCCTCCTCCCAATCCTACTCAATTAACTATCACTACCCCTCCCAATCCCCTTCGTTGTCCTCCTCCTTTCCTTCCTCCAGCTGTTCCTCCTCCTTCTAATCTTCTTCGTAATCAACCAATCCATCCTCCTCCTCAACAACCTCCTCCCGATTCTCCTCTTTCTACTATGATTCCTCGTCCTGTCCCTCCTCCTAATCCCAATTTGACTAATTCGGCTAATATTCCTCCTAGAAACCCTCCTCAACTCCAAACCAATCCTACTCTGTCAACTCCTCCCAATATTTCTCGTCCTCCTCCTCAATTCCCTCCACCCAATCCTACCTTGTCTACTCCACCGAATGTTCCACGTGGTCCTCCCCAGTTTCCACCACCTAGTCCAACTGTAACTAATTCATCCAATATTCTCCGTCCTCCTCCCCAATTCCCTCCTCCTAATCCCACTTTATCCACTCCTCCTAATATCCCTCGTGGCCCTCCACAATTCCCTCCTCCTCCCTCTACAACAATGTCTAGTACTTCGACTATTCCTCAAAATGCTTCCCAATTCCCGCAACCCACTTCAACTCTGACTACACCTCCCAATCCCAATATCACTCATACCACCACTCTATATACCCCTCCCCAACCTCCCATTCTTAATAGCAACCCATCACTAGGAACTCCTCCTCGTAACCCAACTCTTACCACTCCTCCTAGTATGACTCTTAATATGACTCCCACTATGCTTCGTAATCCTCCTCCCATGAGTACTCCTCCTGTTCTTCCTAGGAATCCTCCCTTCAATCCTCTAATGCATGATCCATCCATGCCGTTCTTTGACCCGTCTGTCCCTCCTCCAATGATACCTAAGAAGCTTCCCCAACCCTTCCTTCCTCCTCCCCCTCCCCCTCCTGTCTTAGACAAACTTTTCGATGATTATGAGATAGATAATCCGTTCTAAAAGAACCGTTTATCGCGTTCGTTCATCTGCTAATGTATTTTTTGCATACTTTGTCTCGAAGTGGGTCTGTCAAAGATCTCAACAAAGTTATTTATTGAATGAGTAGAACTGTCAGTGCATTGTGCTCCTCTCATAGTCTAGGTTTTCATTTCAGCATCGGTCTATAATAATTCTCGTTACTCTGAGTGAACGAGCCTTCAATCTTGCGTAATCTATTGAGTCATATAATCTCCTGCTCGATTATAGAAGCATCTCCTATTATTGGGCTTTTACCGAGCCATTTCCAAACCACATTTCTTTGTAACATTTCATTTCCATGTTTAGTTGGTTAAAGTTAATAAATGATGCCAAATACATACCTTATTCATTGAACAAAGTCTTTGAGAAATCAGTTCATCGGGAATAAATTAATCAAACAGTTCTTGCATAAGAACCTCGTCGTTCAAATAATAGTCGAAATCGGGACACTGATAATGCGATGACAGGTCGGGAAAGAACAATCTGTACAAGTCAAGTGGAATCTAGTTGAAAATGAAACGAAGGAGTAAGGCCCTGAGCAAGGAGACGACTGGTAACCAATCGAGAGACCCACTGTGAGAACCCTTCCTATTCAACTTCTACTTTCACTTCCACCTCCTTCATGACAACATCGTCCTCAGAGGGTTCCTCGACCTTCACTGCTCTTCCTTCTCCCATAACCCAATAGTCAGCCGGTCCTCCCACATCGATGAACTCATCTTCTTCTTCCATGGGTTGTCCAATCTCCTGTATCTGTTCCTCCTCGATTTCCTCAACCTTCACGTGAGCATCCGTGCCGACCACTGCGATCTGAGCGGGAACGGAAGCTGCTCGAAAAGCTGCAATCTTGGTTTGCCAGATCAGATGGCGACAGTAGGTGAGCGGCATGCGTGGACGCATATCCTGTAATCGTACGTTCATAAATCTCATAAAACAGGTGGATCTAACCTTCCGTTGTCCGAACTCCTCGGCGAGTTTGTCATCTCGCAAGTCTTCGAAGAGATCACTGAATTCATAAATTCGGACGGTCCAGGATGGTTCAAGCTTTCGAATGGCCATGAATAACTAACGTGACTTCCTCTTCGCTTCTCCTGTGGTAGGGATAGGCCGGGCTAGAGAGTGGTAAGTCCTCAGGCCCATCCATCGTGAGGAAATTCATGCAGGGCTTGTTGTCGTTGACCTAGAAATCATGGATTTGGTCACAAAAGTCGAATGTAGAGATTCAAACCTGATCCAGGTAGATGGATCTGAGGTCCGGCAACATATCATCGACTCCATAGAATGAGGCGATCTCGAAGATCTCGTTTGCGCTCTGGACAATGCATTGTTGGCAATAGTCACACCGTATCACTCACCTTGCCAATTCCGAGGAAAGGGAACTTGAAGAGTCTGTTCCACATGCACGGGTGGAAGTGGCGGGTGCAAATGAGGTAGTCCTTGGCCGCTCCCATCAGGCCGACGAATTGATAAATACAATAAAAATCATCGCCCATCTGAAATGATAATTACCATTATTTCCTCTGAAAAGCTCAATCAGAATACGTCCCCGGGTTACTGCAAGCCTAATTGTCATGATCTATTCGCAATTCGTGGAACATCAGCGATTTCCGGTCAGAAAAATTGCTACAGTATGATAACTAACGATCTTCAGCTCCTTGAGAGGAACGACGAGTTCGAGGACAAGACAGAGGAAGGCAGTGCTCTCCTTCCCATCCGACTTGGTGATTAGGTCCTCGAGACGAGTCATGAGATAGGGGCAGTCCCTTCAATGGAGAGGTGTCAGTTCCGAAGTATTCAAGAAACTCACTTCTCTTCCATTCTCCTTCGATCCGGCCCGATGAGATCGCTCT
Source organism: Pristionchus japonicus (assembly GCA_900490845.1). NCBI lineage: Eukaryota > Metazoa > Nematoda > Chromadorea > Rhabditida > Neodiplogasteridae > Pristionchus > Pristionchus japonicus. The sequence goes on from LS520362.1 coordinate 516,631, forward strand.
TCCTGAGAGATAGAAGTGAATAAAATTCGCAGGGGAATCGTAGCTGAGTTTCTAGTTATCATAAGAATGATGATTCATTCACAAAATCTCGTCCCTCTCTGGATCAATGGAGGGGGAATTTAGACCCTCTTCCTACGGTACTTTTTTGTGTGCCTGAGAGTGATACTCTCCTCTTTTGCGAACGTACTTGCTATGGCAGCCGGCGACGATACAGCGATTACTCGAACCTCGCATGGCGAATTCGGTGAAGTCCGAAGGAGTTCCTAAGTTGCGAAGAGTTGGAAACGTTCAATAATTTCGAAAGAATTAGAGAAAGAACTCACTAGAATCTTTCGGCGCTGGAGACGCCATCGCGCGACCTGAGTAATGTCGTTAGTTGAAGAGGATATTTCGAAAATTACGAAATTTGCAGACGTAAATGGATGGTATTATTCTGTGAGAAACAATGGAAGTACAAAGATAGGGCAGTAATCGAGGGGAGTAGGATAAAGGAAGCAAAGACGTGAGAGGAACAAAGAAACAGAAGAGACAAGGAAGAGAGCACGAATTGAGATGCACTATTTTCACAGTCTCATGAATCATCCTATGATACAGGGAGTTATTGAGCTAGTATCGAGCTAGAAGAGGCTCAAAATCGGCGAAACGAAGAACACGAACAATTATCAGTCAGCACCTCTTTAATGAACGTGAGTGCTTCTGTCTAAGGGCTAGTACAACAACAATTAGCGAAACGTTTTTGCGTATTTGCGCGTGTGAAACTCAAGTGCCACCTCTGATACATCGGTTCCTTGTCTAATTTTGAGAGGAGCTGAGGGCAGAAATGACTACAGCTGGAAAGTGGATTGAAAAGGGAGGCATCATTTCACCGGAAATCAGTAATCCCCCACGAGATTGTTTAATTCAATAAGGAAATGACAAGTGCACTGATACAGAAAAAGAAGCTGGGAGTCGCAAATAGCCACGATAGTTCGACATTTTCATAGGAGAGGTGTTAAAACGGAAGGGATGAGAGGTAGATTGAGAGAGAGAGTTACGGTAGGTGCCAATCCTACCTACTGGACACGATAATGAGAAGTTTCATAGGAGAGATGCGGATAGCAAAGGAGACATTCATAAAAGTATTGGTAATCTGAGAACGGTTGGCTACCCGGAGGCGCTGGCTAAGTGAAGAGATGAGGGAAGGAGAAAGAGATGGTAGGCCATTCGGAAGGAGAGAACATCGAGCAGAGAATGGACGAATCAAGGAGGGAAGGGATGAGAAGAAGAGAGGAGAAATAGTGAGGGTGAAAAGGAGAGTGTCCTCCCCACTCTTTTGAATGACTAAGGAGGACTTCACAAAAAGTGTTGTGGAGATAGAAGGAGCCCCATGCAGCTGTGATGGAGAAGTTGAATAGAGAGAGAACAGTGGAAGTCACGATGAATAGACATTCAAATGGACCTGAGAGACGGCGGTGGCAATTGATCCGAGGAAGAGCCGTGGTTCCAATGCGATGGGGGAGGCAAAGAACAGAGATTGCATAGACTGGGTGATCGGTCAAGTAAACGTGAACGTCCCAAGGGACTCCGTTGACCACTGTTGTATACACATTTGCACCACGTCAGAACTGTGCACTTCATTCAATCATCCATGCAGTTTCCCAACATAAATTGTGATTTTACAGAGAGTGATTCATTTGAGAGTCAAAATTCTTTGCTAGTTAGCAGAACACATATAAGTACGCACAGGATTTAGATTAATCATTAGCAAATATCTGTAGTGAAGATGTGGTAGGTAGAAGGTAGAGGAAGGAAGGGCAGTCACTTACGCCGCTCTGGCTACCCTGCGCTGCATCGCTGTAATTAACTAGTTATAACTCAAAAATCATTTGACGGTTTTTAATAACACGGAAAAACAATAACCAAAGAATTGAAAGACTTAGCCTGCGAGTTAAGGAGTGCATGATAATTCAACAATAGTAAGCTCACCTCTTTCCTCTCTCTCCCTTCTCTCCCTCTGATGTTCTCTGACGATGCGCGAATGCTCTGAACGGAGAAGAATATTACGGAAGTTGAATTCCTTCTTACCGATCTTTCTCATCTTGCTGAGAAACTGGCAGAAGAGCGCATTGGACTCTTCCAGATCCATCCTAAAATGAAAAAAAGGAATTATGCTCCTACGATGCACACAATTCAAAACGGATAATTTCAAATGGGGAAGAGCGTCAGACAAGAGCGTTCGGAGGATAGGAGTTAGTATAAACGAGAGGAAAGAACTGAGGGAGGAATCGATCACTCGACTGCTCGAGAAGCAGTATCTATTAGGACAAAGGAGAGACACATATGGTCGGCCCTTCCAATACACCGAGGGGGGAGGTGTGAGATCAACACCCGAGAGGAACTTATTGTGTCCTTCTCTCTCTCTTTCTTAAGATCGTCTGCCCAAGAGAGGAAGAGGCAGACCGGGAACAATATACTGCATTGGAACTGATTTAGCCTCGAACTACAACACAGTAAATTTACATGTGTTAGAGAGTGAGAGAGAGATTCTTAGAGCTTCTTAACAGTGCCAGCGAAGGGAGGCGCGAAACACTGGAGTAGCTGGGTATGAATAGAATGAGGAGTAATGGGAGGAGGGGAGAAGGGAAGGGAAGACTGAATCTATGATACAATGGAAGGTGATTCAGCGGTAGGAAAGGGAAGTAGACTAGGAGAAGATGAACAAAGGGATTGACAATTAGATACATCTTTACAAACTGGTTGATATATCTGTTTCGTTTCCACATATCTGACCAAATAATCTTGATTCAAACCCTCATAATTAGCGAAACATCGTCAGTCAAAGTAAAAGGAAAACGTTAGTTGCTCGACTGAATTCTTATAGCTTGACACAGTAAAGAGTCAGGGACTGCACTCGTAGTAATCCGATGCTCCTTCATTGTTCCGTTTAACCATCTAACGGTTATACTTCGTAATTTTTTCAATTTCTCATCTGAACGAGTGATTGCAGAGTATTTCTTGTCAGCAAAGAGAGACTAAAGATGGATTCGAGATATTTTCAATTCGTGTTTGATTAGCTTGAGAACACGCATTTCGAATGTTTTCAGCAGATGTTCTCCCAGTATAAAAGAATCGTTCGTTCTCTCTCCTCACACTCCATCGAGATCGGCCTACTCGATTCACCATGATGCTCTCACTTGTCTTCCTCCTGGTCGGAGCTGCATCAGGAGCCATCAACGATGCACAGATGGTACGTGTAATATTCCATTCATGATTGAACCGACTCGGAAACGATCGTAGTCTTGATAACGATGAAGATAGTCTAAGGGGGAATCCAGACTCTATCCTTACCCATGGGGATTACCCTTTCCAGGTTCACTATCGACTCCGTCGTCAAGCAATCATTGCCAATGCCACGAATTCCTGGTCGACATCTGAACCAATTCCCTACTTCTTCGACACTGGTGTGCAGGCTGTTTGTGAGTATTTTTGTTTGAGATCAAAATAAGTATAGAAAGCAGGAAAGAAGATTGTGATTGCAAAAACAGTGTGTCATCCCAGAACTGACGCCACGTTTCAGCCGCGGAGGTTCGAGGGCAGATTCTCTCTGCAATCGCTTTCTGGCAGGAGTCAACTTGTCTCAATTTCAAGGAAGACACGACGAAGAGCAAGGGAATCAAGTTCATCTCAGGTTTAGATCCGTGACCACTCTCTCCCTCTATCGAACAACCTCAGGTTCTGGCTGTTTCTCCACTCTCGGTCGATGGCCTCACGGAGTGCAGTCTCTTTCCCTGTACAATCTGGGATGCAACAACGTACGATTTGACTGAATTATCCGCGAATTAGTATTCATTTCGATCTCAAATATAGATTTTCACAATTTCTTCGTCAGATGGCCACTGCTCTTCACGAGATTGAGCATGCTTTGGGAGTCAACCATCAGATGACGAGACTCGATCGTGATTCCTACCTCAAAGTCTACGAGGATCGCATCGTGGTAAGGTGTCTTCCCTTTGATTCTCAAAATCTGTGAATTCCCAGTCCGGAAGCGTCTCGCAATACCAGAAGAAGCTTGGCACTCAGACTTTCAACCTGCCTTATGAATATGGATCCGTGATGCACTATACTGGAGGAAGGTTCGCATCTCAATGAGTGTAGAAATGAATTTACTGTTTCTCAGCGCGGCTAAAGTCTCCGGTCAGGCAACAATGGAGGCAGTGGACAAGGACTATCAACAGTCGATGGGTATGAGGAACAATGTTTCTGCATCTCTACTCTGCATGCTTTTTGATAGTTCGATAGTGCTAAAAAATGCGTAACTAATAGCAAGTTTACAACTTATTGACTTGAATTAATTGAAGGTGGCCAGGAACCGTCCTTCCTCGATGTCCAAATCGTCAATCTGCTCTACAAGTGCACGAGTTCGTCACATTTCTCTCATTTCCACAGCCATTTGATCTCTTTCAGCAGTCACATGCAAGACTCAACTTCCCTGCAAGAACTATGGCTACACGCATCCTAAGAAGTGCAATGAGTGCCTCTGTCCTGAGGGATGGGGAGGTGCCTACTGCGATCAGAATGTAAATCATAGAGAAGAATCAAAATTGTAAGTGAGTTATGTTTTAGCCCACTGGAGCCGTCGTTCTTACCGCCTCAGCCAGTTTCCAAACGTACAACATCGATTTCGGAGGAGCTGCGAGTAACAGATCCAAGTCGAGAGCTCATGTCATCAATGTGAGGTTGAAAGTCGACTCTCGTTGTGCGTTGTGTGCTGTATAGGACATGTTGAGTAAGAGACACAATGAGGGAAAGTAGAGGTTGAGATATTTTTCCTCTCTCGTACTTAAATTATTCTTATTCTGAGTGCTCTCTGGACAGGCTCCTACTGGAAAGCGCATCGAAGTGAAATTCCCAGCTCTGAAGACTACGGATATGGAGAATTCTTGCGGAAAAAACGGCATTGAATGGAAAGGAAAGACAGATCTGAGAACGAGAGGAGTCAGGTTGGCATAGAATTAGTTCTGATGATTTTATCACTGTTCCTCCAGATTCTGTGGTTGGAATGTCCCGTCTAAGAGTTACGTGTCGCAAGGAAATCGTGCTGTAATCATGGCCTATTTCTACAGTGGTTCGGCCACAGCTACTGTGCAGTACAGATACGGTAATTTGAAGAGATGTACGATGGAAAATAACTTTAAATTCAGTTTGATTACTTTGCCGATCCGATAAAGCTCATTTTCATTTTTTTTTCTATTATATAATTGGTGGATAGTAACCACAAGAAAAGTAATGATTTATCATGTGCATACGAGAAATTAAAGCGTTATTTAATATCTCATTCTCAATAAAAGCGGTATTATTGTAGTTAGTAAGAACTATTCAAATGGGCATTGTTACAAAATCGAGTAACCAATTGCATCGAGGGGGTCTATTCCGAATTGACAGGCTCGTCAACTGCCGTTGTATGATCCATGCTTTCCTAGAAAATAATTTTGTGCATCCTTTGATTCAAGTTTTTATTCATTTCAGTCCTAACACTCAGTATTTTGCTTCCTATTTTTATCCCACGGGCAAAGAAAGGAAATGCTTGTCACCTTCTGTTCGCATCTAATAGAGTAATTGTGTCTGTGTTGATGATTTCCACCGAGAGAGAGAGAATTCCAAATGGCACTAAATATGATAAGTTAGAGTTAACTATTCTGGTTTAAAAAGAATTAAGTCGAGACAAACCGTAGCAACAGAATGATTTTCATTCTGAGATCGGCAAATGGTATAGTCTGGGAGGCGACGAAGTACGAGATACTTAACATTCGGGATATCAGTTAATATTAGATGAAAAATCACTCTTCAGATTTCTTTTCCGAACCATCAGGGAGAAGTTTAACGATGAGAAACAGCTTAAAAATGTATTTGTTTAAGAATTCGAGGATACCCTAGCACTCATGATATTTATAATTACTCACCTCGTTTTGGTCGATTTCGAATATATTCTTTCGAATGTTCACAAGGAGAAATATTATTGCCCAGAAGATGCTGAACTACTTAAGTGAATCGTAAAAAATTAAATTCCTACTTCAAAATCAAGGCGCATATCTCTTTCAGGTCAAGATATACAGGATGTCGTATATTGTCAGGCATTTGAAACGAGTTTGACTGAAATAGTTAGATAACAAACTTCGAGGATAGAACCAAGGAATCAGTAAGGAAGAAAATGAGAGATGCTTGTGATCCCGCTGCCACTCTCCTTTGGAATGAAGGGTGTCTAAGAATTAATCTGATTCTTACGTCGAGGGTCTCTCACGTGAAAGTTTGACTCCTAATGAGATTATTCCTGGAGTCTGAAGGTCTCAAGTACCTTCGTGCTTCATTGACGTACGAGCCAACAGATTGTTCACGTAGAAAAGTCAAAAATAGAAGAATGACAAATACTCAGAAATCAAGGTGCATTCTACTCAGGCTAAGGAACAGTCTTAGCCTTAACTTAGCCTAAGCTTAAGCTTAGGCGGGAATTTTTGAAAATAATTTGAACATTTGTTGAACATCTTTTACGTAATCAACAGACCCCAGTGCACTATAATGCTGTAATGGTTTCAACAGCTTCTCTCATTTGCCTCAGCCCGTGTCCAAACGTTTTTTCCCCCATTCTTTTATGAAGATCGATGATTTTTCCTTGACTGAAGAGTACTGTATCCATGCCGTGTATGTTGTTGGTGTGGTTGATAAATTGATTTGCTCATTGCAAGAGGAGGGCTGGGATGAGGAAGAGGGGCACATTCAGTCTCTCTTTGAATAGAAGTCAATGAACTGGAATCTATTCGACAAGACTGGCATTGTCTAACGATGAGTTAGGAAAGAGATTCGAAAATTTGGTTTTTTGTCTTATGAAGAGGAATGAACATATTTGCAATTTAATATTTTTGTTTTCGTCAATTTGAATTTTTTAATTATTTTTAATCCCTCTTTTTTGCGGTTTGGATTAACACTCGATGGTGAGATTAGAACGGTCAGAAGGTGAGTTTTCGCTCCCACATTTTCCCTAATTCTTAATTGTGTTATCTATGCACCGCCACGTATTACGGTACAAAAGCTGCATCGAGAGGCCCCTTCTTATCCTTCTCTCCCTCTGGCCCATCTCCTTAGAGATTAATGACCCTCTGGTCCGTCTCAGAAGAGAAGCATATGAGTGAGTGATCTTGCGTAGAACGGTCAGATGCGGGTGAAAATTTTGAACTGCATGAAAGATTCTTAACTGATTGTACTGAGGTATTTGAAATCGAAAATTTCGGCTCTCAACACATCGGATATGGAAAGTACGGAATTGAATGGATGTTAAAGAGCTGTAAGAATCGAAACTGTAAGAATTGCATTGATCAGAGTTCATGTATTTCACTTTCAAGATATCGTAAGAAGCGGACAAGAAAATATATGCGGGTTTGAGATATTATATGTCTGTCAGACAACGATGAAGAGGAGCGTTATGATTTTGTATCCATTCGATCGCCGGTACAGTTTATCCCTGGGATGAAACGTATTCAGAAAATGCAATTTCGAAAATGAGTACCTGGTTTACTTGTTGAGCATGTACATTCGCAGCAATCATATCCATGTCTCTCTGTCGAGTCTCAAATGTTATATTTTATAACAGGACCAATTCAATTACTCACGAATTTGGAGAGATCTGAAGCAATTGAGTGGAGGAGATATTCGCACTCCTCAATTCTCCGAGTGTAGTCCTTGAGTCGTCGTCTTGCTGTGTGCGTCTTCGAGGAATATGAAATGAGAAGGGTCTCAGAAGATGCATAGTCCTCGGGATCGTGGTGAAGGCGTGCTTTGAGATCTTGCACACTTTTAGTATATCTCTGCAGGTAATCCGTATAGACGCGAATCTGCAAAAAAGTTTCTCCTTGTGCCTAGATTACGACTAATAACGAAGAAATAGTTTCTCACCTTTTCGGTAAGCGCAGCGTGATCTTTAGAATAAAATTCAATATTGTGCTTCGCCAAATATATCATTTCATTATTATAATTGAATGGCTCATCAACTGCGGGTCCTATGCCTCTTCTCATCTGAAAACGATATTTCTTACTCCTTATCGATTACACAATTTGGTATTTGTAACGCTTCCTCAACAAAGATTGAAGAACTCATTGCAGATAAAGTAATTGAACAAAAAATAATCACTATTAAGAATGACATTAATGCAAATTCATTTAAGTTGAGACACTATGAGACTAATTTTTAATTCAAGTTAAGCTCCACTTAATAAGGGTAGGGGTACCCATGCCTGAAATATGTGCCTTAAAATATGTGTCTTGATTCGGAAAAGCATTTTCATTTTTCGAAAAAAAACTTATCCGATTTTCTCACATCACACACACACATACCCCTCCTGATTCATAGAAATGCTCCATCCAATAAAATATTTCAATTCGATCCTTCAGCATCTTGATTTCTTGTTCGCAATCTGCTCTCTTCTCGCCCGATTCATTGATGAATTTCAAATCACTCTCAGCTAGAAGAAGACGATTACTGAAAAATATAAATAAATGATTCTTTAACGAACAATTCTTCAACACAGAATATAATATAAATATAATAAATAAGACGAACAAGGTCTGATGTCGGAGATTAATGAGTTCGTTCATCATGCTTATTTGGGGGATTGGAAGGTTGAGAATTCCAAATCGTGTGGGCTGCAAGTGTATTGAAGAGGTGCTTCCGAACCGAAAAGCTACCTGTCCGCTTAAACCGAAGGGAACCGGAACAATCATTAAATCCACGGAAGATTCATAAAAACATGAAATAATTTGTGTACAATGACCACACGTGAGTTCGTTCATATTCTGAAAGTTTGCTCGATAGTAGCATTTTTAATTGTAAGCCTACCTTTCTTGTCTCCATCCATTTGGTGGCACAGGTCCAGTGACAGAACTTGCGACAGCAAAGCATTCGAACGAGTCTCTGAAACGGTATTCGATATGAAAAGGACAACAACTATCGTAATAAACAAAACGAGATACAATTGGCAGACTGAAAACAATTACATTAGTGCAAATCTCGTAACTCGATCGGTAACTCAAATTAAAATTGATCACACCTTCTGATGAATGTCTTCCAAACAGATTGGACAGTCCGCATCGGGCTCAGGCTCGGCAGGTAGAGCAACCTCAAAACAAAGTTTGCAGAAACCTTGCTTGAAGTATTCTCTGAACTAGTCAACAAGCACTGTTGCAAACTCACCGTTTCGAGTATTGGCAATAGTGGAATGGCATCACGCATTGTTAGTCTGGAAAATTTAAAACATTTAGATTCTAGCAGATAGGTCACTTGAAAGGAATTCGAGATATTCAAAACGCATTAGTCAGGTGAACATAGAAAGGACGCAAGCAACATGTAACTGAATGGACACGTTGAAGAGGGAGAGAGTGGGCTGGGGTAAAAGATAAGAGTGACCGAGAATGCGAGAGCGAGAGGGAAGAGAGCTGATTGAGAATGCGCGGTCCAACTCGCCGATAAGATTAGATATGAAGGTAGGTAAGCACAATTAGCACAGACTTTGCGTTTCGTATCTATTCTGTCTAGAATTTGGACCGTGTTCGTTGAGTGTGTCTCGTACAAAATAATTCACACTTTTCGGTAGCTTCTTATGCACACTTGCTTCCCCCAGCAGCTACAGTACCCAGTAAAGCGGTGTGTGGCAAATTCAAATCCGCGCTCATTTGGGTGACCGCGTTGCGAGCCGCAACGCGAGTCTCACAACCACACACTGTGCCTCCTCCTCGTCACTCTCTCGCACCTAGACTTTTGTGGATCCGATCGGGAACTGACAGGACAAAGACAGCTCAGCAATGTTTCCATTTTCATATATGAATCATAATCATATCATATATGAAGATAAATGACTTTGAAAAGTACTACAAAAACCCAACGTGCAATCTGCTTAGGCTTACGATAAATCTTAGCCTAGGGTTAGCCTAAGCCTAAGCGGGGATTTGGGAAATAATTTAAAACATGAGCACCTTTTTTCGCACTTCTCATGTTCTGACAGATTTATAACTAAATATTATTTCCTCAGAGCACAAGCTTGTGTGCCATGGTGTCATCGTTTGGATGTGTCAGCATGAATGACTGCTGTAGAAAGCCATTGTTTAGCGCAAGAGATATATGGTAGTTAGGCTGAAGTTAAGTAGACGCCCAGAATTACAAGAAATGTCGTGAAGAATAAATTTTAGGTCATCAAGAATAACAATTATCAACATCTTTATATTTTGTTTTTTTCAGGATTGTAAGCAAACAGCAATATAGAAACGTTGGATACACAGGATCGTGCGAGACGTTGAGTGAGTTGCCACTGAGAAGAAGTTTATCCTCACGGAACTTAGCTTGATCCATCAGATAGAAGAGCGTCTCGCCCTTGAAATGATTACGAATAAAGTAATATTCTCATATTTTCCGGAATCCCGAAGGTATCTCAGATTCCTAACTAGACAGAAAAAAGTACCGTCGAAGAGCAGGACTGTTCATTGTCTCTTCCATCGAATCGCCAGCAGTATGCGGTCTTCCGTCTTTGTGAGTGGTCGGCATAGCGGGCATCGTAGGGTACGCATACACCAGCATCATAGGGGGAGTCGCCTATGTTTTTGATTACTTAAAGTGGCTCAACATTATCTTTCTTCGTTTAGAAGTAACTCCTCTGCTACGTTAATGCCCTTGAATGTGTTTCCAAATGACTACTTTATCATTTCGAGGATTTTTCTTAGAGATCATCTCCTAAGACTCTCTCTCTAATACGGTGCTGGAATATTATCGGGCCACAACAAGAAAAGGTAATTTTGGTATTCAAACTTAACTAATTACATGCATGCATTTTTTCACACTTTCGACTGTGATCCATTCATACTCAAAATACCGGAAGCTGTCCCATCTCCATATCCATCTCGTGTTGTTCATCCGTCACCACCGGTTTCGGCGAACAGAAGCGATTGACGAGGTTGGTGAATACGGCAGATATGCAGCTAAATGCAGCTGTTATAAATGGAACAAGATCAAAACAAATGTGAATACCTGTAGATCCAGTCGCACATTATTGATCGAGGTAGGGAAGGGAGAAGAGGTAGAGTTGAATGTCAAGATGAGACCGATGGACTGAAACAAACTTGATATGAGAATCTGAATTCCATGTACGAAGTTGTGTGCATGAACGAGTGATTGGGGAACATGCATCAGGCTATTTTTTGTGAGATATTTTAGCAATGAAAGTAAATTATGAATTTCACCAATGAAGGGAATAAAGAATAAATTGAGAAGGAAGAGAACCGCTCTTTCTTCTCTCTCGGATTCAAATGATTCACCGGAGAAGGAAAGAGAGGATTCTCACGTTTACATTCTCTCTGTTTGAAGTGACATCTAGTAGTAATAGTAAGGAAATAGCATAGATAGTGAAGAGAGTTGGCCGAGTCCTTTCTTAATTGGTCTATTCCTGTAGTTCCTCGCTGTCTCAAGTACGTCTATTGACGCACGATCGGCTTATCAGATCAGGCAAACAACTTAAAAATAAATTATCTACCAAATACTTCTAAATGTGCACTCGCGCGTCCTCAAATGAACCCTTCGCATGATAATCGAGGTGAAATTTACGGCTATCACTACTACGAATATCGATAAGGCATTGAATGAAAAAATCAATCAGAGAAACAGAGGCACCAAATTGGACTCACTTCGACGGTTATACTGCTGTTTCATCACGTTCCTCATCGAGTTGTGCATATCCGGACAGGCCTTCAGAATGGCCCTCCTCTCGTCTCTCGCCCAAACCATGAACGCATTCATCGGTATCTTGATGTGATTGGGACTCCTCGAGATGTTCCGAGCTCCTCCATTCAGTCCGGCCTGGGTTAGTGCTGGAGTGGACATGCCAGAATCCGTAGGGGAGGCGGGAGGGATGGTGACAACTGTAATGATTTATTCATTTACTCGAATGTCGCTGATTAGCTTTACCCACAGGCTGAACAACTCCTTCAGGAATGGTGAAGGGAAGAACAGAATTCGTTGTCGTTGAAGCCTTTGACGTCGGAAGAACAGGAGCCGTCGAGACGAGGGAAGAGAGGGTAACAGGCATTCGTGCGAGATCCTCATTCATCTTATGAGACAGATTGAGTGGATGATCGACTGTGAATCGATCGAGTTTCTCCTTCGTTAAACTGTGTCCATTGGAGAAGGAAGGGGCAGTGCTTCCAGAGAGAAGAGATCCAGCGAGAGAATCATAGTTATCTGAAGATTCATTCGATTAGTCCCCCGTTCCCCTCATTCATTCTCTGCACATGCAATTGCAATTAAGCTGCACTCTTTAGCCAGTTCAAAGATCGAGTATTGAGTATCGAGTTCAGGTTTACCTGAGAAGAACAGTGATGGGGGAAATGAAGCAACTAAACTCTGGCTCTGTTGCATCTTGATGATTTCATTCTTATTTTTGAGGAATTCCATCTCAGGAGACACTTTCTGAATAGGAATGAATTTCGTAAGAAAGAGAGAGTGACTCTTTCCCAGTCTGAGTGACTCTTTCCCAGTCAGATGTAATGTGTTGTGGCTCGCACCCTTTTGTCTATTTCCCTTCAAATTTTGATTCGGTGGATTAATTTCAAGCATGAATGTGATATTCAAGCAATCACATTTTGAATCTGTGGTTTCATTTTCAGCATAAATGATATTCAATGATATAATGCTCAATGAAATTCAAGCAAATAAAATCTGTTATCAATAAATAACAGAAAGAAGAGTGAAGCAGCCGTTATACTGGGAAATGACGTGAAACTGGTGTGTTATTTGATGATTTCTAGGAGAAGTAGTTGTTCAACAGGTTTGAATAAATTGCCCACCGAAGTACCAGAATCAGTTTCACTCTTCTGCGGTAGATAACTGTTATAGGAAATACAAGATCGGGTGTGAAAGACTCAGCGTCACTTAAAAAATGGTGCTGTAAAACTATTTTAAGTATGTTAGTTTACTTCTCGTCATTCACCCAGTCGGGAAGGATATTGTGGATCAAGATAAGCTAAAAATCAGGTCCTGCTCTAAATTAATACACAATTGATTTTTCTCACTTCTTCATCTAGTTCCTCTTCATCGTTCAGATCGAAAATGTTTGATACGAGTAAAGTCACAATCCAGATGAGACTGAATTTATCTATTAATTACTAAATACATTTAAAAAAACAGACTCACATTAAAATACGAGCAAATAGCTCTATTAGAGGTGTAAACGATGCGGAACCAGCCATTGAAGAAAATGAATTAATGGTTGAATGTTTCCCTATTGACAACGTGATTCAGGTGTTTTGAATTGGAACCTTCACAGTGAGTGGGTCTCGGTCTCCTCCTTTCGAAAAGTACTTATGGGAATCAAAATAACTTTGACGCTCCCCCCTATGAAGTGGTCTAGACATTCCAAAATGGGCAAAGCTTCGATGTCTCAAGAATGTCACATGTCAGACTTTGATTAACACCTGACTTGCCCTTTTGTAACAACAAATGCTTTTTGTTTTAAATTTCATTGTTGGATATCAAAATATCTAGAATAGTGAATTTCTTATTGTTTTCCCTTAGGCTTGTCGTTTATTTTTGCCGGAAATTCAAAGTGCGCTATGGAAGAAGTTAGCCTCGATTATTCTTTTCCGATGTTTTCTCTCGAATCCGCATAGAAAACTCAATGTTTGAATGCGCGCCTTCAGGATAAAAGAAAAGATGACCGGGTCTAATATCCGGACGGCGCGATTTCAAACATTTAAAAACTCTTTTTATCATTTTAAGCACATTCTAATCTTCTTCTGAATCACAAAGTTGACGTATGCAAGATGGAGAATGATGTTATTGATAATTCCATCCTTGTAGCGTCCACTACACGAAATCCCGGTTACAGCGAAAGGAACTTTATACATTTTGTCTTGTTTCAAACATTTCCCTTTTTTGTTGAAAAGTCAGGTACAATAATATGCGTTTTTTATCTCCAGCTATTGCAGCCAGCAGGTTCAATTTCAACAGGAAAACGTATTCAACTGGGTTGGACAAATCGAACGTGAAATATATTATAGATGAGACGTTTTAAATACCTCATGTTTTCATTTATATTGTTCAAGAAAACTCTCAAACTGATTGAACGTGATTCCAGATATTTTCAGGAGTGAAATAAGCATCGAGGAAAAGTATCAACTCGTTTTCCATGGACCGATATTTTAAATGGGGTGGTCGCGAGGTATTGTCTCCCTAGTTCATGGAAAAAGATAGGAAGGGAAGTAAAGGGGCAGATACGAGAATATTTGATCGATTTGAGAAGATCCTTCTGCCGACCGGAATCGGAATGCATTAAAAAATAATTCGATGTATCACCCATTAGAAGTACTGAAGAATCATATCAAGTTTACACGAAATCTCATTGTTGTAAAGCACTGAACGAGTTAGTAGCGTTTTCTATCATATTTGAAAAGTATTTATTTCTGAGAGCGAGTAGGAATAATGCTTGGCTTTGACCAGGTAAGGATGACCATGTACAATGAAGGGATCTGCAGATACTGACAAATGATTAATGAAAGTAATTTGATGAGAATATTTTCGATATATGTGCTATATGCTTTTGAAGAATATGGTAAAGACGGCTAACCGTTCTACAAACTATGTTTCCGTACAATTCTAAATGGAGAGCGATGTACAATTCTAGAGAGCCATTAAGACAAGAGAAGAGTAGAATGATGCCCCAATTGTGACCACAATAGATTTACAAAAGGTGGGAAGGATGGAATGGGGAGACGGCGGAAATCATAATTTCATCAGTAGCGAACGGGCATCTAAAGTTCTTGTCTATCCGAGGAAGGAGAGACGGACTGAAAAGTGTATATTAATTAACTTAATCAAATTCAACGAGATTCTGATTTCGATCGCACATAGCGAGCAACCACCAATTAAGATTTTTTCACCATTCACAACAATTTAGTAGTCTCAAAGTCCGGAGGTCAGAGTTTGAGGTGTTTGTTTCCATGGTTACATACACGCAGACCCCGTTTTCAGCGGAATTCAGACTCACGCGACGCGAAACTTCGTTGTAAACATGCCCTTCTTCGTCGAAAACGAAACGTCATCAATGTATTGATCAGAGAAGTGAGAAAGTGGTACCGATGATCTGGGTGGAGGAAGGGGATGAGCATTGTTCTCCTCGTCCTGCTGAGCAGTCTCCTCCTCCTCGATAGCAGGGATCGAGGGAGGATTCACCGCCACTGCCTCCTGGAATTCATCGGAGAATACAATACAAAAGCGATAGTGTAAAAACGGTAGTGTGTGTTCTATGATCATTCACACCTCAGGCACAACTGGATTCGGAGTCGGCTGTGGATTCGAAGAAGCATTCGCTGAATTCGGTAGAGGTGCTCCCGCAGCAAGCTTGAATGATAACTTCGTTGATAAATTTACAAACCTCGACCCATGAATCTCGAACGAGCCTCATGTAGCATCAAAAACAGTTAAATCTCACCTTGAATGCGTCAACTTTGTTGTTCTTCTTGCAAGTGAAGAGTTCAACCATCTGAGTTGCGTACGCTCTGGAAGATGTAAATTGAATAGAATAATTAGATGTGTAGAATGTATACCTGAAGCTCTCCATCTTACGGTACTCAGAACAAGTCGACCTTGGAAATCTGAGATGTACACGCTCAATACAATACAATTGAAAGAACAATAATAGACTACTCACAAGATTCACGACGATAGTATTCGCGGTGAAAAGTGGGTGAGTTTCCCTTCTCAAGTCCAGATGGGCGAGTGTCGCGTGAGGAGGAGAGGATGTGTATAGTAGAGGAAATAGTAGAGGGAACAAGGCCGTCTCGTACTCTTCCACATCGATAAGCCAGTCACGCATCTTTCATGGTATAAATATAGCTGAGAAAGAGATGAGAGAAGAGAAGAAGTTGGTTATTTGGACTGACAGTGCTCGAGAAGAAAGTGTGACGAGGAAGAAAAATAGACAGAACAATGTACCGTACAGGTCCGAACAGTAAAAATTTAGCGATTTCCATTTGATAAACCCCTGATTTCGAGAGCTCTCATGTCCTTCCGATGGTTCAATAAATTAAAGTGTGTCCCAAAACCTGATTGCACTTTGGTGGTTTTGAAGAGGTGAAGAGGTTTGAGTGTGCACTTGTTAATGAAAGTGCAGATGTGAGTGATTGTTTTTCTTCCTTGAGTTGGTTGTCTGCTCCGATCCGTGCGTCGAAGAATACTTGAGAAAGACTGAGAGATCCGAGAAACTACAGGAATAGGCCAATTAATGAAGCAGTCTACCTCACTCTCTTCACTATCAATGCTATTCACTTACTATAACTACTAGGCACTGAGAGACACTCAACGTGAGAAAACGACAAATTCATTTCAGAAGATTCAGCTACCATCTTCTTCCATCCTTCTCAATCCATCCTCCTTTCTTCCATCCTCCTGTCTATTAACTGTCGAAATGACTCTCCCTAAATTCCTCATTGCTAAGAATCACAGGTATTTTTTCTTATGAAAATTGCAGCTTTTATTTCGTTTATAGAACCGGAAGTTCGTCGCACAATGGCCAAGGACACATTCCCGAGAATTCAGTGAGTATCGCATTTCTAACCAAATATTTACATTTTTCTGGAAGTATTTCTTTGTTTTAGCCCCGTCCATTCAAACATTTATCATTCGTGGAAGAGCTGAATGGGGAAACATCGGATTTCCAAGTGAACTTTTTCTTCCATTCATAAATTAATAGTGTTTGGAGAAGGTGAATCGCAGACTGGAAAATGATATTTATCATACTTTACAGGGACTCAGTAAGACGTCAAAAACATCTACTCTATTAGGAAAACCGGATTATTCGATCGGAGCTAACGCTTCTCATCAGAGGAAGGTGGTGCATTGCTCATTTACCCGCAAGGTAGAAATACACCCTTAAGGTTTACTCGATTGTAGAAGAGCTGAGCACAGAAAAACAAACTAAACAGGTGAACCTTTATTATATTGTCGAAAAGTAGTGCAGTCAATAAGCTACACAGAAATGATGCAAACTTATTTAAAGAAGCTCGGGAGACAATTCCAATTGACACATCGGTACTCCAAGTCGATTGGCTCCAATGGAGAGAACATCGTGCATGAGAAAGGGCGGACCGCTCTGACACTAATTCAAACGGTGAACTTCTTTTGCCATACATATACATTTTTGTTTTGGATAGGCAGTCAAAACTCATTCACCAGGACGTTCAAGGAAATTGGGAAAATTTCCATTTACAGGAGAACGGTGAACCAAAGGAATCGTCAACTCTATTAGTCAAGCCACTTCGTTCTATTATAACAAACTCTTCTTTGCAGAGGAAGGTATTGTGTTGAATTTCCTGTTCGGGAGTATGAATAGTACTTTTTAAGCATTCTCTTGACAATTTGTTTAAGAAAAAAACATTAAGAAAACCTTCGATAATCATTACTAACCAATTCATAATCCAAAAATCATATATGTAATCAAATGGTTACCACAGGGCAAGCAGATTGGTGTGTCAAATTCTTTTCGCCAGCGTCTCGGCCCTATCGAAGAAGAAGAAGAAACGTCTCCCGATCAAGAGGTAGTGTTTTTCATACATTAAGCCATTTAATTACATTGGTCACAAAAAGTTTCAATTAGATTTCAATTTTCCTTAGTACGTTTCAGTATTCCGTCATCTCATACAACTGTTTGATGGCGAGATTCGAATATCTTGAAGCTCTTCGGCGTGCTTATCGAGTCTACCTCATAGCACAAAGACCTCTACCGCCTCAGCTTGTCGATACCCCCTTTGAAAGTACCCTTCCACCAGGAGAAGTGCATCCATGGGGAACTCGTCCGGCCAAAAAGATTGCTTCTTGGTAATCAATAAATTGTCCAGCGTCTCATATCGATGTTCGAAAGCAATGAGTTTGATGTTCTCCACTTCTTAGCTGTAATTGTTTACTGAGATGCTTTTTCACGTTATTCTAACTGTCGCATTTTGTTGCAATGATAAAAAATGATAAGGAAAAAGCTCCTCAAGATCTAATACATGTCACTTCCATCCAGGGCGTTATTAGGAAAGAGATAAAGATCTAATCGATTTCTTTCCATATCAGTCAAGAAGAATCAAGACTCGCTGTTCCCGCTATTACAGCTCAAATAATCATGGGTGTATTGAAAGATAGATGTATCCTCGAGGTACGAACAGGAAAAATCTAGCGATTCGATTTCCATTTGAGGGACCCCTGATATCGAGAGCTTTTATGTTCCTTCGATGGCTCAAAATATGATGAGGTGAAGAGGTTTGAGTGTGCACTTGTTAATGAAAGTGCAGATGTGAGTGATTGTTTTTCTTCCTTGAGTTGGTTGTCTGCTCCGATCCGTGCGTCGAAGAAAACTTGAGAAAGAGTTGAGAGATCCGAGAAACTACAGGAATAGGCCAATTAATGAAGCAGTCTACCTCACTCTCTTCACTATCAATGCTATTCACTTACTATAACTACTAGACACTGAGAGACACTCAACGTGAGAAAACGACAAATTCATTTCAGAAGATTCAGTTTCCATCCTCTTCCATCCTCCTCACTCCATCTTCCTTTCTTCCGTCCTGTATCTGAACTGTCGAAATGGTCCTGCCGAAGTTCTTTATTGCTAAGAGTCACAGGTTACTTTAAATGAAATTTACCTCAATATTAATATTTTAAGAAACGGAGGATCCTCTCAGAACGGCGGACGACCCATGAACGAGAATCCAGTACGTTTACCAGTTCTAACCTATTAATTTTGCGAAAATCTAATGCTTTTCAGCGGCGTCCTGACCTCGATAACTCCACCGTAACCGATCTGAACATGGAAAAGGTAGGGCAGCGAGTACTCGCTCAACCATATTTAAGAGATTCTCATCATATGAACGTCGATCAACAGATTCGTGCGAAGCCGACGAAATCGTCAACTTCGCTCAGCAAGCCGCGTCGCTTCTTTGGATCCGACGGGTTCATTCAATCGAAGGTGATGTGCTGATTCTATTTTCGATAAATGTGTAAATTTGAATTGTGAGCTTCTTTTTCACAATCTCCTGCCTACACGAAGCAAAGAATTTCCATTTTAAATTGCAAACAAGTTTAACTGAAAATAGGTAAACTTAAATTAACAGGAATACAAGCTGGATGCACCCTCCAATTCTGGTCAACAGATCTTCGATGGAGAGGCTTCTCGCGAAGAAAAAGTATGTACTTTCTATGGTTTTCACCATGCTTCCTCCTCATTTTAATGATATTTCCACACTGTTCAATAGAGGTTCATATTTAAATTCACAACTACGACATTTTTTTAGAAGTTCGACCATCTCAAACAACTTCGTCGCGACGATCAACAGAAACAGAGACCTGAACCGCCCACGCTGGTGGACCTCCCTTTCGAAATCACTCTTCCTCCGGGTGAAGTTCACCCATGGGGAAGATATCCTGCAGCCAAAAATGATAACTGGGTATAAATATGCAACGTTTAATATTGAATTTAGTTGTCCATTTCTTAGCTGATAATATTAACTCAGCTGTCCATTGCTGCTGTTTTCCGATATTTATGCTTTCCGCTTTTAATGATGATAAATTGTGCAACGGTAGGCATGTTCTTCATTTCTCAGCCTCTCATGGGTGTCATTTGAATGAGGATATTTTGAGGAATGGGGATGTGGATATTCCTCTTCGTTCTTATTCTTCCAACACCCAATAAAAGAAGGTAGGAGAGGAATGAGTGTCTTCTCTCACTCTTAATGGTTCTCTCAGGTAAGACCTACGAGATGTTTCAAGAAAAGAGAGAGAGTCTCTCGAGAAGGATTGATTCGATGCCTGTCTCCTCTCGTGGTGAGATCGATAGGCTACTAGGAGTGGAAGGGAGCGAGAGGAGAGAAGGGAGAGGAGGAAGGGAGAGTGGATCGGCACAGATCTCTCTAAGGCGATATTTGCTTTGTTGATATTCTGGTAATTGAAGGATTTGAGCAGGATCAATCCTGTGGTCAGTATCATTGTTTAATTGCATTATTCAATGTGACCTGATCAATCTCTGTACATTTCTTATCTATCGTGTGCGTGACCAACTAATCTGTACTAGTGGAGAGTCCCCTCTCGAGAAGAGATAGGGACTCGGGAAGGAGGGGAGGAAGGAGGGAGAAGAGAGGGGAGGAAAGAAGGGGGGGGGAGTGAGTCGGAATGGTCTACTTAAGGTGATCGTTGTACTCTACTTGACATGCTCGTTCGAGAAGAAACTGTGTGCGTACAGTCAGTTGGTAACTCTTTCGCCACGGCAAGTAGGTACGGCCTCTGCAAGTCTTCCGATCCCGTACCAAGTGTATTTATTCATGTTTGGAAAGGTAGGTCAAGGGAAAGGTCTGGTGAATAAATCTCTATTCGCACCTATTCGGTATCTGTTCAAGCCTTCTCCGCCAACTGAGAAGTGGATGCCGATCCCCTTTGATCCCACACTCTCCGATCTGTTATGAACAGTGGGGGGGGGAGATGCCAACTCTCACATATAAGACAGGCAGAGTGAAGAGGGGTGTTGAGGAGAGAGAGCGGGAAAGTTACGGTAATCTAACTTGCCGATATTCTTTCCAGCAGAAGCAGGCGGTGTGCCGAGGTATTTTTCATTTAACGGTATCCAATTAATCCCAATCATTTTCTGCACATGTCTTATCTGTCGTGCGCTTGATCATGATAATATGTACGCATCGAGAGTCCCCTCTTGAGAAGAGATAGATAGGACACTCGGGAAGGAGGGAAGGAAGGAGGAGGGAGAAGAGAGGGAGAGGGAAGAAGGGGGGG